>CM037876.1:111135106-111629212 GCA_021292165.1 Shinisaurus crocodilurus
TAAAATACAAATACAAGTTGTGTGCATAATTCAAGCCATTTCAACATGCCTGTGCATGCTTTTAGACGCCACACTCCCCCAATGAGTAATCACAGCCATCTCCACTCCACTTCAGGGATCATATCTACCAGATCATTAGCTGACTCAG
This sequence comes from Shinisaurus crocodilurus, assembly GCA_021292165.1. Lineage (NCBI taxonomy): Eukaryota > Metazoa > Chordata > Lepidosauria > Squamata > Shinisauridae > Shinisaurus > Shinisaurus crocodilurus. Next base: position 111,135,255 of record CM037876.1, read on the forward strand.
GAGTTCTGGTGAAATCCACTTCTCTGCACTCATCGCCACCATCATCCCTGCCCCCCCCATTTTTTTCCCTACCATGTGCCTTTTGTACTGGTTGGCAGGGCCGGTGCTACCATTAGGCCAACTAGGCGGCTGCCTAGGGCGCTGGGCTAAAGGAGGCGCCAGAAATGCCTTGGGGGGAAAAAAATACATCACGTATTTTACCAAGTTTGTTTTACCAATCATGTCCTGTGGCGGGGAAGGGAAGGCGAAAGAAGCGCACCCCTCCCTCTCTCTCCTCCAGCTCGTTACCAGGAACAGCAGCAGGCAGGCTCCTCCTCACAACCAGCATCAAAAGAGGCAGAGAAGGCTACAGACTGGAGGAGGGGAGGCGGGCAGGGGCCAATGATGGGAGGCTGGTGGGCGGCTGGAAGGATGCACCTCCTTTGCCTTCCCTCTCAAGGATGCACCTGCAAACACCTCCTTCGCCTTCCCTCCCTCGCGTGAGCCTCAGGTTCCTCAGCTCAAGGTCCCCTGAAAGCAGTTATTTCCAGCAACCAGGGAGGGAGGGAAAGGTATTTTAAGCTAGCTGGGGCTCCAATGTTTTAATTATTTACCATGCTTTTCTGTGTTTTGGTTTTAAATGGTTTTAGGATGCAATCCTATGCGTGTTTGGAGGGGGGGGAATCCTACAACTCCCAGCATTCCCCAGCCAGCCATGCGCAATCCTATGCACGTTGAGGTAGAAAAAAGCCCCACAACTCCCAGCGTTCCAACAGCCAGCCATGCTGGCTGGTGAATGCTGGGAGTTGCGGGGCTTTTTTCTGCCTCAACGTGTTTAGGATTGTGCCCTGAGCTGTTGATGTTTTCTTTACTGTACTTTGAATATTGTTGTCTGCATTGAGCACTAGGCTGGTAAAGGGAAAGACAGGATAATATACATTATTCTGATAAAGAAATATTGCAACAAAGTGATAGAGGAGGGGAAGTAGCAAGTTTCGTAAATCCCCTCCTAAATTTGAACCAGATGATCCACGGGCTCTCTCTTTGCTATGTTTCTACTACATGCATCCCCCCCCCCTGCAACCCAGAAGGTGTACGAGTCAAACCGGTGTCTCTGCACCTCCACCCTGCGAGGTAGGACAGGCTGCAAGACGCCCTTTTGTCTCTATTCCTCACAGGTAGCGCCACCACACCTCTCTCACATCCTTTTTTCATATCCCTTGTGCTGCCTGCAGGAGGAGACAGGCTTTTACATATATATGGAGTAGGAGAAGGCCCTTGGGAGTTCCTGGCATAGCTGGGCTGATGTTGCCTCTTTGCTTTCCTCGTGAACACAAAGGAAAAGTCTCAAAGTCCACAAAGTTTTTCTATGGGGCTCGGCAGTTCCCAGGGAGGGAAATTTATTTCATAATGGGCATAGGGCTGGAGGGAGGGAGGGCTCAAGTGGGAAGGGGGGGCGCTAAATATCTGATCTTGCCTAGGGCACCAAATAGCCTTGCACCGGGCCTGCTGGTTGGGCTAACCTCAGCCCTGAGCTGTGCCCCACAGCAAACTGTGCCAGAGTGGTTATTCCTGTAATCTTATCCTAGTTATGTGTTTCTCTCTTTAGAGCAGTGGTTCCCAACCTTGGGTCCCCAGATGTTGCTGGACTACAGCTCCCAGCATCCCTTGCCATTAGCCATGCTGGCTGGGTATGCTGGGAGCTGTAGGCCAGCAACATCTGGGGACCCAAGGTTGGGAACCACTGCTTTAGAGGCTTTAATATGCAACTGAAAAGAACATATAGGATTTTCCTAGCACATGTATTAGTGAGTATACAACATGATATGGAATGCTGGCAAAAAGCAATATTTAAAACTGGCATGTGGAAAAGAAACATAATTTTAAAACAATTGTATTAATTTAGATCTTTAATTGAGCCATTTCCTTACCCTTCCCAAAAATTTCAAATTTCAAACCTGGAATATGTAAAATAATAAAAGAAATGAACACCACAAAGTTCATCACCACTTTTTGAGGGCTTACCTTTGGTGATAATCTAAAGGAAAAATTACTTCACATCACATGCTGAATTTCCCCCTCCACTTGTGATTTTGGCCAACAGGTATAGTATGGCAATAATTTTGCTTCTAATCCTTCTGAATTCTTAGTATATGCATTGGAGGAAATATGAAGCAGAATCCAGAGGGGCAGCCATGTTGCAGCAAAAACAAAGAGTCTTGGTGGCACCTTAAAGACCAACAAATGGATTACATGAAGAAGGCTTTCGTGGACTCCAGCCTACTTCATCAGATGCATGAAGGGTGATACACACACACACACACACACACACACACACGGAAAGGGGATTGCATGTATTAATTAGCTTATCGATGCTAGGATATTTGTGTTATCATCAACACTGCTTTGTGAATAGTCTCCATTAATAATATAATTGCCACTGTCTGTCTGTTCGGCATTTCGTTTTCCTCAGCCCTCGCTGTTTACAATTCCCTGCCCCAGCCTGCGACCCAGCGTAACACACTTCGTGCATCAGAGGAAGTCCACTCTAGTCTACAAAAGCTTATGCCATAATAAATATGTTAGTCTTTAAGGTGTCACAAGAAACAGGATATCACATTTCTTCCTGTATACAGTAATACCTTGGATTACAAGTAACGGTTTGAGAGCGTTTTGCAAGACAAGCAAAATTTTAATATTTATTTATTTATTTATTTATTACTTGATATATAAGCGTCGTCTTGCAATACAAGTACTGTAGTACGGCTTAAATTAAAAATCTCTGTACAAATTTTTTTGGGGGGATTTCGTTTTGATATAAGAATGTTTTGGATTACAAGCACCTTTCCGGAACGAATTATGCTCTCAATCTAAGGCATGACTGTATATCAGTTATTACAGTGACTTCCACTCATTAGCTGCAAGGTGGGACTTGGCTTACTTTTTATTAACTGCATGTTTTCCCTTTTCCTACTAGAAAGAAAGATAGACAGACACAGACAGACAGACAGAGCAATTTTGGAATCAGGGGGAAGCTTTGGCTAAGCTTTGGTGGCATGACTAGAATTCAGGCAAAACTTGGATTTCTGGGCATTATGGCAAGCCTACTCAGGGGTTCTTCTGCACATCTCTGTGTAATCCTTTTAGAGGTTAAATGGGCAAACTATTGTTTTGCCAATAACAAATCCAGTTACATCAGTATATTTAAGTGAACTGCACCTCATGGTGGAGGGAGATCTTCATCAAACCAGAAGTACGTAAGTGGGAGTTACTTATCTATCCATCCAGAAAGGGCTTGTGGTTTGCTAAATGGAAGCTGATCCACAGGGTTAACGCTTCAAGTGGTGATTACACAAACCATGCATCGGTTTCAATTTCCATCCCACATGCCAAGAGCAACAGCATAATTTGCTTCCAGAATCAACCCTGTAAACTAAAGTGGTGAATTCATTCAAGCAGTAGTCAATGAAAAGGACTCCTGCCAGCATGAAGGTGGTCTGCATATTCTTTTCTTCATGGTTCATTCAATAGCAAATTTACACAGTTTACACAATGAAATAGTAAAAGGATTTGTTCAGGAAGTTTCCTTGGTCAAAAACAAAAAACACCTCAATCCCCTAAAAGCTTACCATAAATTTTATTGGAGCAGAACCTACACATGAGGAACATCTCAAATACAGGCCTGTATAGATGCGATGCGGCCATGTTTACAATTTCCATTTCATTTCACCTTTCCTGTATGGACCTCAAGGCAGCCTACATGGCTGCCAGTGCCACCACCCTGTTTTATCCTCGCAACAACCCTGTGAAGTAGGTTAGACTGAAAGATAAACTGACTGGCCCAAAGTAACCCAGTTAGCTTCATGGCTGAGTAGGGATTTGAACCCAGTTCTACGGGCTCCTAGTCTGACACTCTAACCACTATACCACAGTGGCTCTCAGTTTACTCTCAAAGGCTACTATCTTTGCTGTAATACTTTTTGTTTTATTCACCTGATTTACTTGATTTCCCAACTTTTTTGTTGAGCCAGGCCTATGAAAGGTTACCTGGGGGTCAAACTACATGTTACATTAATTATGTAGTGGTAGCTCAGCCTTCTCTATCTTTAGAGCAGTGTTCTCCAACCTTGGCATCTGCCCCGCCTCCCACTCTGCATTGGATGCCCATAAGCCTCTGAGTTTGGGGACTTGTGATCATTGAGGGAGCAACAGTATGCACCTACAGAGGAAGCTGCCCATGGCATCTCTGCATGACTTCCTACTCTGGCCTTGCCTCCTTTCTCTCAGGCTCCTCAGCCCCTGCTAGGAGTGGATCATTTTTCTGCATCTCTGCATTGGGTGTGAGAGGCGCAGTCACTCCTGACAGCAGACACCTGCCCTCAGAAGAGGCTACCTGTCGTCTCTGTGTAAGTCACTCCTCTGGGCTTGCAGGGCACAGGAACAAACAGAGGAAGGTGAGATCCTCTGAGGGTGGGTAATTCTAACATATCTCAGCAGTAGGTCTGATTGGATCATTCTGTCGCTCCCAATGAAGAGATGCAACAGAATTCCCTGCTCTCCAAAGAGTCTGCCCGTTGCATTTCTGCACAATGTCTGCATTTGGGCTTGCCTTTTCCCAGTCAGGTGGCACCGGTGGTGTAGTAGTAACTTTTGATGTGTAGGTGCTCATTATGACGACAGTCCCCATAGCCACACCCCCAAGGAGAGTCCAAAAATGCAGGCACCTGTGTTGATCCATATCAGCAAACCAGTTCTTCTAGCAGTTTTAATCTCTCCACCAAGAGCAAGTCTTCTGTAAAGTTGATGGGTCTTGCCCATTCAAGATCAAGCAATCTGAAAATACTTCATAAGGAAGCTGCCTTATAGTGAGTCAGACCATCGATCCATCTAGCCCAATACTGCCAACAGAGAGTGGCAGCGGCTCTCCGGGGTTTCAGGGAGGAATTTTTCCAGCCCTACCTGGAGATGCCAGGGATTGAACCTGGGACCTTCCGCATGCAAAGCAGGTGCTCTGTCACTGAGCCACGGGCCTTCCGCACTTTGCTTTGCAGCAGGGAGCAACATATTGTTGCTGGGAAAATTCATTTCCCCCCCATCTGAGGATTGCAGCTGCGCTTAGCGGGAGCAGGGGGGGACTCTGAGGGGTGGCAGATAACGGCAGCATCCTTGCTAATAAAAAAAGTGCTGGTGCTGCCCCCGCGTGAGCCCTGCTCCGCCACACCCCCGGGAAAAGTGACTTATGCAGAAATGGGGGGGGGGCTCCACTATGGGTGGCCAATTCTTACTCTAACGCTAAAAGTAAACCTTTGGAGATGTGAAGAGGGCCTCTAGTTTTAATTCAGAAAAAAATAAAATAGGTGCCTCACCTATCAGAAGTCTGAGAAACCCTGGACATGATGTGCCTCATATCTGATCATGGGCATGGGCATACCCCTGTCCTACAAAAGACAAAGTAGTATTTTACAACATTGGTCACTACATAAAACAGAAGTCTTTTTTCTTAAGGATTCTTCTTCTGAATATTTACTAGTATTATTAATTACGCCTAAAGGACAAAGGGAGACTTGCCCGCCAAGCAACTCTTCTGCTCTAGCAATCCTAAAGCAACAGCAGGAAGATGTCTCCACGAACTGTGGCTGCCTTCCATCCAGGGGTCACATTCTTTACTTCCTTTGAGACTAAGCAGAGGCCTCCTGCTGCTACTGTTTCACTGATGCCCTATACTGAGAACTAGCATCGCCTGCTTTGTGCATGACATCAGTAGATAAAGGGAGCTACAGGGAAATTATCAAATTTGGCTCCTTGCACAAAATGGAATGGGGGAGAAAGAAAGTTGAAACATCATGCAGCCCTTTAGGTATGCCTGATCCCTGGATCTCTTTTAATGGGATTATGGTTTGACTTCCACACTGTTAGATTCTGATGGCTCTTGAGATGATTCAAACTGAAAACAGTCTTAGCCATCCATTGCTTATTTATTTCTTCAGTTCAGAGGAAATTGTAGTGTTCAACTTTGCTGTCACAGAATACAAGTCAGTAGCCAGACTGATGGTTCAAATAGAGAAGCACGTTGCTCATTTTGTGTTCAAAATGGTGATGTTGTTGAAATCTAAATTATCTGGCTCTGAACGCAACTTCCCCCACCCAGGTCTATCCCACCCCGCATTCTTCAACTCAGTTTACAACCAAAGCCTGTGTGCATTTCCCTTCCTGCCACCTTGGATGCTGCACTGGTAAGATCCCAGGTGCCAGGGACCCTGGAAAATGTCATTAGTATGGATGCAAGGATCCTGGAAATGGAGATTCATGCTCCTGGGATGCATCCTGGGATGAGATACAGACTGAGACTCAAAAACCTGAATGCAATTTCTAAAACACCTCTATTTAGATAAAAAGCAGTTAGTTTCAATCCATTCACACATGTCTCATCCACTCTAATAGTTACACAGGAGCCCTGTCTTCTATAGCAGAGGGTTCTTTGTCCTAACAACTTACTGACAGTGATGGCAGACTGTGATGGACGCCAGAGCATCTCTCTGTGAACATGGGACATAATGTCATATCCGGAGTTTGTAGCAGCGGAGGCATGTGGGGAAGCGTAGCTGTAGGAGCAGTGACATCCTCAGCTGGAGCACCAGGGTAATTGACGGTCCCTTCTTGCTCTTGTAAGTGAATGAGGTAAAAAGGATGCTTTTAAGTTTTACTATTGTTTGTGACAGCATATTGGAAGTATGAGAATAAGGAAAATAATTAAGCAGAGGCTACATACTACTTCTCTTTTATTTGATGGGGAAACACTTCTTTGCAAGATTGTTCATTTTTTCTAACTAAAAGCTAAAGGTTGCATTAGCTAGCTGAAGATATTTTGTTAAAGCTCAGTGTGTGTTTTACAAGTTGAACAGTGGAGCGTACTCCCTGGTAACTATGAATAGGAATGCAATCATACTGATCCTAACAAACTGAGTATTATGCTATGTACTGCTGCTCTTTGATGTGTGTATATCATGATGAGCTCCTGTACTGGAAAAAAACAAACAAACACCACTGCACTGCTGGTCAGACCACCCATCCAAGCAGCCCCTTGTTTGGTCAGTATCTTCTCTGTATGAGTCAATCAATTATCTTTGTTTCTTGAAAATGCTGTACGTGGTTGTTGTGCCCCATCCAGAGATCTAACCCTCGCTCTTGTTTCAGGCAGCATTTCGCTGCGGCTGCTGCAATGGGATGGGTGCAGCACAGGTGAAACCAAACCACAATGCCCTGCAGGGTGCAGGAGATTACCAAGAAAGGCCTGTAGCTCACGCTGGCTCAGCTTGTCTGAGTGTGGAAAGCTAAGTAGGGTCAGGCCTGGTTATTGCTTGGATGGGAGACTCCAGTCTATTTATTTATTATATGTATACCCCACCTTTTTTCCTGCAAGGAACCCAAGGTGGCATACACGATCCTCCTCCTCATTTTATCCTCACAACAACCCTGTAGGTAGGGCAGGCTGAGAGTCAGTGACTGGCCCAAAGTCACCCAGTGAGTTTCATGGCTGAGCAGGGACTAGAACCTTGATCTCCTGAGTCCCAGTCCAACACTCTCACCACTACGCAACACTGGCTCTCTAGTTTCCTGCATTGAGCAGGGGGTTGGTCTCGATGGCCTTATAGGCCCCTTCCAACTCTATGAGTCTATGAACCTTCTGTATGGATTCATCAATATGCATGGACCAACATTAGTGGCTGGGAGAGAATCTTGGAAAACAGGTGGGCTTTTTCTGAACACACAGTAGAAAGCTCTTCAGTACTGAGCTGATTCCAAATTGGGCTGCAGAGAGCTTACCCATCACTAATTCAGATCAGTGGTATCACCTGTGGTGAATGAAGTCATTTGAATAGACATAATTCCCTAAATTTGTTGGTTGGTATTATCAGCAGGAGCACCTGTTCATATAGTGCAATATTCGCAAGCATCCTAATTCTTTTTCTCCAGAAAGACACAAGGATCTGGAGCTGTCTGAATTTATGGGGCTATTTTGGAACCAACTTAAACATATCTAAAGATTTGAAATACTGGCATCACCCATCAGTTAAACTACTGCTTCAATGGGATGACGGCCGTCCTTCCTAAAGCGAATGGGACGTGCTCATGTATATTATTGTACATTGGCAAGGGAAAATGAGGCCTCCTGAACAGTTTTCAACCCAAGGCAGTAAGAGGTCATACACTTTTGTACAGAACTACCATATTTGGAGGGCAGTTTATAAATACATCCTATTCTGTGTGCAATGCTGAAACAAACAAGCTGCATCATCCATTCCAGATGCCTTATTTAGAAATATGATTTTTGCTTGTGTGTAGTCTTACAAATTTGTGACCCAGAAACAAAACAATTTCATGACTAGGGATTTTTCTTTTAAAAAAATACAATAGCAAAAATTCTTCTATGTCTGGGCTCCCACAATCCCCCTTCCCCGTCATATACCGATGTTTATATATAATTCTATTGTCTTTTAATTTTAAAAAAGTATTTGTACATATAGTTATTGTTACAGAAATAAAATGTATTTACATAAAATGTATCAATTCAGAGCCAAAATAACTTGAGGGTCAGAATTGGCATTATACTTTCCATTCCATAGTAAAAAAAAAAAGAAAGAAAGAAACACCAATTTTCCATAGGTAATTCTGTGAATAACACTTCCCATCATTTGATATTATGAATTACCGTAATTTAAGCATTATCATATTTTCCCAGACCCAATTTGACCTTGCTCTTTAGACATGTTTTTCAGGTAAATAATAAATACTAGGCCCAATTTTATGGATTCCAATACAGATCAAATTCCAAACCAGTTCTCAATGTTCGATATTGCATACATTCTTTAACAGTGTAAACCTGTGCATGTTTACTCAGACATAAGCCCCACTGAGTTCAATGGGACTACTCCCAGGTAAAAGTGTACAGCAATCTGAGACACCAGGGATGAGCTGCCTTGGAGGCTGCCTGTGTAACCCACCTCCCCCAGCAATCCCATCCTGTGTGTGTGTGTGTGTGTGTGTGTGTGTACAGATATGTGCAGCCCAGCCTACCACCCAGCACCACATGCAGCCCTCAGGGCCAAAGAGGTTGCCTACCCAAGCTATATACACTTACCTGGGAGTAAGCACTCTGAAGCACCCTTGTTTCAGAGCAGGCATGCATAGGCTTACACTATTAGTAACTCTAAGACTGAGCCTTATTTTTTTCCCCATTTTTTTAAACCAATTTTGTTCCATAAAATTGGGCCTAGTATTTATTTTTATTTAAGAAATGTATGCTCACTTTCCCCACTTTTATTTAAGAAATGTATGCTCACTTTTCTATTGCAAAATAGGAGTTGCTCAAAGAGGTTTACAAAGTTACAAAAAGCTAAAAGCCACAATCAATCATCAGAACACCTTACAGCAGGCTAATAGCAGAAGCAAAAAATAAATACAAAAATAACGATCTGTCAATAAATAAAATTAAGCAACAGCAGAGTCAAATGCTTGTTTAAAAAGAAATCTCTTCACCTGCTGCTGGTGGAACACAGATGAAGAGGAAGATGGCCTCACCGCCCACTAGCACTAGGGCAGGCCTTCCACCGTTGCCTAGTCAACAGAGAGCAGTGCATTCTGCTTGCTGCCTTTCAGGCCATGGATTTCAGGGTCCTTGAGCTGGTGCATCCATGGTCAAAGCCCAGTTTAGGTTCAGCCTGCCATGGAACTGTCCTCTCTGTGAAGGGCTGATGTAATTGACCCCTCGTATCCCACTGTCTTTATCATCCTGCGTGATCTGGGTACCACTTCGTAGCAGAACAAGTTGTAAGCAGCAACATGGTGTAAGAAAAAGGATTCACATTTGAAGCTTCAAGCACTGTTGTTAACAGCTGCGACTGCTTTGCTACAAGGCATTTCAAAATCAAAAGGAAAAGCCACAGTGTTTTGTTTCCTGTTAATAGGAAAAAGAAAATCCCAAATTAACTGTTATGGAAAATGCATTCAATTAGACAGCTGTGCGAGCGCATCAGAGGACCAATACTATTTTCTACTGTTATTTGTTACAAATGTTCATCATGACTCATGTGCTGGGCTTTGCCACTTGTGAGCACTGTATAACTATTTTGTGCTTGTATTTAATACCCTGTAGCACTCCACAGTCTTTCCCCCTTCTTTCATGAGATACTAACCTCAGCTGCTATTCTGGTCTTCATTATGCTGGATAAAGAAATGACATAAGATCATTCAACATGCTCAAAACATGAGCACAGAAGAAACCTTTCTATGGTATAGGCAAAGGTGAAAGAGTACATTAACCATATTTGACAATCAGTCCAGACAGACACAATTAAAGGCACAGTAGTATCAAGAGGAGGTTTGGAGGCCACAATATTCTGATAGTAAGCAGTTGCATGGCAAGGACAGAATAAATGTAAAATATATTTTGTCCTTGCCATGCAGTTGACTGTCCAAGGCCAGGAGCTCCCAGGGGCTTCCTATGTTATTCCCAGCAGCTTCCTATATTCTTCCCAGCATACTGATCCAAAGAACACTGTTCCTTATCCACATTTTCCTGCATAAGCCAAGATTCAAATTATCTGAGTATTTTCTTTCCTCGGTGGTCTGGTTCAGATATAACAGGAAACCATGGTTACCCATTATATGACCAAGCTATGGTGATTCCCAGGCTCATGCTCTCACCCTCTTCCTCTTTTGCATGCCAGAGGAGAAGATCAAAATTGCCAGCTTCTGATTTAAACAAACCACAGTTCCCATGATGAATGTAGGGAGCTGTGGTTTGTTTAAATTATGGCTGGAAAATTATGGAAAAGCTGGAATCTGAAACCATGGTTTGATCCTGGTTTGTTCATACAAACCATAGTTCAAACAAACCATGACACAAACATCACTCAGAACTGTGATACTTCTGGTACATGAAAGAATAGGAGGGGGAGTGTGTGAGCTCAAGGTTTAGGGAGGATCATTCACTAAATTGTGGCAGTGCAAACAACAACTAATCCTTCCACAGGGATCTGCCCTTATTAGGGGTTTCAGCTGCTTACAGGACAAGTTACACCTACCGAAATCCTCTCTTCTACACAACAATTAAAGGTGCAGGAGCACTATCCTCTTTTGCATCTGACCACCCTATTCTGAATGTGCCTTCCCCACTTAAACAATTCCATTATGTCAAAATTTAGCACATTAGAGAGAGGTTCTAGTAGAGCTAGGCCAAAATTCATCAGGAAAAAAAAGTTCTAATAGATGGTTCAGGCTCCCCCTGAACTGTTCTAGAATTTCAGAGCCACTCCTTGCAAATAGCGAGGAGAGAATTTTGAGTCCAAGTGTGGATTCAGTTTTAACACTGCTTAGTAGTATTTTAATATTCTTAAAAGAAGCATCAGGCCTGGCCCCGACTCCTTCCAGTCCTCTTTTCTTACGCCATTGCTTCCTTCATCCACCAGAATGAACTACCAATATAGTTCCATTCAGTATTAACTAGTGATGGGCGAACTTACCCCAACAGAAATTGTAATTTGCTTGCCAGCTTCCGAGCTCCTCAGTCCAATCTTGGATGAAAGTTCTCCATTATTCGAAGTTCTCATTTTGTATATGTGAACTGCTAAAGAAGCACAGTTCTCCTCCTCCTTACCCACCAGCCATCCCAGGCTACATCCCAACCGCCCCTTCTTGAAATGCCTTGTCTAGGTGCTTCTAGCAAGCGCTCCCCAGCTCCGAAATAGCATTTCAGCCCAGTAGCACTTCCTGGAATGGTCATGCCACCACACATCAGGGCATGTCACACAGAGTGGACACATGATGATTGCAGGAAGTGTCTGTTGTGCTGAAATGCTACTTTCCTTTTGAAAAAGAGACAAGTATGATGCTACAGGCATGAAAGGAGGTTCCCTAAAGTTCTTATTACTGTAGAAAACCTTTCTAGCTAAAAGGACTGAGGGGGGGGGGAAAGTAATGAAGACTGTGAAGGCGCTCATAATAAATCTCAATTTGAGTAACCAAGTTTGTTGGATAGTGGTCCAAGCGCGGTGGACATACAAGTATTACAAACATAGCAGATTCAACTTATGAGCCATCTAATTTTGAGTTTCGCCGGCATCACAAGTATTAACAACCAACATTTCTCAGGAGAGAATTTTCTGAGAAATATTATTTGTTGGGCTCCCCACAAACTTGATGAATTCTGCCTCCTCCCACCCGGGCATACTTGGTGAAATCCCCCACTCCCATTTTGGCAAATAGGGTGAAGAATTTTGGAAAGCCAATTTTGTCCAGCCATTTTGCCCTAGTCCCTCTCTTGTTGCTATGCTAGTTTGTTTTTACTTGAGGTTAGGGGTTGCAGTGTTATTTGTTTGTAATGAAGGGGATATTCATAAATCTTAGTGGCAGCCCCCTGGTTACGGAACATTCTCCCCACAGTGGCCTGCCTAGAGCCAACTCTGTTACCCTTTTGGTGCCAGGTTAAGACTGCCCTCGATGGAAAGGCATTTAATGGCTTTTAATGAGCTATGGGGCCCTAATGTCAGCAGTTTTTTCTCTTATTATGTCTGTTTTATTGAATGTATGGAACCTGTTTTAATTGTTCAAATGGTTTTACAGTAATTTGTGTTTTAAATTTCGTATTGAATGTTTATGCTGTTTTTATTGTATTTGTATTTTGTATTTTATTTTATTGTTTTGTATCAATTGTTGTTAGCCACCCCGAGAGCTTTCGCTATTGGGCGGCTGATAGAGATGAAATAAATAATAATAAATGTGATTCCCCCCACCTGCAATGTGAACTGGTGCAGTCCAGAATTCTGTCTCATTCTCCATAATGTATAGAATAGCTTTTAGGCAAGGACTCTTCAACCTCACCCTCCCTGCTCTCTGCTTGTGACCATCAGCCCCTGGGGTAGCAGCTAAGGATCATATTAAGGTGGAAATTCTGCATAAGCCTCTCTTGCTGGTCTCTCAGGGCAGGCTGGGGGTCAAGAGGCCTTTGTTTGTGTCTGCGCTGATGCAAGACTGAGCCGGTGGGCAAAGCCAATGCGTTGCTGGCAGCCATTACAGGCCTTGCTCAATTCCAAGCGCGGCTCCTTTTAAAAAGGAGTTGCTGCTCAACCGAGACTGTAAAGCATTGCAAAATAGCGTGTAACGATCAATCTTGTCTTATACATAAAAAGGTTTATTTCCCCAAATGCCTTCCAAGGCCCTGTCTTCACACCACTGCTATGGAAATTGCAGAAATATGGCAAAGATACAACAGGGAGTATGGTTGCCCTGTTTCTCCCCTTCGCCAATCCTGGTTTTGTGTACTCCTACAATTCCCCCCTCCTACAATAGTCAGTGGCACCCAACATTTTCTCTCTTTGGCTCAATCCAGATGTGACAACTCAGTTGTTTGGATCTTTCCCTCGGTGGTTTTCTTTTTAACCAAAAGCAGGAGCCTGTCAGTCTGAATGGAGAAGAGAAAGGGCTGCTTTTCCTACCAGCCATTTTCCCACTTCAATCACCTCACCCCAAAGCTGCTTCTCCAGCTACCCATATCTTCACCTACAGGAAGAAAAGCAGTTTGGTGGCCATTTTAAGTGGGAATGGCCACCATTGTTCTGAGGCTACTTTGTGTGTGTGTACAAAATGATGCATGATGTGAAGAAAGTGGATAGGGAGGCATTTTTCTCCCCCTCTCATAATACTAGAACCTGGGGTCATGCCATGAAGCTGATTGGTGGGAGATTCAGATAAAAGGAAGCACTTCTTCACATAGCGCATAGTTAAACTATGGAATTCACTTCCACAAGATGTAGTGATGACCACCAATACTGATGGCTTTAAAAGGGATTGGACAAATTCATGGAGGAGGAGGCTATCAGTGGCTCAGCTTGTCTGAGTGTGGAAAGCTAAGCAGGGTCAAGCCTGGTTGTTACTTGGATGGGAGACCCCTCCTCTAGTTTCCTGCATTGAGCAGGGGGTTGGACTCGATAGTCTTGTAGGCTCCTTCCAACTCTATGATCTAGGAAATCTATGATGGCTCTATGCTACTTCCAGTATCCTAGGCAGTATGCCTATGTACACCAGTTGCTGGGGAACATAGGTGTGAAGGTGCTGTTGCACTCATGTCTTGCTTCTGGGTTTCCTGTGGGCAGTTGAATGGCCACTCTGTGAACAGAATGCTGGACTAGATGGACCCTTGATCTGATCCAGCATGTCTCTTCTTATGCCCTTATGTTCTTAAGTGTGTTTGGGCTTTAAAAAAAAAAAAAAAAAACAGCCAAAAAAAAAACTTGGGGGAAAGGTGCATGTAAATGTCTAGTTTGGGCCTAAGTCACACTCTTAAAAATCCAAAATTCCACCCAAGGACCAGCATTTTTTAGATTAAAATTTGACAACCATAAATGTGAATCAGTTGTATTAACATAACTTTAGTGAAATTGTATCCCCTGTAATAACTTGAAACAGAACATACCCAACTGGAGGAATAGGACATGGGGAGGATGTTCTTGGCATCCCCAAGAAAGTTATTTTTAGCTGGTTAAGTGTGAATGATCTTGGGGAAAGGCTTGCTGTTGTTTATGATTATTTTCCTTGGAAATTCTCTCTCCACAATCAGTGAACTTTTTATGCACAAAGTAACCATGTGTACTAGCTTCCTGATGCATACAGCCAAGAAGATAAAGGCATGCATACATACTTTTTTCCAACACGGAGATTAATAGTTGTGTCAGAAAAATTAGTTGCCTGCTCAGAATAGGGATTCTCTGCTATTTGGGTCACACAATATAATTATACCCAAAATGCTGGAGGCCTCTTGTGACCCAGTGAGTCACTTTGTTTTGTGCTTGGCAAATTATTAGAAGGATTTGCATCTCACATCTCTGAGGCACAAAGCCCTTTCCCCTTAACCTGTTTTGAAGCTGTTTCACAAATACATGCCCATCACATGTTTACTATAGCATCAAGCGATGACTTGCATGTGTTCATGAGTCATCACTGATTAGTGACCACAAAGAGAACTTTCATGTCAGCCCGTGCCAGCTCAAACCTTTCAGTAAAGACAGTTCATAGAGTCATCAACTAGTAAGAAATCAAGGGATCTAAATGTGCGTAAGGGCCAAAACAGACATTACTTTAAATTCCTATCTAGAGTAAGTGCAGGGGGCCCAATTGGGTTCTTAAAAGCCCCCCTAATTGCCCCACACTATGGTGTCAATCTGGGCTGGGCCCCTTGTGCTTACTCTAGATTAAAATGGGGGGGGGAGAGATGTAACTGCTAGATATGGATTTAAAGTAATGTCTTTTTCGGCCCTAAATAACTTTGTGCCTAAGTTTTTAATCTTCAAAACTAGCAAATAAGCCAGTGCATTATTTTAGAATTTTGCTCCCAGAGACAAAGAGGAAAAGAGACACTTCCTGTTAAAAGAGAAGAAGTGTGAGGGAAGATCCATACCCCAGGTGTGATGGTCTTGGTAGATCCAGGTGAGGCAACATCCCAGCTGGAGACAAGGCATTGCAGTTTGCAGAAGGGGGTTGGAGCACATTCCCAAGGAAGACAGGAGAAAGTCTTTGGGAATTCTTAGTTTAGGGTGAAAAAAGATTGTGGAGATGAGCAGGGCTGGTGCTACCATTAGGCCAACTAGGCGGCTGCCTAGGGCACCGGGCTAAAGGGGGTGCCAGGAGCATAGGGCTGGAGGGAGGTCTCAAGTGGGAAGGGGGGGCATGCTAAATATCTGATCTTGCCTAGGGCACCAAACTGCCTTGCACCGGCCCTGGGGATGAGGGATTATAAAGGGTTATAAAATGATGAATAGTGTGAAGAAAGTAGATAGAGAGAACTCTTCCCCATTTCTCATACCGTTAGAAATTGGAGTCACCCTATCTTGATTGGAAATTAATTGCAAGTACCGTAAGTCCAAGATTACGTCGTTACCCAACACCTAATTAACTGATTTTATTCACTGCTACTGTTGCTGATGGCCACTGGCGTAAAGAGCTTTCCCCCCCCTTCTTCTTCTTCTTTTTTTTAAAAAGGGAATTGACAAATTCATACAGAATAGGAACCTCCAGCTCCAAAGTGATATGCTTCAGAATAAGAGGTGCTGGAGATTAAAAGGGGCAGGCTGCTGCCTTCAGGCGCTGCCAGTAAGCTCCCAGAGGCATCTGCTTGGCTGCTGTTGGAAGCAGAATAATGTCGAACCAGTGAACATTGAGTCTTCTGAGCCTGCAGGACACTTGATGTGTGGTGGGGCCTTAGCATCACATCTTTCTTAACAAACCTTTGATTGCAAGACAAAGCTAGTGCAAGCTGGTTTACCTCCAGCAGTCCTCGCATCTTATATGCTGCTTAACACACTCATAGGTCACGTCATCCAAGACTGGAACAGTTATGTAATTCTTAGAAAATCATATATATGAGATTTTAACAATCTAGCTGGTGCTTTAGATCCTTTCGATAGCTCTTTCTGCATCCCAAAAGGTGGAGTCACTTAGCCAAATCAGACCCACTTCTCCATCTTTGCTGTGCCTTTTCCCTGCATTACTTCTTGACCTACCAAGTCAGCAAATGTCTTAATATTGTGTGAATGGTTCAATATTGTCCAAATTAAAGTCTAAACCAGACAAATCATATGATGTTAGTCCATGAGTGCTGAGCCATTCACAAGACTCATGTCGACTTGAAGGTGACAAAAAGGTCACTTTGGGATTGCCCAAATGGTTTTGCAAATCTGTCTTCAGTAGGAACACAATAGTAGCCTTAAAAGTCACTGACTAAGCGTGATCCTCTCCATCTTTACTTGGAAGTGAGTCTCATTAATTGGATTAAAGCTGACATTTGGGACGTGAAACAAAATGTTGTATGTATCTTCACCTCCCAACAGGAATGCCACTATTCAGGGTTCTAGCAGCCAGCCATGCCCTCCTCCAGGATACTCCATTCCATCCCCCCCCTTTAATTTTTATTTTCGAAGTGACATTCAAAATACTGTGGCGACTGAGCATGCTCATTTCTCATTGGGCTATATTTTTAGGGTTCTTTTTTAAAAAATTGTACTGCAAACCAAGCATGCTGATACTTCCTGCTTGGCTACAATTCTATCAGCACTTACAACCTGAGTTCGCTAGTAGAGGGAGAATGAGATGATGGAATGATCAACTATACCATTTTAAATTTCAGATGCGATGTGGGTGGGCGTTTGGCTTATTTCTGAAGCTCCCTGCATGTAATAATCAAGCACATTTGAGAAAGAGAGAGTGTTAGACTAAACCTTTCCCTTTGATGTGCTGGTTTACTACAAGTGTGGCGTAGTGGTTAGAGTGTTAGACTGAGACTCGGGAGATCCGGGTTCTAGTCCCCGCTCGGCCATGAAACTCACTGGGTGACTTTGGGCCAGTCACTGACTCTCAGCCTAACCTACCTCACAGGGTTGTTGTGAGGATAACATGGAGAGGAGGAGGATTATGTAAGCCGCCTTGGGTTCCTTGCAGGAAAAAAGGCGGGGTATAAATATAATAAATAAATAAATAAATAAGTTGGAGATTTTTATATTCAGAAACATGACCCTTCACCTGCAATCTGAAGTAGCAAAGGAATGCTACTCCAACCTCATTCTGCACCATGTGTAGATACATTCCAATAGAGACCATTTCCCCCCCTTCAACCCCCCTGTGGTAGGATTTATTTATTATATTTATACCCCACCTTTTTTCCTGCAAGGAATCCAAGGCGGCTTACGTAATCCTCCTCCTCTCCATTTGATCCTCACAACGACCCTTTGAGGTAGGTTAGGCTGAGAGTCAGTGACTGGCCCGAAGTCACCCAGTGAGTTTCATGGCCAAGCGGGGACTAGAACCCGGATCTCCCGAGTCCCAGTCCAGCACTCTCACCACTACGCCACACTGGGTCACTTTGGGATTGAACTTCAGGCCAAAAGTGGGAGGGGGAAGCTTAAATCCCTCACTCCCAAATTGGGCCCATCCATGCTTACACAAAAGTAAGCCAACCATGCATAGCTTTGCTAGATGTGATTAGCAGAACGTTTAGTTTGGCCCACGAAGCCTTGCCCACAAATCAGTGTTATAAGTGAAAGTGTGTTTTCATGCCCACATCCAGCTCTGTAATCAGGTTTGGTCTGTGCATGACTTTGCTACAAACTGAGCTGAGAACAATATATTTTAAGCCTCAATAATGCTGTTTTTTATTCGTAACTCCCTACCCTATTTGTCTGAAATTGGGCAAGCTTCATCCACTTAGAAGGGGCTACTAAGCTTGCAAATTTCATCCAATCCTGCCAAAACATCAAAAAATGTTACAGGCATCTGTTGATTTTCCTGTTATATAGTCAGTGGGGAAGACACCAAAGGCTTTGGAGAATGAGGCAAGGTGAGGCTGCACCTCGGATCTGAGAGGAAGTGCAATGTTCATTTGATGCTCCAAGCTGACGCAGACCCCAAGCCCAGCCAAGCCAACGAGGTGGGTTCCAAGGTGCATCTTTCTTCTCAAGTGCATAGGATTACAGTCTGTGGGAAGCCTTGTTCTAAGTAACAATAGTGCAGCAGTTTTTACCACTAGGCCAGTACTGCTTACACCTATCCAGCATCTAATTCTTTTATTAACTGTTAAGTTGGAATCAGCAGCTGATTATTGTTAACTGTTCAGTTGGAACCAGCATCTAATTCTTTTATTAACTGTTCAGTTGGAATCAGCAGCTGATTATTATATACCTAGTATTGTCCCTTTGCTGACAAGTGACCACTGTCTTTGCAGATCTGTGAATTGCTGAAGCATTGCGCTCACTTGTTCAGACTAAGGTTCCCCACCTGCAGATTTCAAGGCACCAAGGAAGAACAACCAGGAGGAGATGCTCTTTCAAATATTCAGATAGTGTGAAGAAAAGCCGACCCTTCTCTCCACCTCCACACATGTAAACAAGTGTAATCCCGGCTGGAGGCTGGGAACTCCATGCAAATGTACATAGATTCCCCTGATGGCCCCTGACGCCTCAGAGTCTCCCAGGTGCATTCACATGCAAATGCTTCGACCAAGCACTCTAGTCATGATCAGGAGCCACCCCTCCCCTGCCTAGCCCAGATGAAGTTCATCCTGACTGCCCAAGGACAGCCAAGCTACCAAAAGGTGGGGTGGGGAATCTATACTGCCAGTCTTGGTTTTTAGAGTTGTTGTTGTCTGGACGCAAAGCAGCGCGGAGTAGGGCTTTTTGCTGAGGCAAGCCCTAAGAAGACCAACCCCCCTAGACAAAGAGTAAGTGCTTGGGTGTTTGTAGGCGATCACTTGTGACCGAGTAAGATTGTCTTCCGGGATAAAATTACAAAAAGAAAATTATAAAAAGAGGAAATTCTAAAAAAAAAAGTGTAGACTCTAGCGATGGGTCCGTAAGTGACTGTGGAGTGGAGGCCAATTCTAGATCCACACAGTTTCCCACAGTGAGGACACAGGTTGCCAGATGGAAGATGGTCCTGTAAAGGATTCGTTTGACGTGCTTTTCGCTTAGCACGTTTCTCCCTTTCACCTTGCACTTGGGCTTCTTCAAAGTCCATAGAACCTTTGTGAGAGGCCAACCTCCAGCTAGATCGTTCATGGCCAGAGCTTCCCAGTTCTCAATGTTTATATTGCATTTTTTTAGATTAGACTTAAGAACATCTTTAAACCTCTTATACTGACCACCGATATTCCACTATATAAACACCGATATAGCCTGGGTGTTTATATAGTAAAGGAACTAGTTTTGTAGCTCTACTTGTGTATACCAAAGTGTCTCCCCACCTTTTCCCCCTTCCGTCATTCCCCACTTTTTATTGTAATCTGTTTACCTTAAATAAACTTTCTTGGTTTTACCCCACACGGTGTGTGCGGTTCCTCTGTGGTTCAGTGCTAAATCCAGTGTATAGACCAAGGGTGAGGCCCTGAGAGAATCAGTGTCAAGACGGCAGAGCTTAGGCTGGCAGTTTTGCACCTTTGATCTCTCATCATGAGTAAAGGACCCGTTGGCAGTCCTTCACAGATAGTTACTGAATACAAGTGCTAAGAATCTTTCATCACTGTCCTATGCTGAATGCAGCTACCCCAGTATTTGTGGGGATGTCTCAATGCCTAGAGTTAAACTCAGTTCAGAGCTCAGCCGCAGTATTTGTTTTAATTACCAAGGCTCAGCTCTGTAACACAAACAGTAAGAATAGATGAAAGTGCCTCTGAACAGCTGCAGAGTGCATTTGCCTCACTACCAAGTAAAACAAGGAGTCCCCGCAACCAAGATCAGAGGGAAGTACTCCAAAATTAGAGAGTAGAGTTTCCAGAAAGATTTGAGCCTGGCATTTCTTTACCTAGGAATTAATCACTGAGTCAATATGTGTGGTTAGCTACCTACATGCATCAGGAACTATCTATTTTTAACCCCTGAAATTCATTTTACATTTTAAACAACAGAGGTAAATTCTTCTCTCTGATTTACAAAGTATCACAGCTGACTTTAATTTTTCATATTCCTTGGTTTTGGTCAATGTTTTAAGCTTCTGAAATTGTTTCTGACAGTTTCTATTTCTTTTGCCAGCATGAGAGCCACCCTTCAAAACCGATGATGACTGAAGAGCAGGAAAACAGTCTTCCTAAACTGATGTGTCCTCTCTCCACAAAAGTAACTTGATTAGTCACAATCATGACACTGATCCAATGGGGGAATCAGTAAACTGAAAAAAACAAACTCTTTGTTTTCTCCTGTTTGCTCATCTTTTTATAGCCACCTTCTTATGAAAGAATTTCCATTGCAGACTCATATGTTTTGCTGGCTTGTCTGAGTGGGTGCCAGCCACCATGGAAACACAACAGACTTGTTGAACTTGTACACACAGCATGCACACAACATCCAGATCATTCCACACCTTTCAATTTCTATGCAATATTTCAACCACAAAGCGGTGCTATTGCGAAAGCTAACAATTACCTAGAAGAATCATAATCCCCCCCCCCCCACTTAGTAAGAACTGGGAGTACAGAGATCAACCCAAACAGAGTTTGATTCCAGCCAGCCATTTCCCTGCTGTACTCTTCCTACACCTAGTGTCACATTGTAAGCTTGTCAAATTGTGATATTATTACTTTCATTACCAAATTAATTCAAACCCAAATACGTTTGTGTCTGTCCGTTCCCCACCCCCTTGAATCCTCATTATCAGAATCTCAGTTGTTTGAAAATCATCCAGATATGTGATATAAATCTCTAATTTGTCCTATATTCATATGACCCTCTGATACCTGCACTCCCATTTAAAAACAAACAACTGTCCTGGATGTCATTCCTTTTCTGAGCCACATGAGAAAATAAGATTTGATTGGATACACAAATAGATAGTGCCGCAATAATCATCTTCATCATCTAAAAAAATTCTAGTCCTTTTCTTAAACCAACTCAACTACACTTACTACCTCAAATCTTCTCCCCTTTAAAGGGGAGAAGATTTTGAGCTGCCTTTAAAGGTTGGGGGAAACTGCCCCCTGATGTCTCTCTGCTGCTTGTGACTGGGCTACCTCTCCTCAGGGGTGGTGGACAGGGTTTGCCTCACTGCAACTGTGTCACAAAGGCATTACTTTGTCCTGCTCACCCACCGCCCTTAGTGAATAGCAGCTCTTCACTTATATTGAAGAAATGTGCACTCAGGGACACCATACATGCTTGTGCTAAACATGCAATCTGTCCTCCCCTTATGCCCCCTCAATCAAGCCTGCTCCTGTCCACATATCCCTATCTTGAGTTTTGTTTCTTGATGATGATGATGATGATGATGATGATGATTAAAATGTCAGTATTGATTCAAGGTATTTCTTTAGCGTGGCCAGAATCAGTTCAACATACAGTGTTAAAAATGCGGTGCAGGTCTATGGCATGTCGTAGAGGTGATTTTACAAAGATAAATTATTGGGAGGAAACCTAGCTTAGAAAATAAGTATCAAAACATCTTTTCATTTACATTTTAGGAAACTGGAAGCAGTCCAGTTGTTTCCCTTCTGCAGAGTTGTGAAAATACTCCCTGTCTCCCCCCCCCCATGTGTGCATATTTGGCAAGATTAGGTACTGCATATCAAATTACAAGGCATGTTGATTGCAGGCGGCCACAGGCACAAGCAGAGAATGGCAGGGACCTTTCCAGTTGTGAACAATACAAGTTGCTGGTTGGTTTTCCTCTTAACAGAGGTAGCCAGCCCCTCTGCAGCCTAATTGCTTTGGAAGCTTTTGCTTATCCCCTTTCCTTATGCTTGGACTGAGGAGTGCATTTGGTGATCACAGTTTCCCAGGTGGTGAACGCATGTCAAATGGTTAACCCATTGGCTGCTGCAGGAGGAGAATCTCTGTTTTTATGGACCAGATTTGCTGTTAATTCTAGCAATTCTCTGCCTTTACTCCAGGAGATTAAATGCAGGGGCGATTGGGCGAACCATTGGGAGCATTTCGGTTTTGCTCCAAGTAACATATATATAATTGCATTCTGGATGGAAGCTGCAAAGTGCTTAATTTTCTTACAGACTGGAGGATAATCAGAGAACTATAGAAGAATATTTTGATTTAGAGGCATCAGTGAAAGAAGATTTCCTGGTCATTCAAATGTGAAAGTCAACCCAGGCAGTGAAAATGATGATGATGAGGCAGGTACAATGTGTATACTATGGGGAGTAATTTTTAATACATTAACAGATGAAAGTAACAATTGTTTACATATACTAGATGTTGGCATGATTACATATGCTGCATTTGTATGTAATTTTTGTTTAAAACATGAATTATGTTGATATCTATGTTTATGCATATACATGTGTACGCGGTGCATGTTGCATTAAGCGTTAGAAATTTGGTGAATATCCAAATATGGTCCCCATTTTTATCAATTGCTGCTAAAGTCATTATAAAAGTGAGAAACAAGGCTTGTGATGGAACCCTTTCTAACATTTCCCATGGAGCCTCCTAAAATCTTAATGATTGCCAGTAAATGTTAGGATGCACTCATTTGACATCTATTATAGCAGATATAGGGTCAGGGGGAGAGAGGATGGGTCTAAACATAAAGCAGAATGGAGAAGTTGAGTGCTGAGGCAGTACAATGGACATACCATAAGTTTGGGATATCATTTTTGAAAGCTCCTCCATCTCAAAAATACCCCCTGAAAACAGAAAGCTAACATACCAAGAACATAGATTTTTGCACAGTATTTTGTGTTGATACTTGTTTTCATGCAGTTTTTAGCACAGGAGAACAATAAAAACTTTGGCCCTTCTTCCATCTCATTCTGCTGCATGTGTAGACCAGGACAGGGTGAAAAACATTTCACTCTTCAGATGAAGAGATGAATATAATCATGTCCATGTGAATATAATTGGGTGGAAATCAGGGTGACCCTGTTGTTGGAGTATTGGATAAACCGGGGTTCAAGTCCTATTTCTGCCATGGACTCTCCGCATGGGCAAGTCACTCTCCTATAGCTTCAGTTTTCCCCTCTGTGAAATGAAAAGGACCTGCCTCACAAGGGCTATTATGTGCAGGCAACTGAGAAAAAGTATTTTAAGTGCTAGGCTTATGGAATATGCAAAAAGATTTTTTTTAATGAAATAATAGGGGAAGGGCAAGCAGAAAAGATTTGCTAACAAAGTTAGACATGATTTCTTTAGGCAATATATTATTACATTAGTTACATTAATTACAGCACCATCAGTGTTCATGACAGAATAAATATAAGTCAAAGACTGATCTCTGCCCTGAGGAGCTTACAATCAAAATGGATAAAACTTGTTGAAAGAAAGAAGGAATATATATTGAGACAAACTATCCTGCAGTGACGCACACACTGAAGAAACTTTCTGTACCATCAACTTTTGGGTGGGAAAGATTGTTCTGAACAAATCATCCTCCATGACCTCAAGATGTTGGTTCTAACTTGCTCTTCATGTTCTGTTTGAATCTGGCAGAGGAAAGCGTACACACACACACACACACACACACACTTAAGCATGTAAATTTAGAGGGAGAGTTAAAGAGGCACACAGCTAAAATTATCATCTCCCTTCTTGGTGAACCAGCTACAGAAATTCAAGAGGAAAAAATGGTTTGGAAATTGGTTCTCTGCTGGTTGCAGATTTTGAGGTTGCTGATGGTTGCTGATCATGCTGTTGGCACTGCCCCCTTCTCTGTTCTTTTCCTTTCTTTTCTTAATGGGTTTACCTACAAATAAAATCCTGAAGATCTGCCAGTTCTTGCAACTGTGGCTAAAATACGAAACCTTGGCAATTATCTGAGAATTAAACAACAACAACAACAACAACGGGAAAAAACCAACAAATCAGCAGTGGGTTTAAATTAATTTGTAAAAGAGAGAGAGAGACAGAGAGAGAGAGCGCAGGTTATAATATTTTTCTTTCTCCCTCGCAATTTGAGTGTTTATGATATGTACAGAAATAAACAAATTGACCTCTTCCTATGCATTTGCAGACACAAGCAGGGCATTGGTTTAGATAGATATTTTAAATTGTGTTTCTTTTCTGCAGGGAGGGAAGTGATGGTAATAATTCAGGGGGACAGGGTTAAGTGCACCTTACTGCAGAATAAATTTGCAATCCTCTATTAACATTTGCTTAGGGAGCAAGAGCTCAGTGGGGCTTACCCCACTGAACACCTCCCTGAACATAGTGGGACTTACTTCTGAGTAAACATGCTTTCTATACATGCTTTAGAAAGGAATTCCTCCAAATTTTGCTAATGCCAACTCTATACAATCTCCATCCTTTAAAAAAAAGAAAAAAAGAAAGTTAAAGCTGAAAGGGATTGGATATACTTAAACACACACAGAGAGAGAATAAGCATTTTTTAAAATGAAGGGGGAAAAAACTTAGTTCCAAAGTTTCTTATACTTTCCAACAAGGGTTCAAGGTGGCCAAGGGTGGCGCAGGAGGAGCGCGTGGCGATAAAGGGGTTAATGCGCAGAGCCATCTGGCTGTGCTGGTTTGTTATAATCGAGCAGATTCATGTTCGCGGGACTCAGAGTTTTAAGTCTCCTCTCCCATAACAGAGTCGAGCAACTTCTGCACAAGCCATCTGTGGAGGGTGGTGGTGGTTGCTTTTTTTTTTTTACTATAATTTTTAAATTATTTTTTGAATGACCAGATTATTTCCATCCACCTCTTTCTCTTCATGTCGACTTCCCTGCAAACGCTCATACGGATGCCATGGTCACGTTTACCACGGTAAGGGTAAGGGGCAAGGGAGGGGGGGAGACAAGAACAAAAGAAAGAGGGGGGTTGGCTTCTGATTTTGGAACAGGGAAATTCTAGGAGGTTCCGCGTGCAATGCGATGCCAAGGATGTTTATGCAGAAGGAAGTCCCATTCACTTGAACGGGGCTTGCTCCCTACTATGTGTGCGCGGAAGATCGCAGCTTTAAAGGCGTGGGGAGGGAAGGGTACGCATCGGATCTGCTCTGCTCTGCCCTGCCCCTCCGCAACAAGTTTCCCCTTGACTTTTCCTTCCGGCCCGATCCAATGCATCTTCGCTCTGAAATCCCGCTATATTCGTTGGGCCTTACTCACAGGTAAGCGCGTCGAAGAAGGATCGAAGCCTTACACTTCGACTGTGTGTGTGTGTGTGTGTGTGTGTGTGTGTTTACTCGGAAGTAAGTTCCGCCGGCTTCGATGGAGCTGACTCCCAAGTAAGTCCGTTACATAGGATTGCAGGCGCACGGATTTCTCTCGCTCGTGAGGTTCTGCTCTTGGTTCCGAGGGAAATCGAGTCAGGGAAACATGTCTCGGGTCCTCTGGTTTCTTTTTCCTCCCCCCCCCTTTTAAGAAGGGACCGAGCGCGTTCTGCTCCTAACAAAAGCCTTGCAAATGTAGACGGAGGGTAGCTAAACTCCAACCTCAGGAGCCTAAACGCATCCCTCCACCCCACCCCCCTATTGCGCGCGCCCCTTAGGGCATGTAGGAAGCCTAGGCAAGCCGAGTTAGAATTCCCCCAGTTTCTGTAGACCACCCCCTTCATTTCAGGTAACTCACTTCCTCGCAGCTCTCCTTCCCCACCGAAGGGATCAAAAACTCCATTCAAGATTCCGATCCCATCCTCCCCCTCCCACTCTTTGCGTAACCATCGCCTTCTTTCAAGAGGAAAAAAAGAAGAAGAAGAAAGAAATCGCCCCCCTAATTTGTGCATAAATTCCCTGGAACGGTCCGGAGATCAAATGCATTCTCCGCGCGTTTGTGTCTAGGTGGAAAGAGGTTCGCGAGACAAAAGTATCTCCCCACGTTGGGAAAGGACGCGACGGTGTTTGCAAAGGCAGGGGTAGCTAGGTTCCTTCCCCATTGTGAGTGAAGCCGTCCTGGGAAAGCCCCAGTCTGTGAATGGCAAGACAAAACAGACAACAACGCGCACACGGAGGCAAAATAAGGGACTCCCCCCCCCCCATCCTAGTCTAAACAGCTGAATTGTATCTATTTTTTTGAGCTTCTTTTGGAGATATTCGGCGGGCGACGAGGGGGGTGGGTGGGAGACGACAAGAGAGGAGAAGAATCCTGAAATGGTTTGGATACTTTTCCGATCAGTCCCTAATCCTTCGTTAAAATAAAACTGGGAAAATTAAAGTGTGTCTTCTTGATCTCGAAATAGCCGGTAGATGGAGAGAAGTGCGAGGGGGGGGGGGGGGAGAAGGTATTTTGGTTTGAATGAAGCTGTTGGCGGACCGCGCGTTCTTCGGTGATTTTGTGGTGTGGTTATTTAAAGATGCGTGGAAGAGTAAAAGGGGAGGGGGGCAGAGTGGCTGTAAAAGCGGGGTTTGTGCAGTGCAGGAGTGAGTTCGCTCGCTCTCTTCGAGGGACAACCCTTGCAAGAGCATCTGACTGTTGGGTACCTTAAGTAGTATGCATCTACGCAGAGCCCCCCCCCCCCCCCGCATCTAGGCAGTAGAAAAACAATTTGCGTGGAAGGAAATGGAGTGTATTCTTTGCAACAACAACAAAAGATAAAAAATACATCCCAGTGATCCGATTGCATTGTTGAAAAATACATTAATGCAACAATAAAGCTTTTTCTGGGCTGTAGTACTTCAGGATGCATGATTGTGTGTGTGTGTTTGTATGTCGTCCCCCCCCCCCAAAAAAAGTAAAACAAACAACTTGCTGCACACACACAAATAGCATATCCATAAGAAGATCAGGCTGAATCCTTTCCCATTGCCATGTTTGCTTTCTGTGTGCAGGGAGGTTTTGGCTGGTGGGGGTGGGGCATGGACAGAGTCCTCCACTGAAGTGGTATAGTCTTAGAGAGGTTTTACCACAGGATTGTGCTGATTGTGTGTAAACTGGATCTCGTTCCCATTATACTACTGAGCAAATATGGTTAGGACTGTAGTGGCCATCCCAGTGCTTGGTAGCCTAAAGACCCAAAGCAGCAGGAAACTAGAAGAGATGGGACTGGTTCTGGCAGAAGATGTTCTGGCTGTAGATAATGGTGCCAATTAAGCAATGTGGAAAGGTGTGCTTGAGGTCTGGTGGTGAAAGTGACTGGGTACACAGCGTTGACATAAGGTTTAGCAGCGTTGTGAGAGGAGGGCCACTGTAAGCTTTCTACATTTGGTGGAAACACACATGCTTAGACAGTGCTCGAAATGTGTCTGTCAAAGCAGGTTACGAGGTTTAATTTTTGAAAAGAGGTGTTGGGGCGGCCTAGGCCTGCAAGAGATCCCTGCGCTCTGGAAATGGAGCCCTGCTTCTAAATTTTGCAGTTGCTCAGTAATGAGGACATGCTCTGTGTAGTACTTTTCTTATATATTACCTCACGAGTGCTTCTTTAAAAGATGGAGCTCGGTCGCAGATGAGAGGTGGTGTTGCTAAGCAGGCATCATCCTTAGAGGTAATGGGGTGGAGCTACAAGACTAAGGGCCCAGTACGATGGACTGCCCCCTTGCTGCTCAGAAGCCCCCACACTCGGAAGCTTCCGGGTTTCCTATGCCCTGCTGGGCTAAAGCCGGCAGGGCAGGAGTGGAGGAAGAGATCTTCACCTCCCCGTCCTCCATCTTTGGTGCTTTGTGCTAGATAAGCTTTCCAGCTTAGTGAGGGTACTTTGGAGTGGGAGGGAATGAGGCTAGAGGAGGCTCGTGATAGCCTCTCCAGTCTCCTCCCCTTCCCACCCACCAGAACGCCCCCTTTCCTTCTCCTCCGAGTTTGCTTTCCCAGCTGTTTGCTTTTCTGGACCGGCCGGAAGGGGGCGGGGTTTGGGGGTCAGATCTCTGACTCCCCCTTCTGAGGTCCGAGCGCTGTCTCTGACCTCAGAGGGGTTTTCTGACTGAGGCATCCTCTGGTCCCTGGGATGCTCACCCATGGGATAGTATTGCTCTCTGAGTACCTGCAGGAGATTTTGGATGAAGAGAGACATGCATTGTATAGTGTGGCAAAAGTTATTTGAACACTCATTCTCTGCCCTGGAAATAAATTCTTCCAAATGAAGTGAATGTGTATCTAAATCACTTCCGCCGCTTCTTAGAATGTACATCTGCATCTCTGATTGTGCAGCGTAGCCTCTTGGAATGGCAGTGGATCTTATTGAAGAAGTCCGCCTGAAAGCATTTGCTGCTACCAGGCAGGACACAATCTGACTACACTTCAGTGACAGGGATAAGGGGGTGGACTTAATTCTACTGAAAACACTTAATGGTCTGCGGAAGTTACCCATGGCCATGGGAAAGTAATAAAAGGAATGTTGCATGCTTTAAGAAAGAGTTGAACAGGCAAAGGGATGTAGAGGGAGAGAGAAGAACGTTAGAGTGATATTTACTGTGTGAGGTTATAGGGTTGAAAATACCTGTTACTCATGAACTAGCGCATACTTATTAATTCAGAATAGCGATCACTCCCTTGTTCCGTATGCACAGTCACCAATGTGGATTTCTTATGTGCCTTTAAATTCACTCCTTAACTTGTTCCCTAAGCATGCTCTGGAAGTGTGTAAAACCTGTGATTGCATGTCAGTCGAGTTGTTAAAGCAGGTATGCATTAACAATTGTTGCCCCCCCTATAGACATAACATACTTTAGATAATAACTTGCATTTTAAGTTTCTGCATAGTATGTAACCATATATGGAAATAATGATATAAATATCTGTATAATAAAAAATATTTATTACTGTGTAAATAAGATGACAGGTTTTAGTGCCACAAAAGAACTCCAAGAACTGATTTACATCTTCAGAAAAAGTGCTTCTGGGACTGTAGCACTTCAGAATGAAGGTGGGGGAACCCTGCTCTCTGACATAATACCAGTTTTCCAAAAGCAGGGCTTTATTTTGGACATAGGGAAATATTTAATCATATTAGAGATCCATCCGCAGCATTCTAAAGTGGTACAGTCCAGGGAATACTGTACCATGTGGTCCATGTATTTTTCTGAAGATCTGGATAGCCCTGAAGACAGTAAGTGATGTGGCACCTTGGGAAATAATCGGTAGACTGAGGCATGAGTTCCTGAGGTCAATGGCCTGTTCAGCTAGGTGCACAGAATGTACTGAAATGTTGGTGAGTTGCTTTATGAACTTGGGCTGAGGTACACTGGAGGATAAAACAAGTTAAGGAGTAAATTTAAAATAGAAGGAATGCAACTCACTTCTCCCCTCCCCGAATCCCGATGGCAGGATTACTGCATCAGTCTGAGAGCCAGTTTGATATATAGCATCTTGTGTAACCCTGTCCCCCCCCCCCCCCCGGTCTTCTCTGTACCCTCCCCTTGCTGATTTATCAGTCTTTGTGGCCTCTACAGGTTCTTTCACCACCGGTCCTGCCACTGCTGATTTCATCCCCCACCAATAACCTCTGAACACCCACTTTCCCTCAGGTGCTGCTGATTCCCCTTCAGAGAGGACACCTGAGCAGCTGCTCTCAGGGGCCCAGAGCTAGAACTTCACCTAGGAGATGCTCTGGCAGCCTGAACTTCGAGTGCTGGTGGTGAGACTGAGGACCAAAACAGAAATAACTTTAAATCTGTATCTAATAGCTTTGTTCCCCTCCCCCATTTTTACTTTTAGAGTAGGTGCAGGGCCCCCAATCTGGATTGGGACCATAGCAAGGGGGGTTGAGGTCTGGATTGGGGGTCCTGACCAACTCTAGAGCAAACAAGACACCATTGCTAGATATGGATTTATAGTTATTCTCATTTTAGCTCAGACAGAACCGCAGTTGTCGAAAGGAAGTGCAAACCTTCACTTTGTCACTGGAGGAGACAGTGGAGGGGGAGGTGATGTCTGACGGAAATGAAAAGGGAAGAAACTAAACTGGAAAATAATGGAAATAAAGTATAAGAAATAAAACAGTGTAGCTCTGTGGTGCTCATCGCAACATTAAAAAGTTGTGCTTTGCACTGCCTAATTGGGGAACATGGTGGAAGTGCAGGGAAACTTTGAGGCAGAAGAAAGCAATGGAAAATACAAGGAAAATAATGAAAGCAATGGGAAATAATTATATAAACAGGAATAAATGAAAAGTATCTGTTCTCTCCCTTCACTCTGGATATGCCCCTTTTTGGCATGCAGCACCTGACTGGTCACCCAACATCCAATGTGGGCCCTCAACCTGAAAAAGAGTTGTGCACCCCTGGTCTAGAGGATTGGGTTTGGCTGACAGAGACCTGGATTCAAATCCAGGCTCAACTGTCTAGCTTACTCATAACCTTGGACTAGTTGTTCTCTTCGTCCAACTTATAATGGGATCCCTGAAGAACAGTATCTAACAGATTGTTTGCAGGTGACCTGTGTTCTGAAGGAAACATAACACTGCAAATGGCAGAGTGCTGCAAGATAGGTCATGGTAAGAATATAAGGCGTACTGAAAGTATGTTGTAGCGGTTGATATCGGAGAGGTTTTTTATTATTGCATTTATTATTAACATTAATATTCTGCCTTATCTGCGAAAAAGCCATCAAGGTGGCAAACAACAGTTTACATCAATAAAACCTTAAAACAAGAACAGTAAAAACATTAAAACTACACATTTTGAAAGGCTAAGTTGACAAGATGCATCTTTACACCCTTTCTAAAGGCCAAGAGAGTGGGGGCCATCGCTCCTGGTTAACTGTTACCAAATCAGACCGATTCAGGAAGGGTAGCACTGGGTGCACCAAGCCTAATCGTGCAAACTCAGTCCTTGCCACCATCGCCATCCAAGGAGAGCAGAGGATCAAGGAGCACTCCCAGCCTATGGATCTGATCCTTTGGTGGGGGCTGCAATCCATTCCAGAACAGGTTGTATCCCAATTCCTGAGTCAGACTTTCTACTGACCAACAACTAGGGGTGTGTGATGCTGGGAATTCCATTGTGTTCAAGTCCAACGGGATTTTGCAGTGTTTCCATTCTGATAAGCAGTGGCGGACTGTAGTGGATTCTTTTTCCAGTTCCAGAAATGTTATTATTTTTTGCACACATTAAATAAATAGATGCTTTTTTCAGGTCCCATGATTTGTGCAAATGGGATTGTGTTGTTGTTGTTGTTGTTGTTGTTGTTTGGGTCTTTAAACTTGTGCCACGGGATCATGGTTTTTAATTATTATTTTTGGGGTCTTTAAATTTTTCATAAATGTGATTGTGGGTTTTTTTTCTGGGTCTTTCAATTTGCGCAAATGGGGTTGTAATTTTATATTTTACTAGCTGTTGCCTACGGCTTCACTCGCGTGGATTTTAGGATTTGGCACAATTGTCCACCCGCTGTCAACTCGCACAACCCACCATAAGTATGGGACCGGGACATGTTGTCAAAGTATGCATCGGCACTCGCATAGTTGTTTCCATCACTGTCGTGGGACATTATAGAGAATTCATCCCAGTTTTCAATGACATAATCAACTATTTGTTCACGTACCTCCCTACCTAGATTTTGACTGCCATACATAACGAAAGATAGTGCCCGGAATAGGCACGCTCCATCGCCTACAATTGGTACGACTGTGTGTGGTATCATCACACCAATTACATTTAAATTTTCAATGTGCATTTTGAATTTTTTTTAATGGAGAAGAAGACAAAAAAACAGGTTTAAAAATGAAAAGGGTTTTGTTTGGTTTTTTCTCCTTGAAGGCCTGCAGGAGCTGTATGGAAAAGATACAGTGTCTCTGACTGAAAGTGTAATGTTTAGGCAGGGACAGAAATATCTGATCTTAAAGAAAAATCAGGTTAATCCTGAGAGTCTACAGGTGATGAAGAGTGACCGTGCCAAGTTTGGGGTAGATCCGTCAAAACGTGATGGAGCCTATGCGACGACACGCCATACACAGCAGTCATGCAGTCAGTCAGTCATTTAAAAAGTTTCCCTCCCTTTTCACCCCGAGAACATTCTAAATGGCCTAGGGGAGATTTGCCTACCCACTTCTATTGGCTCCTGCAGGAATTCATACGAACATTCTAAGTGTCATATGGGCTATTTGCATAACTGCTCCTATTGGCTCCTGCAGCAATTATGAGGTGAGGCCGATTTGCATAACTGCTCCCCTGTTGTTTTGCCCATAGGAGATATGAGAGTGGGGTGATTCCCCCCTTTTTTTCACCCCCTTAGGGATGGAATTTCCAAAAATCCTTCCTTAGTGGGTGTCTACGTCATAAAAGCAATGTCCCTTCAAAATTTCACGTTCCTAGATTAAACGGTTTGAGCTGGGCATTGATGAGTCAGTCAGTCAGGACTTCTTTTATATCTATCTATCTATCTATCTATCTATTTCTCTCTCTCTGGGCCGGTTCGCACGACCCAGGCTGCGGGTGGGGGAGGCACCACGGGGCCGCCCGCGGGGTCCGGCGGGGCGCCGAAGACGACCTGCGCCCCGCGCGCGTGGGCGGACCCCGCAGTCCCCGCACCGCAGTGTGGGACTCCCGATGCTAGGGGGCGGGGCTCGGGATGCCCAGAGGGGCCGTTTGCCCCTAAAGGCTGGAGTGGCGGCCGCTCCGGCCACTCTGGGCTGCCGGCTCTGTGGGGATCCCGCAGGATGGCCGCCTGCTGTTCGCACGGCACGGTGACCACACGCGGTGGGGGCTTACCCCTCTATCGACCATGGTCACTTTGCGTGCGTCCCGCGCGCGGCTGTCCCATGGGGGCACCTCTGGTTGGTGTTCACATGACACGGGAACCGCGGGGGACTTGCGGTTCCCGTGTCGTGCGAACAAGCCCCCCCCTCTCTCAGTGGTCTTTTGCAAGTCCACCTATCTGCTATGTATTCCTGTTGTAAATATCTTTGTGAGTTTCATCCTCTCCCTGCACCACTTCCTTTAGTTCAGCAATCATATTCTGTACGTCTCAAAGAAATTGTCAATTTTTTCTTCCACTTAAGTTGCTCCCATGCACTTTGCTCCAGGAAGTGCCAAAGTGGAGGATGATATTGACAAGTACGGAATTTGGCTCTACTGGGCTGAATGAAGTATAGGTTTGGAGAGGATGAAACTGACAAGGATATTTATAAGGGGAATACATAGCAGATAGGTGAAGACTGCTGATAAAAATAATACTAAGAACATGATCCCTTTTGTGCAAATTTAAAGACCCCCAAAAATATCAAGACGTATTGCAAGACGTCGCTTGTATATCAAGTAAAATAAATAAATAAATAAATATTTAAAAATTTGCTTGTCTTGCAAAATGCTCTCAAACCAAGTTACTTGCAATCCAAGGTATTACTGTAAGTGGGGACAGAAGAGAGATGTACAGTAATACCTTGGATTGCAAGTAACTTGGTTTGAGAGCGTTTTGCAAGACAAGCAAATTTTTAAATATTTATTTATTTATTTATTTATTTTTACTTGATATACAAGCGACGTCTTTCAATACAAGTACTGTAGAACGTCTTAAATTAAAAATCTCTGTACACATTTTTTGGGGGGGATTTCGTTTTGATATAAGAGTGTTTTGGATTACAAGCACGTTTCCAGAACGAATTATGCTCTCAATCCAAGGCATGACTGTATAAAATTATGCATGGTGTGGAGAAATTGGATCTTTCATAATACTAGAACCTGAGATCATCAAATGAAGCTGAGTGATGGGAGAATCAGGGCAGATCAAAGGAAGTGCTTCCTCACACATCACAGAGTTAAACTATGGAATTCTCTACCACAAGAGGTAGAGATGGCCACCTATTTGATTGGCTTTAAAAGGGGATTAGACAAATTCATGGAGGAGAAGGCTAACAATGGCTACTAGTCCTGAAGGCTGTGTACTACCTCCAGTATCAGAGTCAGT
This sequence comes from Shinisaurus crocodilurus, assembly GCA_021292165.1. Taxonomy (NCBI): domain Eukaryota; kingdom Metazoa; phylum Chordata; class Lepidosauria; order Squamata; family Shinisauridae; genus Shinisaurus; species Shinisaurus crocodilurus. The sequence continues at coordinate 111,169,480 of CM037876.1, forward strand.
GTGCCTCTGAATACCAGTTTCCGGGAAACAATGCAAATGTTCATGTGTTGTTTTTTTAAAAAAATCACAGGTTGATGTGGAAACTATACAGAATGGATTTATGAATGAGACATGGACAAGAAATCCTTTCCTATGCAGTTGGTATTAGCCTTTCCTATCCTGATGCCTTCCAGATGTTTTGGACTACCCCATCAGCCCTAACAAGCATGTCCAATGGTGAGGGAGGTTTTGATTTGCAGTCCAAAACATCTGGAGGGCACCAGGTTGGGGAAGGGTGGTCTATGGAATAACTTGTACAATGAGAAAATTTTAATAGAAATTCGAAGAGAACAAGAAATAGCAAGCATTATTAGCACTTGGAGCTGCTGAAAGTCTTTCTATGTAATGGTCTTGGGCTGTCATTCGTCAATAGATTTCACATAAGGCAGACTACATGGGTGAATATGGAGGTTCCGGCTTGTGAGAAACAAGGAATTTCAAGGCGGCCGGAAAGAAAACACGTCATGAAATCAGTTCAGTTGCCTATTCTAGATGCAAGTGGAAGTTTCTGTTCAGATGAGAGATGCAAAGAATTTAAAGAGGGAACTAAAATAAATTTGATAAGACCTGCAGAATTTCTCAGGGAGGATTCTGCAGATTTTTATCTGGGACTAAAATCATGCATGCTTTTAGTCAAGCTGTGTTCTGGGTGTGTCTACTGGATCTCAACAATACTACAAGTGAGAAGGATCTTGGAATTGTGGTAGATCACAAACTGAATATGAGCCAGCAATGCGATGTGGCTGCAAAGAAGGCAAATGCTATTTTGGGCTGCATTAATAAAAGTATAGCTTCCAAATCGCGGGAAGTGATAATTCCCCTTTACTCGGCACTGGTTAGGCCTCATCTTGAGTACTGTGTCCAGTTCTGGGCACCACACTTTAAGAAGGACATAGACAAACTGGAGAGGGTTCAGAGGAGGGCAACAAGGATGATAAAGGGACTGGAAACAAGGCCCTATGAGGAGAGACTGAAAGAACTGGGCATGTTTAGCCTTCAGAAGAGGAGACTGAGGGGAGATATGATCGCACTCTTCCAGTACTTGAAGGGATGTCACACAGAGGAGGGCCAGGATCTCTTCTCGATCATCCCAGTTTGCAGGACACGGAATAATGGGCTCAAGTTACAGGAACCTAGATTCCACCTAAGCATCAGGAAAAAATTCCTGACTGTCAGAGCAATAAGACAATGGAACCAACTACGTAGGGAGGTGGTGGGCTCTCCCACTCTGGAGGCATTCAAGGTGCGGCTGGACAGCCATCTGTCAGGGATGCTTTGATCTGGATTCCTGCACTGAGCAGGGGGTTGGACTCGATGGCCTTGTAGTAGGCCCCTTCCAACTCTACTTTTCTGTGATTCTATGATCTTCCTTGGGAGTTCAGCTGGTGAGGAAACTCATTGCAGTGGGCAAAACTGGGACTAGTGTTTGCCATCGATTTTCTAATAAAGTGGACTTCTGAGGCAACTTTGAAGGCTCTGCCTGGAATGAACATGTGAAGAGTTTTGAGAGAAGCAAAATGGGTTTAGAGGAGGTTTACGCGATTTCTCAGAGGCCTTCTGCACCTCTCTACATGTAATTTTACACAGAATTAGGCTGCTTAAATCCTATTATCATCAATGGGAATTGGGCACGTGGACAGAATGTCAGCCCTAGTGTTTGAGGAAGAATGTGCTAGTTGTTTAAAAAATATTTGTATGCCATTATTCTACTGCATAGTACCATTCAGGATGGTTCACAAGAAAACAAAACCACTGAACAAAAATACAAACATCGAAGCACAATGACAGATAAATGAAATTCAAATCTCAAAAGTAGCAGTAAAAGTAAATCAGAGCAGTGCCAGCAGTTCACAGACCATAGCAGCAACAATCACAGCACAAAGAAACTCCGCAACGAACAATCAACAATCAACGGAAGAAGGCTCAAGTGAATAAGACAGCCTTTGTCTGGTGCCTAAAAGAAAGTAAAGCAGGAGTCAGGTAGTCCCAGGATCATTTAGGGTGTTAAAGGTCAAGACCAGCAAATTAAACTGTGTTTGGATACAAACTGTGAATGAATGAAGTTAATGTTGTGCAAAGGGCTCATTCTGGCAAGCCTCCATCACAAATCTGGCCACTGCATTTTTGAACCAGTTGAAGCTTCCGAGGACTTCAAGAGGAGCCCCATGTAGAACCACTGGCAGCCCTGTGCTATGTATGGGTGGCAGTGACCACCTGCCTCTCCCCCAACACTTCCAGTCCTTAAAAGAGTTGTAAGCCAAAAACAACTCACCAGCCCCAGCAAGCTAATAACATGATAACCGGACATGGTTTGTCGCCCTCTGTGTTCTCCTTGCTTGCTTGCTGCTCTTGCACATGTTCAGTGGCTTGCACATGCTCAGAACATTTTTCCCAATCCCAGTTTAACAATGTCCTAGGCAGGATAGGAGACTGGGAGTTTATGAGAATCACTCTCCTTGCTTCCCAAATATGGTTATGAATGATAGGGTGTCCTACACCTGTACAGGACACAGGATTTATATTGGGAACTTGGGTGCTCACTGAAGATGTCCACAGCCAATAGTCTTTGTTGTTGTTGTTGGGGGGGGGGCTCTGCTTGCACACTGAGTACTCAGTGTGTGTGAGAGAGAAAGAGAGAGAGAGAGAGAGAGAGAGAGAGAGAGAGTTGCCAGGCATCATCCAACCAGCTCATCTAATCCAGACCCACAGCATCAGTCAGTCCAGAAGGCAGGTTTTAAAAATATTTTTGGCAAGTTTTGGCTTTGGAGATTTTAATCTCCTTTGAATATTTTTTTTATTTTGTTTTGGCTCTGGGTTTTTTGTTTGTTTGTTTTTGTAATATGTCCTTAGGGTTTGGGCTCTTTTGTTTTTTTTAAAAGGTTTGTTTTGGGGTTTGGGCTAATTTTTTGAAATCCCCTCCCCACAAAAAAAAAACCCTTTGCTTTGCATTCCTGATCCTTGACATTGACATCCATGCCTCAATTGCTTTTTTTCTATGCAATGGATTATAGAGAAATGTAGAGTGTTATTTATGTATTTATTTATTAGATTTATACCCCGCCTTTTTCCTGCAAGGAACCCAAGGCAGCGTACATAATCCTCCTCCTCCTCCTCCTCCTCTCCACTTTATCCTCACAACAACCCTGTGATGTAGGTTCGACTGAGAGTCAGTGACTGACCCAAAGTCACCCAGTGAGTTTCATGGCCGAGTGGGGACTAGAACCCGGATCTCCCAAGTCCCAGTCCAACACTCTCACCACTGGGCCACACATGGGTTGCTGGCTGCTGGGATTAAAAAAAAAAGTCTCTGTTGCTTTGAGGGTATTACTATTATTATTATTACCCCACCACTCCCACTCTGCTTTGTAGGCATGGTTTTAAAGTTCATGTGCTTCAGTTTCCCCTTTCTGTGGGATGGCTTGCTACTTGCTAGGGATCCAAAATTAGGCTTTTCTGTGTTGCTCCGATGATATTAATGGCTCCGCCTACGGTGGCCCCTTGGCTCTGTCAATGGCGACCCTGCCCTCTGCCCCACCAGCTCCAGTGGGCACTGGCCATCGCTCTGTACAGCACATTAGAGTAAGGCATTACGGTAGCATCAATTGTGTACAGCTAGTTTCTTTGGCAAAAGGGTTTGTACATGAGTATTACTAAAAATGTTTCTTATTTTGGAACTGAAATTATTTCAGCATTTGAAGTCACGTTTTCTGTGGCTGCATCTTCCCCCTCTATCTCTGTTACAAAGAATACAACCATATTTTCTATGGCAGCTGGCCTTTTACCCCCACCTTTAATCGGAGGCTTGCTTGTTATCCTGATTAAAAACGCTAAACAGTTCCTCTCCTGCATTGGTGTTTGCAACTTTCCAAAACATCTCCTCCCTTATTAACCATGTTTAGTCATTATTTTGGCCAAGTTATTCTGTACATACTGAATTTTTCCTTAGAAGTCATTTCCCCCTCCCTCTTAATCCCCCTGGTTGTCTTCTAAGAAATCCCTCCAATTTATATTATTAAAGTATTTTAATTGTATGCTATTTCATGATTGTGCAGTTGGTTTTCTTATGAGCTGGTTTGGGAGCTTCCTGAAAAGCAGTATATTTTCCTCACCCGTATTCCGTTCCATGTCATTGGCTGCTTATAGCTGGGTTGGACAGAGAAACATGAAACATCATGATGTCAAGATAAACTAAATTCTACTAGATCAGGATAGGCAACCTTTTCAGGCTGATGGGCACACTTGTCATTTTTTTTTCAGACCCAAGGGCGCATTTGTCTTGTGGTTATTTGGGCCTGGGCGCATTTATTTTTGGGATTCTGTCTTTTTTGTCCCCCTTGCTAGGATTCTGTCTTTTCTTTCCCCACCTTGCCTGAACTCTTTTTTTTTTGCCCCACTTGCTGAAATTCTGTCTTTTCTTCCCCCCCCCCTTTACTGGGATTCTCTCTTTTCTGGGGCCCCTTCCTCCTCCGACTCCATATTTCTTTCCCCCTTGCTGACCCTGCCTCCCTTCTTCTTCTCTCTCCGCTTCTGCCACCAACCACCCTTTTCCGGTTCGCCTACCACCACTTCTGCTGCCTCCCCCACATTTCCTCCTTTCCCTGCCACTTCCTCCCCTCCTTGTTTGCTCTCCCACCGGCCGCTTCTGCTGCATCTGTGCGGCTGCTGTCAGGTTGTGGTGGGTGCTCCTGCCTGCACCCACGGGCATTGCGCTGCTGACCCCTGTGCTAGATGTTATGGAGAGGAATTAGACATGCAACTTTCAGTTTTGGTGACAGATGTGCATTGATTTAGCATAATGTTTGGCCCTGAGTTATTTATTTGACACTTCCAGATCATTTCTAATATTTGTTTTCCAGAATCGTGCCCGTGATTCTTTTTTGCCATACTGGTTCACAGATTTCTCCCGCCTATTTAATAGTTCTGTTTCACATTAATTTCCTCTTATATGTATTTGCTTGGAATTTTCCAGCCTGAAATATTTCATTTTGACCATATTTTTTTAACCTTCCTTGATCCCTTTGTTTTGTTTTTCTTACTATTATTGCCTCATTGTTTGTGACTTGTTTCAGATTAATGCCGTCTGTAAATTTTAACTACATGCTGCTGAGGAGCCCCCCTCCAAATAATGTAATATTTTGTTAAAACAAGGAGGGGTGTAATTTTTGAGGCTTGTGGTATACCCCCCAACCACTCTCCCCCTGCCTTGGTATATCATTGCTTTTCATTGTTCTTAATGTTTTATTGCTGCCCATCATTTGAATGTGGAGTGGGTTGGTGCAGTGCAGGATGAGAGAAATTGTGTCTGGTGTTGCATTTGTCTAAAAGCTGTGTTTTATTACTCTTAACAGCTTCCATGCACCCACGTTGCCTCCTCTACCATTCAGACAAACACTATTGTAAACTGAGATCATTTTTCTTGCCTACAGCTATGGTCATGTCATTCCCGCTGTTTTGAATTCCTCCACCAGCTCCCTGTCCTCCTCCTCCACTCACTGCCTTAAAATGAAGCTTCATGCAACAAGCTTGACATTCAAGGTTCTTTGCTTGTTAACACCTCTGTTTGTTTGTAAGTCTTTTGGACAAGCATAGTTGCACCCTCAGTTGCCCTACTACCCGCATGTAGAATGGGTGTGTTTAAACAACGGTTCCATACAATTCCATCTTCCAAATGTCCAAACCTGGAAAGTTTGTTTAGAAAGGCAAGGTGTAAATAACTTTGGGTGCAATCCTGTGCATGTTTAGACAGGAAAAAAGTCCTACAACTCCCAGCATCCCCCAGCCAGCATGCTGGGAGTTGTACAACTTTTTCTGTCTAAACATGTTAATAGGATTGTGCCCTTAAATAAATAAATTTTAAAAGTGTATTTTGTTAGTTTTCATACCCGCCATTCTGAACCAGTCTGACCATTGAGGTGGCATACAGTAAAAATCAATCTAAAGAAATAAAGCAGATTTTAAAACCATACCTAAAATATCCCCAATATCGAATCAAAGGACTGACACTAAAGAGCAAAACACAATGTTATATGTAGCTTTATTGCTGTTTTTTATATTGTTCCTAGATTTTGTTATTCTTGTTCTTTATGGTTGCTGATATATATAGAATTGAGTGGCATTTTTCCCTGGAAAGGCAGGAATAGATAGAAATCCATAAAATCCAGTTCCCAACTTTCCATCACAATAGAGCAAAGCTGAGAACCTCAACACAGAAAGTAGCTGAGAGGGGGCTAAACCAGCCCCTCACCGCTGACACTGGGGCTACTAGGAACATGTCTTGACCTCCTGGTGTGACCAAGTGAACTCCTTGGGGCTGTTTGCATAACACAACAGCCCACCATGGGTTATTTAACCCATGGTGAGGCTGCGGTGTGTGCGGGGCACATGCAGCCACCATTTTGAATATGTAGCAGGGGGTTGTTGCGCTGTGTGAACCCAGCGAGTGTGGGTTATGTGAAGGTTAAACAACCCTTGCATAGCCCATGGTCTGTTTTAGGGTTCACTCACCAGGTTCACAGGACACAACAACCCCTGAGTGGGGGCTGAATATCCAAAACGGCGGCTGCAGGTGCTGCAGCTCGTCATGCATTAAATAACCCTCAATGAGCCACCGCGTGTCATCCGAACCTCATCGTTATTTTCTCCCATATTAGTGAGCAGTTGCTATTCATTCCTATAAGTAACATGCTTCATTGGGGACATGGTTGAGGTAAAGACAAGGCCTTCCCTGCTCATGCTCGGCCCCCAGCAACAAGGATCACACAGTGGGTGCCCTGCTCCCTCAAGGTATCCTTGAAATATACACAGCCCTTACCTGTCATAACAATTGGTGTTTTACGAGAAAATAGTTAAAACAGAAAAATAATAATAGTGTTGTTCTCCCCAAATCCCTCTGGAATAAAAGGGACTCGGATCACTTTCTAAAGGCCAAAAATAACTAGGCCTTGTGGGGCTTCCTAAGCAGTGAATTCCACAGAGAGGATGCCACCACTGGAAAATCCTTGCTTCTCATACGCACCCGCCTTACTTCTGCAAACTCTGAGCAGGGCCTTGTTTGATGCAGAGATGACAGAAGACATTTTGCTGCCTGGGGCAGAAAATCCACATTGTGCTTTCCCCAATGAAAATATAATAAAAAGCTAAATAATCAACATTTTGCTGTCCTTTTAATGCTATTACAAAATCTGCTGCCTGAGGTACTTTATCCTGCCTCACTGATAGCACTGGCCCTGGTTTGATGAAATGAGGTATCTCTGAGGTATCCTGGATCCAGACCATTTTTGGTGGGCTAAATACAGGATACTGCTATTGAATGGCCTTTCTTGCATGTACCCGTATATACTCGACTTTAAGTCGGCCCTAACATAAGTCGGGGCCCCTAATTTCACCCCCCAAAACTGGGAAAACTTATTGCCCCCCAGTATAAGTCTAGGGTGGGAAATGTATGAGGGGAGACTCCCGCCGCCACCCCCAGACACCCCCACGCCACGCTGTTCCTCTCCGTTCGCTCTTTAAAATTATTTTCCTCCCCCCCCATACCTTTGTCAGCGGCGGCTAGGCAGGGAAGCGGCGCAGCAGCGCGAGGCGCCCGTAGAGCGAGTGGCTGGGCTGCGTCTCCCTGGCAGGGAGACATGTGGAGCCACTCCGCTATTCCTCCGCTCGCTCTTTAACATTATTTTCCTCCCCCCCCCATACCTTTGTCAGCGGCGGCTAGGCAGGGAAGCGGCGCAGCAGCGCGAGGCTGCTTCCCTAGGAGCCGGCATGGCAGGAAGTGATGCCCGTCGTGGCCCCGGAAGTGATGCCCGTCGCGGCCCAGAAGCGACGAGGGCGGCGCCGGCAGCGCCGCGAGCCTCCGCTTACAAACAGAAAGGTAGGGGAATGGCGGAGCAGCTCCACGTGGGTCCCTGGCCATGCCGGCTCCCGGGAACGAAGCAGCATGGCAGCGCGCGAGGCGCCAGCAGAGCGAGCCGCCACTGACAAAGGTATGGGGGGGAGGAAAATAATGTTAAAGAGCGAGCGGAGGAATAGCGGAGTGGCTCCACATGTCTCCCTGCCAGCGAGACGCAGCCCAGCCACTCGCTCTACGGGTGCCTCGCACTGCTGCGCCGCTTCCCTGCCTAGCCGCCGCTGACAAAGGTATGGGGGGGGAGGAAAATAATGTTAAAGAGCGAGCGGAGGAATAGCGGAGTGGCTCCACATGTCTCCCTGCCAGCGAGACGCAGCCCAGCCACTCGCTCTACTGGCGCCTCGCACTGCTGCGCCGCTTCCCTGCCTAGCCGCCGCTGACAAAGGTATGGGGGGGGAGGAAAATAATTTTAAAGAGCGAGCGGAGAGGAACAGCGTGGCGTGGGGGTGTCTGGGGGTGGCAGCAGGGGTCCTGGGGGTGGAGGGGGGTGCCTGGCGGTGGCAGCGGGGGTCCTGGGGGAGCGCTGACCCACTTATAAGTCGAGGGGGGCATTTTTCAGCACAAAAAATGTGCTGAAAAACTAGACTTGTATTCGAGTATATGCGGTATATATCCTAGAATTAAAAAGGGAACGCAATGCTGTGTAAATGAAGCTCTTATTCTCATTAATAATTTGGCCTTGAATGATGAAGACTGTGTTGGCGTGTGTTTCATGGGTGTCTGCCAGGATGGTCAAGGGTGTGGGACAGTCAAAGTTGAGGGATGGTCACTTCACTCTGTCAAAAATAATAATGTGAATTAGGTCCTGGTCTTGGAATGTCAGGGACAGAATGGATGCCATGGGAATGTGCATCCCATGATGTTCCATGTTGTGTGCAATAATCTGGATATGGGTCCTTTTTTGTGAAAGCATCTGGCACCCATAAAGCAGTTTCTCTCCCTTTGTCACACATGCACATTTTCATGCTTTTCAATACTACGGTACAAAACAATTGACCAGGAGTTTCTGTGGGAAATGGATTTGAAGGGGTTGATTTCTGGAGCCAGAAGTTAAGTCATGAAGGCTTTTCAGGAACAGAGAAGGAGGTGGGCTTCTGTCACAGTTTAATACGGGCATTGTTTTTAGTGGCTAAGGATAAATGGCAAAGTATGTAACTGGGTCAAGGAGAAAGGATAAAAATGGTTCCAGAGATAAGGGAATAATGCAAGGAATTGGGTTAGCCTTAACCGTATCGCTGGCCAAAGCAAAAATTCTACTGATACCGCTCCCTGATGTTCCTGCCCACCATTTTTAAGGAGAGATTTAAGGGTGGCAAATTTTGAACACCCCAGTCCACAGCCTAAAATAGGGCTTGATAGCTGTAGGTCTAATTACCCGGTAAATGTAGTTGGGATAGTGGTGAAATGGATGGAGTTAGAAAAACCTGAAGGAGACTTTCTTCTGTTTCGTTCCATGTAGTAGATCCATTCCATATACAGGATCAAATGCCAGCAGTGGCAAGAAAAGAGCATACGTAGTTATGCTGCAATTCTGCAAGATTATGGAAAAACACAATTTGGCTTCTGGAGATTCAGCATCCGCTTAAAAAGCAAATAATTAGTATTTATCTATGTCAGGATTTCTACACTACTTTTCTGTTTTTTAATCCCAAAGTGGCTTACAGGATAAAGCCATGATAAGATGCAATAAATCCAATCATTAAAATAACTAGGGGTAGCTGGAAATGCTAGCACTTGGGGAAATCCAGGGATGTTGAAGAGTCCTTGGTCTCGAGTCACGAGTCTTTGGACCCGAGTCTCGAGTCCGAGTCCTTGGTCCAAAATGGTGACTCACGAGTCACGAGTCACTCCCAAAGCTGACTCCACAAGTCCCTATTAAAACCAATGGGGGTTTTCCCCAACAAAATAAGGCTACTTCAGATGTGTGTTTTAAATAAATTCTAGGCACAAGTGTGCCTTTTTATTTCAAAACTCTGCAACTGATTTTGGCAAGAACAGACCAGGCAGACAAACCCAAAATAACCAGGCAGGCAGAGGAGGCAGGGAACCCCAAAGCAGGCAGGCAGAGGCCTTTGTCTTGGACAATTCAACTGTTGAACTGGTCAAGAAGAGACCAGTCAGGCAGAGGAGGCTGGGAACCCCAGACAGGCAGGCAGAGGCAGCCAAACCCAAAATGTCTGAAAGGTTGCATTTTAGAAAAATGATTTTAAAAAATAAACTTGCTGTACTTCCTAAAACTTATCCATGTTGCATTTGAGGAACATGATTTTTTCTAAATGTTTGGCCCCCATTCTGGAACGGTGAGATCTCATCACAATTCCACCCTCACTGAACACCCGCTCCACTGGTGATGAACTTGCTGGAACCAGAAACACACTCAGAGCAGCCACACAGAGTAATCTCAGGTCCTTCTTCTGCCTCTCCCAAGTACGCAACACATCAATCAAAATAAATCTCGGTCCATAGTGGCCGAGCAGCGGCACACCTCGCTTCCATGCGCTCTTCGCTGGCAATCACGCTCCTCTCCACTCCTTCTGGCACAGCCCAGGGATGTTGAAGAGTCCTTGGTCTCGAGTCCCGAGTCGAGTCTCGAGTCCCATTAAAAAATATTGGGACTTGAGTCCGAGTCGAGTTGGAGGGGGGACTCAGTCCGACTCACGAGTCAAGTCCTCGAGTCCGAGTCCCCATCCCTGGGAAATACCTGGGCAAACCAATGTGTCTTCAGCTGTGAGTGGAAACACTCCACCCTAGGAACCTACCTCTTTTCAGTGGGGAGATAATTCCACATGGTAAGTGCCACAATTGAGAAGGCCCTCCTCCATACTATGGCCAAATGAACTTCAGTAGGCCATGTTATAGTAAGCAAGGCCTCCCCCTCAGAACATAGATAATTTCTAGCCTCTTTGGTTGATAAGATATGCTTGAAAATGTATGAGTGCTTGAAGGCATTTTAAAAGCTAGAATTGTTGCTGACTAAGATTTTCAGTGGTAGATTCAGTGCCATGTGCAGCTCCTTCCTTGCCTCTCTCTATGAGTAACAAAAGCAGAATAAATTATACAAAAAGATTTGTAAAAATACATTATTTTAAAAAGAAGATGTGTGCATATTTGCATAATTCATACAGGTTGCAGAATTTAGCTTTTTTGGGGTGCAGATTAAATATATATATAAATTGACACGTATCCTGCCAATACTATTTGTTGCATTTAGACATATAAACTCTCACAAAAGACCTCATTTTAGTTCTGTATAAACATTAGTTCTACAATAGACTCATCATATTAGTGCTGACATAATATTGGTGGCAAGTAAGCCTCGTTTGTTGTACTTGTCTTTCCACCAGTGTCCTTTACCACCTGTGGTGTGTGAAAATAGTTGGTCATGCAGTGGCCCTTCCATATACAACAGCAGCTGTTGCTAATAGCTTTCTGTGGATTTAGATATCTAAACAGCCCCAGTAGGAGTTAATAACACTTCGGTATATCAACACTGTTATGATTCCTCCTGAAAAATGGAATACAAGATGCAGTTTTTTAAATTGGTAGCAAGTGAGGTTTCCCGCCTCACTTCCCAGCAGAATTCTCTTAATGTGGGTATGCTTAAGTCCACTTAAATTGTTGAGACATACCAACCAATCTCTTTCATTTTATTAAGACCTGGTTGTAAATGACCCTGTCTCTGAGCTGGAATATATAAACTAACATGCTGGAGAGAAGGCTAGTCCAGAACCTTGCCCCTGACTTGCTAGTTTTTTTATCTGGATTTTTTTTTTTTTTTTTGGAAGGAGGAACTTTCAGTCTTGTGAACCTTGTTTCCTGGAGGGTATGCTATCTACTGTTCTTCTCTGGCTTACATAGTTTATGTCTGTTTTGCTTATGGGGCCTCCATGATGAGTATAGGTCCTCAAAAAAAATCTGTTGAAATTGAAAAATTCAGCAGAGACCCCGGAACCTGGGGGACATAAACACACAAACTGGGTTTGCATGACACAGTAAACCTCAGTAGGTTTACCACATGAGTAAACCTACTGAGGTGTAAAGTGTCATGCGAACCCAAGGTTTAGTTCAGGTGGTTAAGGAGGGTCTCCTTAACCACCCTACTAAACCATGGTTTGAGGCAGGGTTTGCTAAATCTACTGAGGTTTAGTGTGTCATCTGAACCCAGATGACACGCTAACCGTACCGCAAGCCCAAAGGGGCACAGAGCCCCCTGCCAGAGTGGCAAACAATGGCTGCCACTCTGGGCACGGGGCTCTGGCCAATGACAGCTGGCCAAGTGCCCAAGCGGCACTTAGCGCAGCTGTCATCGGCTTCCCCCCGTGCCACAGCCGATGTCGGGAGAGCAGGATTGCTCACAAGCAATCCTGCTCTCCTGGCATTGGCTGCAGCGCGGGGGATCCTGGTGTCCCAGGTTTGCTTTCTCTCGAGGGGGCAAGACCAGCAGCACCATTAACCTTGTTTTTCCAGAATAGGTCCTGGACAGTGGAATACACATGAATTAATGAGTTATCAACTAAGAAAGCATAATGGCCTGTACCCCAGACTGAAGCCTGTAAGAGCCAAACTACACGTTCTGCTGTTGAGTGCAGTTTTGCCTCCCACAAATTGCCAGCATGGGAGAGGAGGCAATCTTGATCAGGACCCTAGTGTGGGTGTAGAGGGCTTAAACCCCCTTGTCCCCTCCTGTGTTCTGATCCATATTGGACACCACACCTGTGATTTGCTTTACAAAAACGGGATATAGGCTGTGTAAGTATCAGGTAGGATCCTGAGGATAGTGGGAGAGAAGTGTCATCATTCTCTCCTCATGAAACCTCTGATAGGCTCCCCAGCCAGCAGCTGTTTTTGTTGGACCCTTCCTTCTGTAGGAACCGAAGAAGCAGAACAGTGTTTCCTATCTGGACCCACGTTAGAGAAGGAGTATTGCACACATCCCACAAGGGATAGAAACTGAGTGAGTGCTGCTGACGGTACATCACTGTGGAGTGCAGTGCTAGAGGGGCACAGCTAGAGGGACTCATCTCTCTTTGGTGGGTTCCTCTTTGGCAATGGGTCAAGGTCAGACTCTAGTTGTGGATTTCATCTATGAACTATTTACTTTTGTGTGAAGAACATATAAATGCATAATCATGCTGTGCTACATTTCAATCATGCTGTGAAATGTATAGGGATTAGTTGTAATAATTGTAATGATGAACTAAATTATAATGATCCAGAGAGTTATGTTTATTGATTAACAAATAGGAAAAATATGAATTGGTTATGATGAATAAATTGATTATCTTAAATGAATTTGAATTAATTATATTTAATGAGAAATGGCGTAGTGGTGAGAGTGTTGGACTGGGACTTGGGAGATCCGGGTTCTAGTCCCCGCTCGGCCATGAAACTCACTGGGTGACTTTGGGCCAGTCACTGACTCTCAGCCTAACCTACCTCACAGGGTTGTTGTGAGGATGAAATGGAGAGGAGGAGGATTATGTAAGCTGCCTTGGGTTCCTTGCAGGAAAAAAGGTGGGGTATAAATATAGTAAATAAATAAATAAATAAATAAAATATTTAAGGAAAACAACAAATGTTTATCGACAAACAGAGTAAACTTGGAAAAGTAGAGCAATGTCTGGTAATTATGGGACAAAAAGGTGGGTGGTGGGAATTGGAAGAGGACGAAATAGGCCAGTATTGACAGCTGGTGATATATTGATTTTTCAAAAGAGTTAAACATTTCTGAGGACAGAGCTAATAAAAAACCAAAAGGGCATGTTAAATTAGATGAAAAATATGGAAAAATAGAAACTCTTTTTTTAACACAGAAATTTATTATAATGCAAATATACAAAATGAAACAAAAAAAAATCATCCTTCTGAAATAAACCCACACATATTTCATATTAATGAAAAAAGAGTATGGATGAACATAGGAAGCTGCCTTATATTGAGTCAGACCATTGGTCCATCTAGCCCAGTATTGTCGACACTGACTGGCAGCAGCGGCACTCAGGATTCTTTCCAAGCCCTACCTGGAGGCCGGGGATCGAACCTGGGACCTCCTGCATGCAAGGCATGTGCTCTATCACGCTGAGCTATGGTCCCTCCCTACAGCACCTGGTATTCCAAGGCAGTCACCCGCCCAAGCCAAGATGAACATTATCTTGAAATTTATCATTCCAGAGAAAAACAGAAACCCTGATAAAAGAAAGGAAATAGATATTGGATGAAACAAGTAGTCTTTGCTAAATTCCTATTGATTTCAATGGGCCTCCTCTAAGCATAACTATGTCTGGATCCATTATATAGGTATAGAATAGCTAAGACAGTTGTTATCCCTTCCTTCCAGTTCGTGTGTGTGTGTGTGTGTGTGTGTGTGTGTGTATTTGACCTATTTATGCCTGCTGGCGTAAATTTATCTCGATGTTGCAGAAACTGTTTCATAGTTTCATAGTTCATAGAGTTGGAAGGAGCCTACAAGGCTATCGAGTCCAACCCTCGTTGGGGACTGTGGATCCCTAGTGTCTCCCAATCTACCCACACCATGCTCCTAATCCACCCCCTTCTAAATCTCCTGACATTGGAGCTCCAGTGTTGGGGAGATAACTTTCTGCAGGGTTTGGGAGGGAGGATCCAAAGTCTGTTATAACAAAATTCAAGCACTGCCACATTAATGAAAATGAAAAGTAATCTCAGCACTAGAGGAATGAATATCTACAGTTTGGGAGAGTTTGAGTATGGAAAGGTTGTACTACCTGTTGAAAAAGGTGTCCATTTATTTATTTAATTATTTAGTACACAGGGATTCTATGAAAAGATTACAAAACCCAGAAAGATATAGGCTTATATGCATTTATTGACAAACTTTTATGCAATAATCATACTTACTGACTACCAAAAAATTACTTTAGTTTTGTGGCTTAATTATTTTATAAAAACTATTGTAGATTTATTTTCTCTTGCTTTTACCCCTTTTAAAATGCCATGGAGCAGTGCTTTTCCTCACCTGATATACTGTGAAGTACCTCTGCTTTTATTACCATGGAGCGTGAAAAGAGTCTAATTAGTGTGTTCTTTGCACAAGCATTGATGTTTATGAAAAGGTTCTTTTAATGTTGTGGAACTGATATATAATTGTATTCCTCAATGTTCTTGAATAGGTTTATAATTCTAAGAGATGCACATTTTACATCACCTGCATAATTTCATCTGGTCGTAGTTTCCTTCCAAGGACCTTTATTGCAAATATTTAAATGCCCGTCTAATTCTCTTCCTTTCCTTACATTGTTTACTTATTCCCATTTCTTTCTTGCTTGCTTTGCTTTTAAAAAATTCCTTCTCATTTGTCCTCATGTGTTCCAAATTAATGTGATCTCTCTGCTCCCCCTCACATTTCTTCTCTGTCCTCAATATTTTTCTCATGTAGATAGAGTTTATTATTTGCTTTCAAAACTTGACTATAATCCTCAAACCACTTGATTATAATGACACTGAAATCTCAATAAAGCAAGATGCCAGTTTTAAAATAAATAAAACAAAAACAAAATAAGGCAATGGTTGGCAAACTGATTTCCTGCAGAGTCTATTCTCACGTGCAAGGATTACATTTCTTCTCTTTTCCCCTCCCAAATGTTCAGCCGCAGCGTTGTGCAAAATGCTTTTTAAAAAATACCATTTGAGTTCAGATTTTAATTGTAGGGTTGGAAGTGATGAAATGGCATGTACAGGGATGGCAGGATGTTTAAAACTGATGGGATCTGAACTCTCTGTGACTGTTGAAGGGCAGGAGAGAATAGGGGCAGCACCAGTGATCAATAGTGGGGGAAACAACAAAAGGTAGGGAAGGGGAGTTAGGAGCAAACAGAGACAAAAAGTAAGACATGGTGGGCTAGCAGTCATTACATGGATGAAGGGCGTGGTTAATATGGGTGTGTGTGTGAGTGTGTGTGACCTGCTCCGTTTGCAGTCCTCTCCTAGGCTCTGCTCTGTAGGCACTACCCAATAGATTCAGGTTCCTTCACAACAGGGTTATTTCTTACTACATGAAAAAATGTCTGAGAAGCTGCATCGCACACCATTTCAGCTCCAAGGCCTGCACACAGAGAGAGGTGGGAAGAGGCTCCACTTGGGCCTCCTGCAAAAGCTAAAAATGGAGGGTTCTCTTAAAGCTATATCATACCCTCCAACATTTCACAGATGAAAATAGGGACACACATGTGTGAATTTGTAAGAGGTATGGTTAAGCAACATGAAGGTGTGATCAAGAGGGCGTGGCCGGGCAACAGGAGGGCGTGGCCAAGGGTATGGCCAGGCAACCAAAGGGCATGGTCAGGTACAAAAGTTATTAGAGGAAACACACAAAATCTTATATACAGGCAGTCCCCAGGTTACGAACAAGTTCTGTTCTTAAGAGAATGACTTTTAAGTTGAATTTGTATGTAAGTCGGAACAGCATAGTGTTCTATACATTAAAATTGGCATTTACGCAAATTGTGTAAATTACGCAAATTGCATAGTATACTACGCTATGTACTCTACGTAAACGACATAGCATTGGGGGACCCAGAAGTCCATTCTTAAGTATGGGTTGTCTGTAAGTTGGACATTCTTAACTCGGGGACTGCCTGTATTATAATTATTACATTATTATATTATATATTATTTTATAATATTTTATAAGTGGCTTTTGTAATATTTTTACCTTACTTAAACCCTTGATTGTTGATATCTGGTGTTTTTCAGGGAGCGGGGGGGTCAGTGCTTGCAGGGCAATCTCTTTCTTTTTGTTTTAAAATTGTCAGGATTGGCACAAATTCGACAGATGAAGCTCACCCACCCACCCCACACCCCCAAACATGGAGCTTCAGAGAGAAGAGGAAATTTCTTGCATTTCCTTCTGACACTGTAAACTCACCTGTTAGAGGCACAGAGTCAGCTCTGTTAGGAAATAAAATCTTTGGCAATATAAAGATAGGAATCATGTGATAAATTCCTTCATTCACCTCTCCCTCTGCGCGTGCACACACACACACACACCCTGACGTCTGTTCCTTCCCTGCTCTATTTCTCTCCGTGGGCAGCTGTTTGAGCCTAAGCAGAGCTATCTTAAAGGGGCCATGGGCAAAATTGCAGCTAAGCTAAAAGTTTTAGCTTTGCTGTAGTTTTGCCCACGGCCCCTTTAAGAGCATCTTAAAGTAAATTGCAGGAGGCAGGGGAATTTGTGACTCTGCCTAACAAAGTGAGAAACCATGATGGCTTAAGGGTCCGGGGCAGTTGGAGCCTATGCTATATACATAAAAACAACCACCTCTAGCCCTTAATAATTTACACTGTTGCTACAATCAACTTCACAGCCCCATGTGCATTTCCCTAAAACACCAACACACTGAACTACGCTGCAGAGTTGTCTTACACTATTCTAACTTCCCCCTACCCTCGGAAAATGGGAATAACAATACCAGGCTACTTTGCATGACTGATGTAACCCATACTTTCTCAGTCACAGCCTTCCCTGTTGCAATATGGGTATAATAATGATGAAGTTTATCTGCACACATTGTCAAGGTAATTGTGAAAATGTTTATAAACTCAGAAAATTGACAAGACCTGAGTTAGAAAGATCATGAACTCCTGTTTCTGCTGCTATTTTTTGTTTTTTGTCAGACACGCTACTGCTCAGACTCAAGCTACACTAAACTCCTGGATTTCTAAATTGTTTTTTATGCAGCTGCCTGGATTTCTAAATTGTTTTAACAGGGAAGACCCCCTGTTAAAAGTAGTGATACTTACGAATCGGGGGTGGGGGAGCGCCTCTCTGCTGCCTCAACTCTCTGCGGCGGCGGCCACCCCGCCTCGATCTTCAGAGCGGCGTGGAGCAGTTCTCTGTGCCGCTCGAGCCGCCGGTGCTGGTCGCTGCGGAGAGACGAGCCGCCGCGGAGAAAAGGTAAGGCTGCGCGAGGCGAATTGGTACATCCCTAGAAAGGCGTAACACACCCAGATAGTGGGTGTGTTAAATATTGCTATGACTTCATTCATTGGCTAAAAACACTGAAAGATGGGAGCAGGCTAGTTTCTCAGAAAACAAATGGGCAGAATAGTCGCTGCACATTTTGCCTCATACTTTGGGTTCTACAAGGGCTAGAGGCTGGCTTTTAAAAAAAAAGAAAAGAAAGAAAGCTGGGAATCTGAAGATTATGGCTCATCTAGGGGGGGGGGAGCAATTGCAACCCCTTGCCCGTTCCTGTGGATGCCCTATCAATAGGGATTTGGGAAGGGTGTTGAAGGCATTGAGGACAGTGAGAAAGGACAGAACCAATTACGGGAGTGGGGAAGTTCTGGCAGGATGAGAAACATCATGTACAGATATTATCTGTATAGCAGGGAGATGTATACTTCAGCGGTGGAAGCCAGATGGTGGTGCTTGGAAGATATTGTTTAAAGATACAAATTAAACATCTTTAATACTCCTGGGATCAACTCCTTCATGATACAGGTGGCAAGCTTGTCATTGACCAGATCACTGGTGCAACAGTCCTTCTTATAGCACCCTAGTTTGCTTTGTCACTCAGCTTGAGAATCAGCATAGCAAAACTGTAATAGACCAGAGCCCCACCTGTGTCTCTGACCTATGCAACCACAGTTTAACCTCTGTGCATCTTTATTTATTTATTTTTTTACCATTGCTGATGGCTACACACTCCTCTCTCCTGATTCATGCATGCACAAGTGTGGCAACACCATTAAACATGCACAAAGGAGCAAAGCCATTGGGTATGCTTGCTCCTTCCTCAATTGTTTATTCAGGCACCAGGCAGGGCATTGAGGAGTTCTGACCTTGCCTGGTTGCCACATATGGGCATGCTCAACCCTCCCACCCACCCCCGGGCAAGCAGGGAATAGTAGCAGAAATAGGTGTTGAGTCCAACTGCCCCCATCCAATCATCAAGCAAGCAGGCAGGGCTGTTCCCACACGAGTGTGCACACTGCAGCAGCAGCAGGCAGCATGGGTGGCGGCGAGATATCCCGACTTTTATTGTGTGGCGGACACTATTCTATTTATAATTTATTTGACAGAGTGTGTGTATGAGGGTGGGTGACCTGCCTCTGTGTATGCATATATATATATGATTAACTAATTAAAAATACAATTCTGAATATGTCTACTCAGAAGTAAGTCCCATTGTTTTCAGTGGGACTTACTCCCAGGTGTTTATAGGATTGCAGCACAAATCTCTGCATGTGAATTGTGTGTTTGCCTCCTCACCATCAGCCAGAAGACATGGTTTAAAAAATTTTTAGTATGGGGAGGGGATTTTAATCTCATTTTTTGGCTGTTTAAAAAAAATACCAATTTTTTTTTTTTTTTTGGTCGTCTTTGGGTTTGAGCTCTTCTTTTTTAAAAGCCTTGCTGTGGTGCATGCGTTCCATTTTTTAAATCTGCATATCCCTTGCAAACCCGTCCGGGTTTTTTTTTTTAATGCCTTGCTATGAGATTTGAGTTCTGTGGAGACCCATGTGGGTTCAAGAGGACTGCTTTAATGCAGCTGTTTAGGTCAGAGAACCATTCCCCCTCTAGCTCTCAGATTTTCCCTAATGATACCTGGCTCCTACATTTTTAAACATTTCATAGAATCATAGAAAAGTAGAGTTGGAAGGGGCCTACAAGGCCATCGAGTCCAACCCCCTGCTCAATGCAGGAATCCAGGTCAAAGCATCTCTGACAGATGTCTGTCCAGCCACACCTTGAATGCCTCCAGACTGGGAGAGCCCACCACCTCCCTAGGTAGTTGATTCCATTGTCTTATTGCTCTGACAGTCAGGAAATTTTTCCTGATGTTTAGGTGGAATCTAGGTTCCTGTAACTTGAGCCCATTATTCCGTGTCCTGCAAACTGGGATGAACGAGAAGAGATATTTGCCCTCCTCTGTGTGACATCCCTTCAAATACTGGAAGAGTGCGATCATATCTCCCCTCAGTCTCCTCTTCTGAAGGCTAGACATGCCCAGTTCTTTCAGTCTCTCCTCATAGGGCCTTGTTTCCAGTCCCTTTATCATCCTTGTTGCCCTCCTCTGAACCCTCTCCAGTTTGTCTATGTCCTTCTTAAAGTGAGGTGCCCAGAACTGGACGCAGTACTCAAGATGAGGCCTAACCAGTGCCGAGTAAAGGGGAATTATCACTTCCCGCGATTTGGAAGCTATACTTCTATTAATACAGCCCAAAATTGCATTTGCCTTCTTTGCAGCCACGTCGCATTGCTGGCTCATATTCAGTTTGTGATCTACCACAATTCCAAGATCCTTCTCACTTGTAGTATTGTTGTAGTATTTCCCCCCTTCTTTTTTGATGCTCTATTGATATGGAAAGGGGTGGGTTTGGGATGCTGCCCATGCTTACTCTGGAGTAATCCGCGCCTCCTTACATCTGAGTAGACATGCATGAACTGAATTTTTGTACTCTGCTGCTTTTTACTATTACTTCTAAGGTGGTATGGAGAAGGGTGGCTGTGGGGATGCTGGGTACCAAAGACTCCGTTTCTGTGCTGTTGACCTGAGATGATGATGATGATGATGATGATGATGATGATGATGATGATTACTACAACAACATGCAAAGGGTGGATTTTGGATACTCTCAGAACTTGCTGCTGGGTTCCAAAGACTGCTTTTCTGTGTGGCTCTGAGTGAGGATATCATCATCATCCTGTGTGGATTTCCCTCCCCGCAACTGTTTTGCACTCATGAAGTCACTCGATTCTCTGTGCAATGGGAGTTGTTGGTGCAACAAGAGAATGTGGATCCAAGTACCCCCCCCCCAACTTTGTACTCATGATCTGCCCCACCAGCTGCCATTGTCCCTAGTTGTAAGGGGAGAAGAAATGGGGGGGGGGCACAAGCCCAAGGCTTGGGTACGAATGGCAAAACTGTGATTTGCTGTTACATGTGAACTGAATCATTTTCAATTTCTTAGCAAATATCCTAAATAGGTTATATGTAATATATTGCCTTTGTTCTTTAATTTTATAATTTCCCCCAAGGTTTCTTTAACAACTGAAGGTAATTTGACTTTTTATAGGTTACCTTTACTCTGTATACTATTGCCTTCTTCAGGACATAGCTATCCTATCTGGGTGGTATTTGCGAGGACTATTTTATTTTCCCATTCTATTTTTAAGTCTGCATATATATCAAAATCTTTGTTATTTATGGAAAATCTAAATATATAAAAGCGAAAGCCCTGACTCAATGCCTCATCAATGTATATCCTATGTCTTGTTAAGCTAGAAAGTTGAAATTTGGCAGTTTTTATCACGAATAAAAACTGTTGTGAAAAAAAAACACACCTTCATCCCGCATCTTGGGGTACTTTTCTTACCCCAGGATCACATTCCATGGTGTAATTTACACATAAGTAGACCTACAATCCTGTCCTGGTAGGACTTCCACCTCCTTCATATATATATATATATATATATATATATATCCATTCACGGAAAGCATTGTTATGATGATTTAAAGTTTTATAGGCCTCAGGCTTTTCAAATGCTAATCAAATCCTAATAGCTCTGACTAGGCCTCACCTTTGTTATGTAGATTTATATTGCTGAAGGAAAGATCAAGTCTGAACTTACCTTAAGTAGCTGAAACCTGAAATCCATTCTTACTCTGATCCTAACAGCAGGAGGGAAACATTCAGTCAGACAAAGGCTATTTATCTTCTCTATTTTCTCTCTATATATAAAAGCGAAAGCCCTGACTCATCAATGTACCTTCTATTTGCTGTTAAGCTAGAAAGTTGAAATTTGGCACGGTTGCTGCTTATGGATCACTAATAAAAACCATGTTGTGAAAACTTCCATAAACCATCATCCTTTCTTAAACATTCATCCTGCATCCCAGGCTCACATTCTGTGGTGTAATTTACACATAAGTAGACCTACAAGCCTGTCCTGGTAGGAATTTGCCTAAAACAGGGTAGTAAATTTCAGCAACCTGCCTTTTACAGATTTCTTTCTATAACCAAACATGCCTGGGACATAAAATGACCCCCCCCAAATCTGCATAACAATGCTGTATCTGGGGTGCCTCAGTGTCCCCAAGCAGTGGGGGAACAATAGGAGCCATTCACAGGTCATCTTAGTATTTTTATTGCCAGAAAGAGCAGAAAACACCTCCTTCAAAAAGAAAAATCCATTCAGGTTACAAACCAAGTAACTTAGTGATATTAGCGCCAGAGGGTAAAACTTCGAACATAGTGGACCAAGAAGCACTAGCCACGAAGCTACACAATTCATTAAATCTTAGATGGTACCCCGTCCACAGGGTAGAAAGTAATCAGTTTTTTAATCCGTTCAAAGAACGGTTCCTTCAGCTAGTGTAATAATAATAATGCCTCACACTTAGAGCATTTCACGTATTCAAAGTACTTTACATGCCTTATCTCAGTAACCTGTACACCAGCTATGTAAGGATGAAGACAGACAGTCGTTCTAAAGTGTGGTGGAAGTAGTTTTGACACATCTTTGCTGCATTCCACAGACTTGTTTTCAGGGCAGAGAATATATGTTGGAAGGAACCAAGCCCGCCACATTGAGGATGAAGACAGATGTACAGCATTCTTTGCCCTGAAAACGAATGCCTTGAAATGTAGCAAGTGTATTTTGAAGCCGCTGCCGTCACATTTTAGAATATCTTCCTGTCTTCACCCTAAGATAAGACTGTATTGTTATCCTCATTGTCAAGGTTTGGGGTGTCAGTCAGACTGGAGGGAAGCTGGTTAATGCAGCACTCGGTTCCTGCTGTTCTTCCCACAGGCCCTACCCTGATTCCTAATGTAGCCTCACCTTTCTCTCTGGCTGCCTCTGACATGCTTCCTCAATAGCAGCAGTGTCAGTTGTATATGCCCATTTTCCCACTGCCAAGTCCTGCAAGGCCTGTAAATCCTGAAAGGAGAGGGTCCTGCCCCGTTTCCTTGGGAACTGCCACTGCCAGCCATACCCTAAACCAGTGTTCTCCAACCTTGGGTCCCCAGATGTTTTTGACCTACATCTCGCAGCATGCCCCAGCCAGTGTAGCTGGCTGGGACATGCTGGGAGTTGTAGGCCAAAAAACATCTGGGGACCCAAGGTTGGAGAACACTGCCCTAAACCCTACGCAACCAACAAACTGCTTCCAGGGCTCATTCTCCCTACTTTCTAGCTTCCCCCCCAAACCTCTTATGCCACTCCCATATTGCACATGGGGCTGAGGAGGAGAGAGAAGTGGCAACCCTGAGGAAATAGCTTCCCTAAGGCCACTGAGGTTATGATGGGAGCTGAATGAGGGACTTCCTGGCTCACAGTTTATTTATTTATTTATTTATTATATTTATACCCCAGCTTTTTTCCTCCAAGGAACCCAAGGCGGCTTACATAATCCTCCTCCTCCTCCTCCTCCTCCTCCTCGCCATTTTATCCTCACAACAACCCTGTGAGGTAGGTTAGGCTGAGAGGCAGTGACTGGCCCAAAGTCACCCAGTGAGTTTCATGGCCAAGCGGGGACTAGAACCCGGATCTCCCGAGTCCCAGTCCAACACTCTCACCACTATGCCACTCTGGCTCTGGTTCATACTCTTAGCCATGATGCTGAACCTGGCTTTTGTAAATGTGAAACTTTAATTTTTAAAAAATCAAATCGTTATAAAGTTGAAATGTGTGTTTTGTTTCTGCATGTACTCAAGCTATAGGTAAACAAAAATATTTGCAAAACAGTGTGCCTATCCCAGAGATTTCAGAAGTGGGAAGAATGTGTGATTATCTCAAATTTCCCTACAGAAGACAACAGTAAGGCTTAGAACTGTTGGGAATATTTAACCTTCTCTATAGAGTACAAAGGGGATCTGACTACTTCTCTTGACACTGCCCTTATCTTGATGCTGCTCGTCACTGAGAGGAGGTGTAGCAGAATGGCTAAGAGACTAAGCTCTGAGTCAGGACAGCTCTGGTCTGGATCTTGCCTTTGCTGTGAACTCACAGTGCAATCCTATTAAGGCCGCTAGACAGCATCCAGATGGCCACAGGATTTTCCCCAGCTATGAGGTTGGGAAATCGTTCTGACCTCGTATCGGGGATCTGTGCTCAGATCCCATTCCCCACCTTGCAGCTGGCGCGGAAAGAACCGTACCAGCTGCTTCTCCAAGGTCGTAGAAGGGCTTTTGTGGGTGTTCCAGGGGGCGGCGGGGGGGGGAGGAAGAAGACCTACGCCGCCAAGATACGACATATCCTGGCGGCACCTCAGCCTCCGTTCCTCCCACTCCGAAGCGCCGCACTTAGCCGAATTCTGCCATCTAAGTGCTTTTCAGAGCGAGAGAGGAGTGTGGATGCTACTTTCGCCTCTGCGCTCCTCCTGCCCTGCATAGGATGCCCATAACCCTCCAAGTTTGGAGGGTTATGGGCATCCCCATAGGATTGCACCCTTATTCTCTTTACTTATTTACAGCATTTCTAACCGGCTCTTCAGCTGAAAAAGGCTCCCAGAGCGGCTTACAAAGATTCATATTAAGACAGTCCTGCCCTCAGGGTTACACTCTAAAAGACATGGCACAAAAGGAAAAGAGATTTGGAAGGAAGAGGGGGGGGGGAAGCAGAACTCAGGCACTACTTCTTAATTTCAAAGTTCTTATAAGTGTTGTTCCTTGCAAGGATGAGCAAAACAAGCTCCCTGCAGCGGTTCCTTCTCTGGCTAAGGGGCTAAGGCCAGGTTGGGCTCCCCCTTGCCATGATGTTCTTCCTGGGAGGTAGGGGGTGCAGCTTCCCAGTGGCCTTTGGTTCTCTGGCAGGTGGATGAGGCCAGAATCTCGTAACCTCCAATTGCCCCAAATTTGCGCTTAAGCCATCATGGCTTCTTACTTTGTTATGCAGATTCCCGATTTGTTACGCAGAGCCACCAATTCCCCTGCCTCCTCCCGCAAGCAATTTAGCCTATGGCCCCTTTAAGCAGGAAGGGAACAGACAGAGGGTGTGTGTGTGTGTGCGTGCGCGTGTGCATATACACACACACACACACTTGCTTGCTCGCTCTACCTGCTGCCTCTGACCAGGCCCCCGGGGTAAGTAAGATCCATTGAAGACATTTGTACTTACTCCTGAGTAACTGTGCATAGGATTGCACTGTTTGTTTTAACTTAATTCAAGTTAGTTAAATTCTGTAAGATTATTCCAGTTTAAGTGTTTCTTTAAATCTAAATTGTGTGAATAGAACACAAAAAGTGCTTTAAACTGGGGCCTTTCCACAATAACAAACAACAAAGCTGTTCAGCCCCTCAAAGTTACTCCTTGTGCTTAAAAACCAGAGCTCGTAGAGGTGTTGGAGCAAAACTCTGAAGGGGCTCAAAACCCCAATGTGTCCTTTTGTATTTTCCCCCACCCAAAAGCTCCCCCTCTTCCGCATCTCCTTTTCTTCTCCTTCTCCAACTGCCCTGAAAATGTGGGACCAATCCTGACAATTTTAAAACAAAAAGAAAGAGATTGCCCTGCAAGCACCGACACCCCCCCCCCTCATGAAAAACACCAGATATCAGCAATTAAAGGTTTAAGTAAGGTAAAAATTTTTTTACAAAAGCCACTAATAAAATATTATAAAATAATATATAATAATGTAATAATTATAATATATAAGATTTTCTGTGTTGCCTCTAATAACGTTTGTACCTGACCATGCCCTTTGGTTGCCTGGCCATACCTTTGGCCACACCCTCATGTTGCCTGGCCACGCCCTCTTGATCACATCTTCATGTTGCTTAACCATACCTCTTGCAAATTCACATGTGTGTCCCTATTTTCATCTGTGAAATGTTGGAGGGTATGGAATCTGCAGTCCCAGGGAACTGTCAATGGCCTTAAGCAAGGCACTCTCCCCCCAGCCTTCTCTGCAATATGGGGATAGTAATAATGACCTACCTTACAGGATTGTAATGATTATAGCAAAATAACATATGTGAAGAACAGTGCAATCCTATACATGTCTACTCAGAAGTAAATTCTATACAGTTGTTCAGTGGGGCCTACTTCCAGGGAAGTGGATATAAGATGGCAGACTCAATTGCTTTGAACATTCTAAAGCTCTATATACATGCTAAGTACGTATTATTAATAATCTTCTGCAAAAAAAGGGGGGGAAAGGAAATATTCTGAGAACTTTCTCTCTCACACACACTTACACATAGCCACACGAACGTGGCTCTTAAATTTACAGACTCCACAGACTTGATAAATGGTTTCATTGTTGAGTAGACAGTAAAAGAATGGCTAGTTGGCAATCCTGCCCAAAGTGATCCATTGGCTCTAAGTGAAAAACCTCAGATCAGAGAGGACAGACACTTGCAAGACAAGCAACTAATGAAGCATAAGTTAGGAGGAGAATAGAGTGATTACTCAAGCATTGGCACCAGCTGCAGACTGTTTGCAAGAATGGCCTTGTATGCAGCTTTACTCATGTATTGTTCACAAACGTCACCATTTGCCCATGTGCAGAGTAGCCAGAACAAAGCGCTTCAGAGAGATTATTTTCTGTGTGTGTGTGTTGGGTTTTTGTTTTGTTTTTTTACTCTGTGTATGTGTATGATCTATCTTTTATACACAGAAACATTTTGCTCCAAATTGACATGTTCCACCCGGCCCTATTTACCAAGGACAGTTCCTATTTTGGGGATGGGGAGATCGGTGGGTGGGTCTGTAGCTCAGTGGCAGAGCACCTGCTTTGCAAGCAGAAGGCCCCAGGTTCAATCCCCAGCACCTCCAGGTAGGGCTGGAAAAAACTGCTGCCTGAAACCCTAGAGCAGGGCTCTCCAACCTTGGGTCCCCAGATGTTGCTGGACTACAGCTCCCAGAATCCCTTGCCAGTAGCCATGCTGGCTGGGTATGCTGGGAGCTGTAGGCCAGCAACATCTGGGGACCCAAGGTTGGAGAGCCCTGCGCTAGAAAGCCACTGCCAGTCAGTGTCGAGAAGAATGGGCTTGACAGACCAATTGTCTGACTCAGTACAAGGCAGCGTCTTATGTTCCTATGTTGCAGATGCCTTTAAAAATGTTCACAGATGCATGTTGCAGTTCTTCATGTTTCAGTCCCCCTCCACTGGGTGTCTAAAAGTTACGTACTTTACAAAGGACAAGTGGGCAAGTTCCTGCATGGAGGAGCTCACTAGGATATTCAGTAGCATGCTTAAGATTCCATTGCAGATCACAGGGGAAGGGCCATGCTTCTTGCCTCCAGTGTGTGCATGCATTTAAATGTGTGTGTACATGGGCCCAAAATGCGGTCACACTGCTTTTCTTCTCTCCGCTCTCCACACTGTCTAGTAACAGTTGTTGGGTGGGTGTGTTTTTAAGTACCCACTGTCCCGTAGTAAGTACTACCAGAGCCACTGTGAAATAAGGGCTGCAGGAGTCAGTGGAACTTAACTTCCAAGTAAACTCACACACACAAGATTGAGCTGCAAATATTCTCATAAGCATTTTAAGCGTTCCCCACCCACACCCCATAAACTGTCATGGTCTGTTTATTAACACACCCTTCTGAACAAGTCAGTGAAGAACAGGCTATGGCAGAGTCAATTAATATATCATGATGTAGAAGACAGAGAAGAGCCTTTGGTAATGGCTGCATTTACACAGAAGGATAAGCCAGGATCCTGGAGAATCTTGGCTTATCATGAATGAGCTGCATGCTGGTTCTCCCTGCCAGCAAAAGTTTAGCATGTTGTCTAAACCCGGGATCCTGGTTTTTAACTCCCAAACAAGCAAGAATTTGTAAACTAAGGACAAACCCTGGTTTATGATCCTGCCTTGCAGAGGAAGCAACAAGCCAGGATCTCTGGTTCAGAGAACACGTTAAACAAATCCATCCTGGTTTGTTTAGCAGTCACGATGGCAGGGATGAGCAAAGTGGGAGCAAATGGGCTTTGTGCACACACACCCGTACCACCCTGGTTGCACCCCAGAAAACTTACTGTTGGAGGATATGGTTAAAAGGAGTCAGTCCTAAACTGATCAGGACAAAGCAGAGCTTCCTCCTTAAACGCAGCCTGCTTTATTGAAACGGGTTTCACCACATGAGTTGCTAAACTCTTGTCTCTTAAGGCTATTAAAAGGAATGGAATGTCCACACACACAAGGTTTAAAACTAATAAAGACATTTATCAGTTCTTTCTTACAGATCACTCACATATATGCAGGATTCATATAGGCAGATTAGTTTCATTGCAGCAGATCTCTGGCTGGAAGCCAGCCCTGACATGGGTCCTCCATGTTGAGAGAGGGAGAGCAGAGGGAGGGACAAACTAACTTCCACAAAGAAGCAGGAAGTACAGTCATGCCTTGGATTGAGAGCATAATTCGTTCCGGAAACGTGCTTGTAATCCAAAACACTCTTATATCAAAACAAAATCCCCCCCCCCCCAAAAGATTGTACAGACAGGGCCAGTGCTACCATTAGGCCAACTAGGCAGCCGCCTAGGGCGCAGGGCTAAAGGGGGCGCCAGAAATGCCTTGAAAACAAAATACAGCGCTCTCAAGTGGGAAGGGGGGCGCTAAATATCTGATCTTGCCTAGGGCACCAAACTGCCTTGCACCGGTCTGGTACAGAGTTTAAATTAAGGTACACGACTGAAGACGTTTTTATAATATTCAGGAAAATCAGAAAAAAAAAAAAAAATCAGAACAGACTGTAAGCATAACAAGGTCACTACTGGAGGTGAGTTGAGCATCAGAGACATCGCAGTGCGACTTGGATGTGATGAGCAGGGGTTGGACAAGCCTGTAGCCCTTCCAACTCATATAAATAATATTTAAAAATTTGCATGTCTTGCAAAACGCTCTCAAACCAAGTTACTTGCAATCCAAGGTATTACTGTAGATAGGGAGCAGCAGAGCTCTGGCCAGAGAGGCCAGAAGTGGGGAGGAGAGGATTCTTTAGTTAAGCCATTCCTGCCACTCTAATCAGTGGTTACATCACTTTGTTGATTTTGAGCAGGCAATATTACTATTTCCAACACTTACCAGCATGCGACCGCAGGTAGTGCGGCAGCGTGGATGGCAGCCGTGCACTTAAAAGGGAGGCACCAAGCAAAGCTTCTGCAGCAACGGCCATCTTAATGTATTATTATTATTATTATTATTATTATTATTATTATATTTATTTATATCCCACCTTTTTCACAATACTGGGACTCAACATTAAAACATATAAATAGCAATACACAAAAGTTAAAAATGTAATTAAATTAGCTATAATAATAAAATTATATAAAATATCAAAGTTAAAACAACAATAACAATATAAGCAGTGCAATCCATTGCAATTCTCATGGGTCCAGACTATTCCCAAAGGCCTTCTGGAACAAAAACGCTTTTGCCTGCCTCCGGAAGCATTCCAAGGAGGGCAACATACCAAGGAGGGCACTAATTTCCTCAGAATACCTCTGGGGCCTCTGTCAGGAATTTAAGATGGCAGTGGCTTCAGCTGCCTCACCAGGTATTTCTCTTCAGAGTGCCAGGCCTTTATTTGATTGATTTAATTAATTATTATTGTTTTTAAATGAAGACTGGTGTCAGCAGCAGTAGGTCTTCTAGGACCCCAAGCATTTGCCTTACTATGCCAGGCGTTGATGTTGGGCCTATCATTTTAAAAAAACACTAAGAAGTACTGTATTTTTCGCTCCATAAGACGCACTCCCCCCCCCCCAATAGGGAGAAATGTCTTTGCGTCTTATGGAGCGAATACTGTAAAAAAAACTTTCGGTACTTATTTACTTTATCAATGCGGCGCGCGGCTGGGCAGGCGGCGGAGCAGCTCGTGGGCCCCGATCCCGGTGTGGGGGGGCGGCCCGATTAAACAGCCCTGTTGCCCTGGTTTCCCCCACCAAAATCATAGCGCGGGGGTCCAGCGTGCCGGAGCAGGGTCCCGTCGCGTCACTTCCACCGCGCCAGAAGTGACGCGATGGGACCAGCGTGGCCGGCTCGCTGCGGAGAGCGCGAGCTGGCGAGGAGGCAAGTAGGCCCGCGTGAAAGTAATGGTTATCAGGTGTCTCAAAAACGCTATCCCACAATGTATTAATGTATTAATTCAGTGTCAGAGTGCACCATTCTCTAGAGAAAGTTGGGCAATGTTTGCTGACCATCACCGGGACTTTAATCTGTGGACATCTAGGATTATCGTAAGATTTTTGCTGAGAATATATGAACAAAAAAGCTTAACTGAACAACGGAAGCAAAACCAGAAAGACTGGAGACCCCCCGGATCCCATCCAGCGCGGCAGCAGCTGCCAGAGCCACCGCCCTTGAGAAGTCAGTATTTCCCAGGTGCCACTGACAGGCCTTGCAAACTAGATCCCGGTATAGGAGCATGCCAGGACTGGAGTGGGGAGTGGGCTTGTTGCAGGAACACTGCTGCTGGACTGATGTGCATGGTAAGTGGGATTGAAAGGAACAGGGGAGAGAGTTTTGGGGGATCAGAGGAAGGGAGATGAGTAATTGGGAGGAAGGGTGTTGTTGGGGACTCAAAAGGGTGGGGATTTTGGTTGGCACTGAAATAAATCAAAGCCATTCCCTTGATGTTTAGTGTTATAGGAGAGGCAGGGGGAAAAGATCTTTATCCATTGTCTTATAGGCCCGATTCAGGTGTTATCTTCATTCCTACTTTATCAGGGGTTCCGACTGCACAAAGGGATCTACTTACATTTAAGTGAATGCAAACAGAAGACCTCCTTGCTCAACACAGGGTGGCTGGAGACATTGGTGGCGGGGCTCCAGTGCACAACCCGTTCCTCTTGCACGTACCCTATGCAGGCATAAAGCCTGAACAGAGTCCTAAACTTTGATCATGTCCCGATGTTCACTTGGCACAGGAGCCCTAATAAGTGAATGAACGGTCACGAACCGAGGAATGAATTGTATAGGTGTTGAAGAAAAATAATTATATCCACAAGTTATGCAAATGCTTGTTAGACAACAAAATCCACACCACAATGTACAATAATTATATGTGGATATAATTCTTTTTCTTCAACACCTATATAATTAATTCCTCGGTTCGTGACTGTTCATTCACTTATTAGGGCTCCTGTGCCTGGTGCCTTATCTACTTGCCTGTTTGGTACTGTCTCCCTTTTTTTCTTTGCCGATGCACACTTGGACGCACGCCGTAAGTCATAGGAACATAGGACGCTGCCTTATCCTGAGTCAGACCATTGGTCTATCAAGTCCATTATTCTAAACACTGACTGGCAGTGGCACTCCAGGGTTTCAGGCAGGATGTTTTCCAGCCCTACCTGGAGATGCCGGGGATTGAACTTGAGACCTTCTGCATGCAAAGCATGTGCTCTACCACTGAGCCATGGCCGCTCCCTTCTATTCCTTTAGTCTTCTGTTCCACCCTGCTAAACAGAAAAGCCTTTGGCCTTTCCTCACAAGAAGGGGGGAAATCTCCAAATTTGGCATTGTATTTCAAAACTAACATTTTCTGCATGAAACGTAATCTTCTCATGGTCATTTGTGTTTGACACTGATGGATAATAACACAGTAGATGCGTTGAACCTTAAATCTGAGTGCAACTTCATGCTGCCAGTTATCCAGAAGCCTTGATATTGTGTGTAAAAAGCAATAAAATAGTCTGATATAGGTGGCCTTCCAAGGAAAGAGGAAGATGGCCTTATCAGTGGGTCACTGGAAAGCCACGAGAAAATTTGGATTGGCCTGCTGAATTATGTGTTAATGAGATGTCTGTCTCCTGTGTGTCTGTGGTGAGGTGTCTGGCAGATCTGTGTATTTTCACTTACATAAATACAGTGGGTCTAAAAACACAGTCTCAATTTCAGATCTCTTCAGATTTCAGCAACAGGGTTGCAGGTTCAAAATCGGATCCCTCCAGAACTAAATTAAAACATACAGCCTAGAGGTTGGCTTGGAGCCAAATGTGGAAAGGGTGAATTATCCAATGAAATCTCACAAGAGCAGCTGTTGCTCTTGAGAGCTTTCGGCTCAAGATGCACACAAGAATATAAAATAACCGGGCAAGATTTCAACCATTTTTTAAAGGTAGGAAGGAAAGCAAAACACTGCCGAGGAAGTGTGCAAAAGATGTGCGTGCCCTTCACAAGCAAACAAGTGGTTATTTTTTAAACTCAAGAATCCCAGTTGCCACTTGTCAATTAAGGCCCTTCTAGCCTGCTCTGGTAACATTTGGTAACTGGTTCTTCTTTCCCAGGCTCCTGGCACACAAGGAAAAGCTAGATGTGGAGGGTCTGGGGAAGAGAGAGAGGCTAGACCTGCTTGGGTGTATGTGGTAGGATCCGGTGAGATTTCAATTTCCTCACTGTGTCAGAGTACACTTGGAACAGCAGTGACATACTCAGCAGAGTGGCAGTCTACAAGGGAGTGTCATTACAGAGGTCTGTAGGACCCCCCACCACTGCAGTGCCGAATTTGCTGCTGAATTTTGGCAGGAGGGTGGTGGCTCCCCCCCCCCCAATTTTGCTTGAAAACATTGTGTGCAGGGAGAGCGCACACCCTTGTCTACAAGCAAAGTTGCACTCCGAGAGGCTTCCCGGCAAATTTGGCAGCAGTAGGTGTGAGGAGGGCACAAAAAAGGCTGCCCCCCCCCCCGGATCCAGGCTGCATGTTGCCTACCCCTGGCATAAGGGTTCTTTTGTAGATGTCTGTACACATTGTGGGACAGATGCGCCATTGGGGTGGGGCCAGGGGTGCAGTCCTGCTCCTGCTTGAACTTATGAGTAACGTGGGAATAAAGCTTTGGTTTTTAACAAATGAGAAAATGACCTTGAAATGGTTGGGCGTTGCAGTGTGGGGAAATTTGTAACCTTGCGTGGTATTTTTCCCCGTTTAAAGAGCTTCATGTGTGTTGTTTGTTGTTTATTCTGTAGCGCCAGACATTTACCCGGTACTTTGCAGAGCAAAATATCTGAAAAGACAGGTCTCAAGAAGCTTGTAATCAAAATATCGAATATGGTTGACAATAAAGAGAGAAGCTATGCATATGGGTTCAGTGTGCATTATATATATTACACACACCTCTTCCTTTAAAAATAGGTGCAGTAAAAACAGTTGCAAAGCTGCTTCAGGTATGATGAACTGAACGTTTGGATGGATGAATCTGTCAAGTTCAATACTACTCATTTTCTCATTTTCCCTTCATTAAGTTTGTCCTATTTCCACATTAGTTTGCAAGTCCACATGAAAATCCACACATATTTTGTGTGTATTTATCTAAATCTTTTATTTATTTATTTATTTATTTATTAATTATATTTATACCCCACCTTTTTTCCTGCAAGGAACCCAAGGCAGCTTACATAATTCTCCTCCTCCTCTCCATTTTATCATCACAACAACCCTGTGAGGTAGGTTAGGCTGAGAGGCCGTGACTGGCCCAAAGTCACCCAGGGAGCCTTCATGGCTGAGTGGGGATCAGTATGCACATTTTTGAAAGTGATTTTCACTAATATAATGTGGATTTATGTGCACTCTCCCCTAATATATTCATTTTTGGGTGCACTTTTCCTTATTGTACACATTTGTGTGTGCATTTCCTCCAATTATATGCATTTTTTAAATTTACCTACTGCGCCATACAATTTGGGAAAGATTGGATATCACTGTATCACTGCATTCCAGTTCATAGGTTCAGAAAGTGCAAATTTGGTAAGTTCACATTCACATTAAAATGCAAAACCAATTAATTTCGAACCCAGCCCTAAGGTGAAGTGTATTTTTTAGCTGTAGTGATGCAATAGGCACTAGCCAATAGATGCTTATAACAACTATGATCAGGAGGACTTATTTCCTTTTTGGGAGGGGGAAATTGAGTTCTGGTACATAGGATCATAGAGTTGGAAGGGGCCTCCAAGGCCATCGAGTCCAACCCCCTGCTCAATGCAGGAAACTAGAGGAGGGGTCTCCCATCCAAGTAATAACCAGGCCTGACCCTGGTTAGCTTTCCACGCTGACAAAACTCTGCAAAACTAGTTTAAGAAGAGCCCGACAAAACTGTAAAAAGTGTACAGTATATAGATATTGATGGTAGCAATGGGGCTAACATAGCTCCCACACCTCTCTAAAAATTTTACAATGCTGAAAATCCTGAAACATACTATAGTTCCAGATCCTGTATGCTTTCTCCATCACTGCAAAATAATTCAGCATACGTAGGAATATGAAGAGATATTAGGAGGGGGACAGCTAGCTTCCTTTAGCATAAGCCATGGAAGAGAGCTTTCTTTCCTTTTCTATTATCCCATCCCTGTCGGCAATAGGCTTAGTTTCTGTTCGTTTTACTAGACTTGGAACATAAATATTGGATGGTTGCCTAGGTGGGAAATTGCATTTCCATTTCCAGCACCTGCTATGTGCTAGATTTTTTATGAGAGGAATAAATAATTTCATCCATGCCCCTCCCCAAACAATGCACATAACTCACTAAAGTGTTGTTTTCTACCTGAGACTTAATTGCCGCCATTTGTTGCTGAAATTTCTATAACTGCAATATCTGCTTTTCTTTCTGTTCATGAACAATGCTTTAGTTTAGGCAGTCAGTGAAAAACAGCACAAAGTCTGTGCATCTTGCTCTTGCTCTTCATGTACAGAGGGCAGTTTATGACTTCCTGACATGTTAGGTTTCTATGTGGATATATGGAGGAGCCTTCAGTCATATGACTCACCCCACCTGCAGTCTAAAGTTGAACAGCCCAACTACAGGGAGAACTCAGGTAGGCTCCAGACTACAAATTCCATGGCATTGCATCTGCAGGTGAACATGCAAAAACAAAAAACCCAGGGCCCTTGAGTTAAAATAGACAATTGATAAATTATCAGTTACATTTTCACCAGGAATGGCTGACATTTGAAGTAATTTGATATATTATCTGTCAAATTCCTCTTCTTTGTCTGAGAAAATGAAACTAGAAACGGAATTCCAGAACTGGCTGAAACTGTGATTTTCAAGCTGAATTTGAGCCAAAGCTTCTCACTAGAGAACTATTGGCCGAGCAGCAATGTTTTCTATAAAACCCATCACTTTTCTTGAGGCAGAATACTTCCTGCTGCTATATTTTTCTGCGGAAAAGATTCAATTTCTAATTTCCATGCATTGTCACATTGGGTTAAGCAAAGGAAGCCGTGTTCATCCAAAAGAAAAATCCACAGCCAGGCAATACTTTTATTAGGACCAATCAAAATGTCTACATGCCTACTCAGAAGTAAGCCCCATTGAGTTCAGTGAGATATACCAGTGTGCTTAAGATGCAGCCTCAGTTGAATTAGACTGTCCCAGGTGCTACACTGGTTTCAGATTACACCTAGTAATGCTGAGACAAAGAAACATAAACAATGGCTGATTTCTGATCTTTAAAATATAAAATTCAGCAGTTACCTGGAGCGCTCTTGTTTCACTCCGGGGGTTCTCCTGAACTGGGGGGAGGGAATTCAGATAGGGGAGGAGACTTATAATTTCAGTAGGGGGACTTCTTACTTTTCCCCTTTTCTTTTGTAACAGTTTTTAAAGTTGCCAGATTTGCCAGCAGCTTTGGCAGTAGCACCAGAGCTCTGGCAGCCATCCTTCCTCCTTCCCAGAGGCACACTGGAAGGCAGAATGTCAGCAGCCAGATAAGCCCACCAGCTACTTTTTAAACGGTAAAGAAAAGGAAAGAAAGTACAGTCATGCCTTGGACTGAGAGCATAATTCGTTCCGGAAACGTGCTTGTAATCCAAAACACTCTTAGATCAAAACGAAATTCCCCCCCCCCCCAATTTGTTGTTTGTTTTTTAAAAAAAAAAACATCCCACCTTTCTGGTGCTTACATACATTCAGGGCAATTAAAACCAATACTAAGTTACAAAAAAATTCCAAAGCGACAACAATCTATTAAAAATAGCTGCAGCAGATAAAACAAAGATATTGGATAAAATTGACTCAAATTTACCATAACTTTTCCCTCACAAGTAGGAATGTAGCTTGGATAGGAGTGATTTTGAGCAAACAAATGGCTGACAAGGAAAAAGTTAACTAGTCCATCTTCCCACCAGCCTTCTGCTCAACCTGAAGCCACCTGTGACTGCTGTGCATTTTTTTTAAAAAGGCGGGGGCAGGCTGGGGTGCAATAATGGGACGATGCATCATGTGTTATTTGGTCCTGGGGGGGGGGGGAAATCAGAGCAGAAATACGTTGCTGAATTTGAACCACAAAAAAATCCTGGTTTGTTTCTTGGGGAAAAGAGATTAAGAACTGTCTTCTACAACAGTGTTCTCCAACCTTGGGGCCCCAGATGTTTTTGGCCTACAACTCCCAGCATGCCCCAGCCAGCATAGCTGGCTGGGGCATGCTGGGAGTTGTAGGCCAAAAACATCTGGGGCCCCAAGGTTGGAGAACACTGCTCTACAATTTGTGGGAAGCAAAATGGAGAAGCCAATGGAGACTTGTCATGAAAAGTCAGAGATAGCAGGAAGAGAGAGAAGGTACCAAGTCTTCTGAATATGCTTTTTATTGAGACAATTCTGTGGGTAGGGTCGTAAACGTTTCACAACTGTGCTGTAAACAGCATCTTGATGTGTAGACATTAGTAGGTAATTAAATATCCATACTGTGAAACCACTTGCTGATTCCCTTTTTGTACCTCAAGCAGAAGGCAGAAGAGCTGGCAAGGTTGTTGTTTTTCTGGTTAGTTGACAACTCTACTCAGGATGGAGCATGTAACTTCTGACAGGTTTTCTTTGTCTGCTTCCCCCCAGGTTTGAGGTGCTAGTGATCCGCATAATTGATGATATATTTGGGAAAGGAGAATCTTGAAGGTGTAGGTTGGTAGAAACCCTCCCAAATATTAGGGTAATAATACTTGGTAGCTTACATTTTAATGGGACTCTCAGTCCAACCTACCTCCCAAGGTTGTTGTGAGGATAAAATGGAGAGAGGAGAGGAAGAGGATCGTGTAAGTCGCCTTGGGCTCCTTGGAGGAGAAAAGGTGGGATATAAATGTGCAAGGAAGTAAGGAAGTAAATACATTAGTAATCAGAAATAAACTGTTTTCAGATCTTGTTAAATGTTTTTAACAAGTAATCTCACCTAGACTACTGTAATGTGCTCTATGTGGGGTTACCCTGGAAGACGGTTCGGAAGTTACAGCTGGTACAGAACATGGTGGCTCGTCTCGTTAAAGGCAGCCGCCGACGTGATCACATCACTCTGGTGCTCAAGAAGCTGCACTGGCTACCAGTTGTTTGCCGAGCCGAATTCAAGGTGTTGGTTTTGACCTTTAAAACAACCCTATATGGCTCCAGTCCAGTTTATCTCAAGGAGCGTCTCCAGCAACATCAAGTAGTCTGCTCAACAAGATCTGCCACGGACGGCCTTCTCTTTGTCCCATCAGCCAGAGCAGCCAGGCTGGTGGGGATTAGGAAGAGGGCCTTTTCTCTGGCGGCCACCAAACTGTGGAACTCTCTCCCCAGTGACCTCTGCCATGCCCCCTCCTTGATGAGCTTCCGCCATTAATTAAAAACATGGCTTTTCAGGCGGGAATATGGGGTGGGTTATGATTTTAAAATTTTATATTGTTTTAAGTGTATTTTATTCTGTTTTGTTTCATTTTATATTGTACATCGCCCAGAGTAGCTGGGTTACTGGCTAGATGGGCGATCTAGAATTACAATCAATCAGTCAATAAATGTTTAACAATTAAAATAGTTATTAACAAATAAACAGAGAAGCAAAAACCCAGTAGATTAAAAGTAAAGCTGCAATATAAATCCATCATAAGCTAACAGTTAAAACAGATCTGGGAAAATAGAAAGGTCTTTCCTAGTGCCCAAAAGACAAAGGAGCCAGAGCCAGGTGAGCCTCCCTGTGGACGAGAGCATTCCGCAGGCGCACCACAACCAAAAAGGTCTTTCCCACAGCTCAGTGGCAGAGCACCTGCTCTGAAGGCCCCCGGTTCGGTCCCTGCCATCTCCAGGTAGGGCTAGGGCAGTGATGGTGAACCTATGGCACGGGTGCCACACCTGGCACGCAGGGACCTCTCTGTGGGCACTCGAGCCATTGGTCACCAGATCGCAAAAAGACTGTCCCCTTCTGCAAAACACTAATGATCTTGTTCTTTCTCACAGTGTGGAACAGAATGATTTTATTCTAGAATTCCTGTTACAGAATTCTTTTCTACATTGTTATCACATTTAAAAGATTTTGAAGAATGATGCACAGAGCATGGCTTGGATGTAAAGCCCTAACAGTTGACCTGAGTGCTGCATGTGTTGCTCTCAAACTAACGGAGTATGAGCCAAGGTTTGACAAATTATCAACATGCATGCAATAGCAAAAATCACATTAATTGTGCAAAAGCATGCCCAATGCAAACTTTTACCTAATGCAGTGTTTGCAGTCCAAGACATAAAATGTTTAAAATGTGTTAAGCACGTTTAGTTTTCTTGTTTATCTTGCTCATCCTAGTACAGGTTGACTTTTACTTTTACTAATCCGACACCTGTAGAAGCAGGGAAAGGACCCGGGGGTAAAGCTTGCCCCATACAATTTCAGTCTGGCATATAACAAGTTGAGAATCCCTTATCCAAAAATACATGTGCCTAATTATTTTTAAAGTTTGTATAAATTCCCTTCAGGCTATGTGTACAATGTAGTACTATAATAATTTTTTGAGTTGATTTTTTTTCCCAACAAAAAACTGTTTGTATCATTGAAACTCTGTTATTGTTTTTCTTTTAAGACAAAGATGTTAATTAGTTCGGACAACTGTATGAGTTGGTTTTCTAAAACTAAAACCTCGGTATTCAGGTTTAATTGCAGTGTTGGCACTTTGAAATAAATAAGTTGGTTTTGTGTTGCAGTTTGGGCACTCGGGCTCAAAAAGGTTCGCCATCACTGGGCTAGGGGAACCCTGAAGAGATGCTGCTAGCCAGAGCTGAGCAGCCTTCTACAGCTTGGTGTCCTCCAGTCCGGGTATGGAAGCCTTTGATTTAGCTTGCATATGGATGTGAACTTACCAAATCCACAATTCCTGAATGGATCTGTGAACCTGGTTTTCATTTGGTATTCACACTCCTCCAGATGTTGTGGTGCAGTTCTCCAAACCAAAAAAATACATCTTTAAAATGCTTATATTAGAGGAAAGTAGGCACAAAAATGTCTCTCCTACTGAAAGAAACATACCAAAAAGAATTATATAAGATAAAATGGCTTGGAAAAAAGTGTACCTTAGGTAAAAGCACGTACAAAAATGGCTATATTATGAGAAATGTGCACAAAAATCCATATGAATTTCCATGTGGACTTCTAAAAAAAAAACCCCACACAAACTGATGCAAAAATAGGATGGAACAAACTGGAGCCTGGAAAAATAGAAACTTAGTGAAACCAAAATTGACAAGATTCACCCATACCTAGCCTTTCAGATTTTCTGGACTACAACTCCCACCATCCCTGACCATTGATCATCATATCTGGGGTTGATGGGGGTTGTTGCCCAATACCTCTGGAGGGAATGCTTGGCACTTTCATTGTTATCCTGTTGGCGCCAAGGGAAGACCATTTCATTCCTCCAAACCTATTAAAACCTGTAGTTGTTTACGTGCTGCTTGGATTTGCTATTTTTCGGGGGTGCCCAGGAAAGTTTTTCAAATTGCTAAATTTGCCCATGGGCTGAAAAATGTTGGAGACCTTGGCAAGCCTCCATTAGTGCCAATGGACGTTTTGAAAAAGCCTAATGGTGTGTGTGTGTGTGTGTGTGTGTGTGTGTAGGGGTCATTTTCAAGGGGGAGAGAGAGAGAGGATGAATGTGTGAATGAGATGTGGGCAAGCACATCCGGAGGCCACATGCCAGCAGCGGAGTGGCGCCACCCACTTTGGGATGTGGCCCTGTCCACTGCTGGTAGCCCCCCCCCACTTGCCCAGAGCCAATTCGACCCATGGGCCAGAAAACATTCCCTACCCGACATGCAAAATCACTATGGTCCTGCAGTGATCAGGGCCTTACCATAATTCCTGGCAGCACTCCATGCTGCTGCTTCCAGAACAATATGGTTTGTTGAGCCAAGGTGTCAGGGTAATTTCAACAACATGCATAGCACAAAATAGACATGTTCAGAGAGCCTGTGTTCAGAGAGTCTGTGTAACAGTTGCCTTTTGCTGCATGTGCCCGTCTCAGATTTGTGGAGTCTCTGTACAGCAGAAGATGCAGCTTGGATGAAGCTTAGATATGTATCCTTTCCTGTGAACTCGTCCAGCATGATTCTAGACGGGCCGTAGTGCAGCATTTGTTCTTAGCAAATAAAATATTACTTGCAGTAATAGTAATGCATGTGTTTTGGGGGTCTTTTTGTTAATAACCAGTAAATAATACCAGTTAATAATGGGGTGTTTTGTTAATAACCAGTAAAGATTTAACAGGCACTAACGACCAGTACACATAGATATTGAATTATGGTTTTCAGGTCAAGTACAAATTCTTGTGTTGGCAGTCCTGTCTTAGATGAGCGATAGTATGTTCTGCATCACCACTAAAAAATAAAACTGAGGCATCTCTCCCATAGTTATATGAACAGCTTAAGTGGGTTATGAATTATTGGAATGTTCTTCTCATCCAGAAACCAGACAAAAGATAAACCAAAGCCTTTGTGACTTCTGGAGCACTCCTTATAAAACAGGAATCAGTGAGACTGCCACATGTTTTTATTATCTCAATTTTGTTTTCTCCAATTTAAGAATTTACTGTGTGACCAGAGGTTGTAACAACCAAAACATAAATTTTTGCAGTACATTTGAAAGTACAGTCATGCCTTGGATTGAGAGCATAATTCGTTCCGGAAACGTGCTTGTAATCCAAAACACTCTTATATCAAAACTGAAATCCCCCCAAAAAAATTTGTACAGAGATTTTTAATTTAAGCCATACTGCAGTACTTGTCTCCAGGGATGTTGAAGAGTCCTTGGTCTCGAGTCACGAGTCGAGTCACGAGTCTTTGGACCCGAATCTCGAGTCCGAGTCCGAGTCCTTGGTCCAAAATGGTGACTCACGAGTCACGAGTCACTCCCAAAGCTGACTCCACGAGTCCCTATTAAAATCAATGGGGGTTTTCCCCAACAAAATAAGGCTACTTCAGATGTGTGGCTTAAATAAATTCTAGGCACAAGTGTGCCTTCTTATTTCAAAACTCTGCAACTGATTTTCGTAAGAACAGACCAGGCAGAAAAACCCAAAATAACCAGGCAGGCAGAGGAGGCAGGGAACCCCAAAGCAGGCAGGCAGAGGCCTTTGTCTTGGACAATTCAACTGTTGAACTGGTCAAGAAGAGACAAGTCAGGCAGAGGAGGCTGGGAACCCCAGACAGGCAGGCAGAGGCAGCCAAACCCAAAATGTCTGAAAGGTTGCATTTTAGAAAAATGATTTTAAAAAATAAAGTTGCTGTACGTCCTAAAACTTATCCATGTTGCATTTGAGGAACATGATTTTTTTCTAAATGTTTGGCCCCCATTCTGGAATGGTGAGATCTCATCACAATTCCACCCTCACTGAACACCCGCTCCACTGGTGATGAACTTGCTGGAACCAGAAACACACTCAGAGCAGCCACACAGAGTAATCTCAGGTCTTTCTTCTGCCTCTCCCAAGTACGCAATACATCAATCAAAATAAATCTTGACACACTGTTGGGGCTGCACTCCTGGTAGCCGTCCATAGTGGCCGAGCAGCGACACACCTCGCTTCCATGCGCTCTTCGCCGGCAATCACGCTCCTCTCCACTCCTTCTGGCACAGCCCAGGGATGTTGAAGAGTCCTTGGTCTCGAGTCCCGAGTCGAGTCTCGAGTCCCATTAAAAATATTGGGACTCGAGTCAGAGGAGGGACTCAGTCCGACTCACGAGTCGAGTCCTCGAGTCCGTCCCCATCCCTGCTTGTCTCTCCCCAAGCTAAACAATAAACCTGTCCCCAGTTTGTTTTTTTGTTTTGTTTTTTTAAAGCCACAATTTTCAAAGTTTGAAGTTGAAGTCTTCCTAAGAAAAGCTGAGCACTAGTGAGGGGAGATCTCAGCTGATGGTCAGCATTGACCCATAACAAGGTCCACTAATGTTTTAAGGTCCCACTGACCTGAGTTCTCTAGTCAGCTTTCCCTGCTTATTTCTTGCACTGAGGAGAGGGGCAGGGGAGAATGAATGATCACAGCAGGGAGCTCTTACTGGGATAGTGGATGACTCTTTGTTTGGAAAGGTCCCGGCTGCGGTCTCTTGACCAGAAGCCCCCCCCCCCCCTACACAGAGCTGGCTTTTTCTCATCTTCTCCGAGAAGACTCTTCTTACTGTGTCTGCTTTGATTTGAATTAAAATTTGGGAAGCTAAATGGCAGCTTGAGAATCCCTGGCTTATTAGAATAGTCAGTTTTTGTACCACTGTTCCCTACAAAGCATGTTCCTTTAGTTTAGAAAAATCTAGTTCCATAGTAACATAGAATCCAGGACCCACTGTCTCAACACAAATGACTGGTCTCTACCCACACATGTACATTATTTGATGTCTAATCAAACGCTTGATGCGTCTTTGTCAAATGTGTGAACTGACTCCACTGGAACATTATGCATTTGAAATTACATCAGGTGATAATGAGTCTCATTTTGCAATCTTTGTTACCAAATCAGAAGGCTAGGTAAGAGATCCACTTCCCTTGTTGGCATCTTCAGAAGGAGCAGCTAAAAATGACTGTTTTGCCCTAACTCCCTTCGGGCTTTTCTGAGTTTCTTCTAAAAACATCTAATTCTTTCAGGGTAAAATCAAATTTCCCCTGCAACTCACATACCAGCCCAAATAGCATTACAGAGCATCAATGACTGCAAGCACTTCTGAGCACTCAACCACTTTGGGCTTTTAAAAGTTTTAACCATTTTTGGGATTGCCTAATACTCTAGAAGACTGAATTCCATCCCTCTGACAGTGCTAGAGAATTTTATAGTCTCTATGGTGGAATGTGGAATGTACATCCCATTCCCAAATGCTTAAAAAAATTAGAAAATGGAGACCAGTTTGAGGTAACTTTGCACTGACAAACGTATGCTTAATTCTTTTTCCCAACAACATTTCAGAATGGTTGATTCCATTCCATTTTACTCATTTGATTTGGACTTAAACCTGTTCCTGGCAGCAATCCTTTGTAGATTAGCATGATGTAAGGATAGTTTCTTCCCTTTGTGGATTTGAGAAGCATTCATGTATTCAGTAAGAAAGATTGCTGCCCACAAGGAGCTCACAATCCACAATAGGTATCTGAAATCATTTATTCAAATGGAAATTTACAGTGAACAGATGAGACCATTGTTCTTCCAGCTCTGACCCTAACAT
This sequence comes from Shinisaurus crocodilurus, assembly GCA_021292165.1. Taxonomy (NCBI): domain Eukaryota; kingdom Metazoa; phylum Chordata; class Lepidosauria; order Squamata; family Shinisauridae; genus Shinisaurus; species Shinisaurus crocodilurus. The sequence continues at coordinate 111,212,779 of CM037876.1, forward strand.
TGCCTTCCCTCTTAAATTTATTTATTTATTATATTTATACCCCACCTTTTTTCCTGCAAGGAACCCAAGGTGGCTTACATAATCCTCCTCCTCCTCCTCTCCATTTTATCCTCACAACAGCCCTGTGAGGTAGGTTAGGCTGAGAGTCAGTGACTGGCCCAAAGTCACCCAGTAAGTTTCATGGCCGAGCAGGGACTAGAACCCGGATCTCCCGGGTCCCAGTCCAACACTCTCACCACTACGCCACACTGGCTCCCCTGCTGTTATGCCTAAAGTCCTCTCCCTGAATATGCAAAATAAGTGATGCATTTCTCCCTCATTCTTCAACTCCCTTCTCAAGATCTACAGTACCTTGTTTACCTTTCTAAGGGTTAACCCTTTAATTCTCATCCTCAGCTTTAATTAAACTTAAATATATGTAACTGCATGGATGCACATTCACCTGCTGCTATTCCAGGAAGAGCTGGGATAAGAGAGGTAACAGAAGAGAAGTGGGGTCTGATTGGATAGTCTGTGTTTGACAAGGTTGACTCATGTATGGGCCAAAACACTTATTACTTCGCAGACATAGTTAGCCGCTACATTTTCTTTTTTACACTAAAGTAAGTGCAGGATCCCTGATCTAGATTGGCACCTTATCATGGGAGTGCAGGGGCTTTAACCCTCCCTCCCACACACACACACACTGTGGTCTCAATGCAAATTGCTCTGCACCTGCAATATATATTGCCAAATAGTGATCTACTACAGTGAATGGATCACTGTTTGCCAACATAAATTGCTTGTGTGGGGGCCTGATCCAAATCAGAACCATAGCAGGAGGGAAAAGATTAAAGTCCCACCCATCCCCCATGCAAGGATCTCAATCTGGATTGGGGGCCCTGCACTTACTCTAAAATAAAAAGGGAATGTGTGCTATTCGAGATGGCAGCCACAACTGCCAACCAGATAAGGCATACAGCTCTTGGACCCAAGTAGTCTGAAAGAGAATCTAGTTTCTTTTACCAGAACTGTAGTTCCATGTCAGATAAAACAAGCTGGATTATCTGGGGATGCAGGCTTGGATTTTGATGAACTTTCACTCTACTCAGGTCTCTAGTTCCTTCTCATAAATTATTGTGAGTCTTAAAAATTATTTGAGTTTCATATTCTAAAGCACTCATCTTTTGGGTGTAGAATAAATGTGGGTGCACTTTGATGCCCTTACAAATTACGTTGAATACTACTAAGGATATTATCTTTTGCAGAACTTGCAAAACTGCAGAACTGGCCTTCCTAAACACCTCTGTCTCTGGGGAAAAGGCTTTGAATGATGACATTGTTGCTCCACTGATAACTTTGGATAGGCATCAACTCTTTTCTACGGACAGGTTAAAGCTGCCTGTTGATATTTGGTGTTGCATTTGGCCAAAGCACAATTCCTAGCCCACTGTCCACTGAAATTCTAGCTTATCTGCGTGACTTGGGACCAGGTTATTTGAAAGACTGCATGCATCCTCCCATATGAGCCTGCCTAGATGTTAAGATCCTTGTGAGAGGCCCTTCTCTCCTTTCTGCCATCATCAGAGGGACCTCTGGCAGAAACATGAGAGAGGGCTGTCTCAGTGGCTGCTCCCTGGCCTCTGGAACTCCCTGCCAAGGAAGGCCAGGATAGCTCCATCTCTGTTGTCCCTTGTACGGCAGGCAGAGATGTTTCATTCAGAGAGGCTTTTAGCATTTAAGCTGACTTGTTGCTGAAGTAGATTTTAATCTAATGGGTACTGATATCTCTTTCTTTCTGATGTGTTCTTAATATTTTAAGTATAATTTTGTTTTGTTTTTATTGTTAGCCACCTTGATCACTACTTTTAGTGGAAAGGCAGGATATAAATGCTAGTGTGGCGTAGTAGTTAGAGTGTTGGACTGGGACTCTGGAGATCCAGGTTCTAGTCCCCACTCGGCCATGAAACTCACTGGGTGACTTTGGGCCAGTCACTGACTCTCAGCCTAACCTACCTCACAGGGTTGTTGAGAGGATAAAATGGAGAGGAGGAGGAGGATTATGTAAGCCGCCTTGGGCTCCTTGAAGGAAAAAAGGCGGGGTATAAATATAATAAATAAATAAATGTAATAAATAAATAAATAAACATTGGTGTTGATGAGGGTTTTATTGAAATTGGTCTTCAATTCTTCATCACAGATTTGGCCCCGCATGGATTGTGTTAGAGCTTCTGTCATTTTCTCAATAATTTTTGTTTTGTTTTGTTCTTGTTTGATTACCTTGGAAATGATGGCTGTTCAACCCATAGGATTTGAGTCAAGGCTTACATTTTACAACTCTGCAACTTTTTGTCTCTGCAAGTTTTACTATCCCTTGACCAAAACTTGACGTATAAAAGAACTATGGGTGACTTCACTAGATTGGTGAGGTAGACAGACATCCAGGTGAAGGCTGCTAAACTGGTAAAGGCTGCTAAAATTGAGGTGCCTGGTGATCCATGAAGTATTGAAGAGTGTTTACAGGGGGACAATCCACACAATTTATGTCTGGATTATACATTTAGTGCCTCCTGGAACTTAGTTGATAAGGGTTATGTTCTATGGTTGTGTTGCTTTACAGAATGGGATTGTCTAGAGTGGAATTGAAGGTAGCTAGCAAGTTTTGTGTTCTGGTACCAGACTGTAATTTAAAGGAAGTTGTGTGCTAAATAGCATGGGTGGGTGGGGGATGCTTATTGTACATGTAGCTGCTGGTGTGTCTGCTTTTTTAAAAGAAAATTCACTGAGCTCCTATGCAGGAGTGGACAGGATGCAGGCACAACATTTTAAAGAGTGGTAGAGGAGGTTTGACAGGACTTCGGCTGCTCTGTAAAGAAATGTACATAGATTTCATAGATCATAGAGTTGGAAGGAGCCTACAAGGCTATCGAGTCCAACCCCCTGCTCAATGCAGGAAACTAGAGGAGGGGTCTCCCATCCAAGTAATAACCAGGCCTGACCCTGCTTAGCTTTCCACGCTCAGATAAGCTGAGCCAGCATAAGCCACATGTTTCTCTCCTACAACAAGTTCTGAAAAAAAGAGTTCTGCAGGTTGTTGGAATGGTCCAATAGAACTATTCTGTATGTATCGCAACTTGACCTCAAGGATGAGCAAATGGAACCTATGGTGACCCACCATGACCTTTTGGCTAGCCACTTTATGGATAATGTCACTAACATCTGCTCTGACTTTGTTCATGGGAAAATATGCATTTTCACTCCTTTCCATATTAACAATCTTTTCCAGCCTTCTATTTATCACTTCACTATTAGAAATCCCAGTGAGCGGCTAGAATGGAGTTTTGGAAAAACCCCAATCTCAGAATGGGGTGAAGTGTCACATGGGCTGGAGCTGTTTGCAGAAGTAAAGGTTCCTAATCAAGAAAAAAAATCTCTGTGCCCTAACTCCAGTTTCCGATACAGAAGCTATCTGCTTGTTTGTCTCTGCATTAATAATTCACCAGCACACTGGGGTGTCTTAACTGCTCCCCCCTCCCCGCTTTGCAAAAGATATGCCTTCATAATTTGGTCCAAAGGAGGAAGGTAGTTAGATCCCCTAAGCACAAACCATTGGATTGGCACATCACATCACAATCCATTACCTTCCATTATGATTGGCCTTAATTAGCACAAGTTTAATGCAGCCCTTTCCCCCCTGTTAGGAAGAATATGAAATGGTCCAATTGGATATTAAAAAGGTTGACTTTAAGTCCTAGGGAGGAGTTTGTCAGGCTGGTGGGTTTGGGGATATCGTGTCATGACATTGTGCAGTCTATCTTGGTGATTCTGTAATGCTGGAATTTTGGTAATTAGCTGTTTTTATCTTTTTGCTTTTCTGTATGCATCCTAGCGACTACCTAAATGAAAATGCCTGCCAAGCATTATTTGGCTTTTTGTGTGTTTGCTTTTGTCAACTTCCCTTCATCTTGGGACCTAGGCTAACAACTTGAATGCCACATTCATTGTAGATCTCATTCAGGAGCTGCTTGGATTAATTTCAGCTGATTTTTAGCTAAGGATGTGGGCAGAGATTCTTGTCGGACTCCAGACAGCTAAGAATGAAGGATGGACATAAATAAGAATAAATAAATCATAGAATAGTAGAGTTGGAAGGGGCCTATAAGGCCATCGAGTCCAACCCTCTGCTCAATGCAGGAGAACAGATGTGGGCAGCCCAGGCAGTCACCCATCCAAGCACTGACCCGGCTCATACCTGCTTAGCTTCAGCATGTGGCCTGCATTATGTGCTCTCGAACCATAGGGGGGGATGTACGTGTGTTGCTTTTTTTTCTTTTTTGAAGCACACAAGAGGGACAGGTTTGAGGGTTTTTATGTTAATCTCTAATGCAAGTTGTGAACCTGGGCTCATATCCTTGGTGAAGGATGCTCTTAATCTTCTCTCAAATCCTAAATCATCACCTTTGTGCAGCACTTAGGATCACATTTGAAAGGTATCATGAGCATGGGAAATTTCACCTATGTGGCACAGTATTCCAGGCACCCCTCTTCCCAGAACCAGGGAGAGAGAGGTTCAGTTGTACATGGTCCTTTCCTTGTAAGTGGGAGAGCTCTTTTTGTGGTCACAAATACAGAAGCTGGTGAGGTAGCAAGCAGGCAGTTCTTGTCCCTAGGGCTGTACTGATTTTGTTAAATCTGTTCCGTCTGTGCTTTGTTGATTGTCAGGCATCTTTCGTTCCGTTGTCTGTTCAATGACGGAAACTGATTTTTTAAACAAATGTACGAGAATTTTGTTCCACTTGCGCAAGTGCACTTTAGTGTTGATGTGCATTAGTACAAGTGCAAATTTGCATAACCCCCCCCCCAAGTAAAAAACTGCTCCACAAGTCCACAGAATCCATGGAAGTCCACTGCAGAATCTGCAGGTCAGATTCATAGAAATCCAAACTCATTTGAATCCACTGAGGATTTCTTTGACATCCCTCCGTGTCCCAAAGCATATAGTTCTACAGGAACAGCATCACCTTTGTTTCCCAAGACTGCCTCTCTATCCAGCCCCCCAAAATCTGGAATTGTTTTCTCTTTCTCTGGCCAAATTCAGTCTCCTTTCTAGGTGTCTTGGCCCCTTCTCAGGCTCTGGCAAAGAAGCGTCATCATAACCCATTCTCATCTTGCCACTGCAGTGTGATTTGGTCATCCAGATAGCCAAAGTGATCTGCCTCAATTACCCATGAACTAGCTTTCATTGTTAGTGACCAAGGGCCGGTTCATACGACCCAGGCGGCAAGCAGGGGAGGCACCACGGGGCCGTCGGCGGGGTCCGGCGGGGCGCCGCGGACCTGCGCCCTGCACGCATGGGCAGATAGTGGTGGAGCCGGCAGTACCCATGCCGCAGCGCGGGCCTCCAGGCACTAGGGGGCGGCAGCTTGGGATGCCCAGCGGAACCGTTTGGCCCTACAGGCCGGAGCGGCAGCAGCAACCGCTCTGGGTTGCCACCTTTGTGCGGCCACAGGAGGCCCCCACAGGACGGCTGCCCGCTGTCCGCACGGCAGGGCCACCACACGCGGTAGGGGCTTACCCCTCTACTGCCCATGGTGACTTTCCGTGCATCCCCCGCATGGCCATCCCATGGGGGTGCCCCCGGACGGCGTCCGCACAACACGGGAACCGCGGGGGACTTCCGCTCCCCCGCAGTTCCCGTGTGTGAACTGGCCCCAAGTCATGCACAGCTAAAGAGATGCTAGGAATACAGGTATTATGACCCAGAACATTATTTTTTAATCTACATACCACATAATTAACATTGTTGTATTTCCTATGCAATGCCATTTGTGCCATTTTCCTAGTGTGAGACTAATTCATATTCACTAGCTAAGTTTTTCTTCCAGCCAGGTGGAGGTGAACAAGAGCCTTGCCATTGTGAACACCTCTGAATCTTGAGATAGGGTAAGAAATTGTGATGTTTGGAAATGTAATACATGCAAGGTTCTATTTTATTTGCTTTCTGTGACTCATTGATTTTACATTTCATGATTCATCTGCACAACTACGAGATCTAAGGAGATAAAAGCATCACAAATCTATCTCTGATTTATTTATCATTAACATTTATATACCGCCTTATCTGCTAAAAAGCCATCAAGGTAGTGTACAGCAATTTAAACAATAAAACCTTGCAACAATAAAAACAAGAAAGAACATTAAAAACAGTAAAAACTAGACATTTTAAAAGGCTAACTTGAAGATGCAATTTACACCCTTTCTAAAGGGCCAAGAGAGTGGGGGCCATAGTTCTTGAGGGAGCACATAGCATAGTTTTGAGGCAACACAGGAGAAAGTCCTTCCATGCAGGCTCTGTGGGTAATGGTACCCTCAGAAGAGCCTTTCTTGCAGATCTTAATACCTAGACAGGTTCATAGTGAGAAAGGCGGTCCGTGAGATAGCCAGGTCCTAAGCTGTTTAGGGATTTAAAGGTTAAGACCAACACCTTGAATTGAGCCCTGAAACCAATTGGCAACCAATGCAGGTCTTTAAGGACAGGTGTAATATGTTCTGGATACCGTACACCAGTTAGCAGCCTAGCTGCCACATATTGTACCAACTGAAGCTTCCAGACGTTCTTCTGGGGTAGCCCCATGTAAGGCACATTGCAATAGTCTAAACATGATGTAACCAAGGCATGGATAACTGATGTAGGGTTTGCTCATCCATTGCCTAATATATCCCAGGAACCAGTCCTTCAGGGACTCCCAAGCAGCTGGCTTTCCCAAAAGCTGCTAATGAGGATTTATGGGCCATTGTGCAAACTTGTGTCGACTGTGTCTTGACTCAAAGTTTGGAAAACACACACCCTAAATATGACCAGAAAGGAAGCAAACTTTGTGCAGTAAGCTTTACTTTAGGAAGGGGAAACTAATACTGTCAGCAGGGCTGGCTTTCTTAAGCGAGTCCACCATAGTCTCCCTATTCCACAAGGCAATGCAGTGGTAGCCCACAGGCCACATTCAGTTCAGGAGGCCAGTTTACCTTACAATTTAAACTGTTCTCCAGTGTTTCCTTGAAAAGGAAAATAAAACTATTTTCAAAGGTTGTGAGAGATGGGTTGTATCCAGGGTTTATTCTTTGGTTACAGGCTTGAGAGGCAAAACAGTGTTCCACGTTCGGACGTAGCGCTAACCGAACCAGGGATGGATTATCCCTGGCCTGCCTCTTTTCAGTCTTCCTCCTCTGCTGCACCTCTTTAGGGATGGGCAAATCTGTCTATTTCCAGTCCATGTCGCTTTAGCATGTGTTCATCCATAAGTCCTTTACATCCTGTTTCTCCATCAAATTATGATTTGTTTTTGTTTCTTTTTGAATCTGCACTATATATTTCATTTTTAAAAGTGTTTTCTCTCAAAATACAATTTTTTAAAATGTATTTTGGTACATTTTTTTTGAGTAGGGCACTGTGTCAGAACATTTGGGGAGGGCAGAAACCAGTGGATAACTTAGTTCCTGTCTGCACATTGGTCCAGAGGTGCAATACAGGTCAGTTCGTATCAAAGTGAACAAAGATCTGCAAGTATCCTTACCCTGCATCAGGTGTGATTGGGCCATCTAATCATAGGATAGGCCAGGGTTCTATCCTCCAGAATCTAGGCCAGAACCACAGTTTTTGGTGGGGTCAGAACCATGGCTGGCTGGGGATGCTGGGTGTTGTGGGACCTTTTCTGTCTCAACATACATAGGGCTGCACCCTAAATCACTCTCGGCCAGAACTCTGCAGAACAGAACCGAGTGGTTCCGCCCATCCCTATCAACCATTCCTGAGAAATAGCTGCAGCTGGATTGCCTGCCCTCAGACGAAACTGCCCAGTGTGTCTCCCCCACAACTCACTGCTCGAGGCAGTGACTTACACAGAGGCATGAGGAAGGGCCTCATTTAAAAGAAGGGAAACCTTACTTTTGCACCCTCTAAAGTCCCTTTCTGACTGACATCCTCCACAGATACAGCGAACATGTGGAGGAAGGGAGGAGTGGGACCACAGCTGCCGGCCTGCCCTCCATGTCACATGCCCCATTGGCTGCACTCCCTGACAAGCATGCACAGAGCGAAAGGGGTGTTTCCAGGCATACATGTACGCACACAGGTACTTCATGCAGTCATGAACCCCAACCATGCAGGGTCCATGACTGGGTGGAACACCTACGTGTATACAGTGTGTGTGTGTGTAGCCACCCCCCTTTCAGACCTTCAGCTCAGTGTGCAAACAGCTGGGACATGGGCCGGCCCAGCGGTCTGTGGTGTCTCAGTGGCAAGGCCAGGTCTCGTCCCCCCCACACACCCTGTGTGCTCATTACGCAAATGGAGAAGTATGCTACCAGTTATGCATTCAGAAAATAAGTATGCCTCAGATAGTAGATGTTTGGGAAATACTGCACTGCTACTACCATATGGTACAATCATTATTCTGTCTTTTTCTTTTATAGAGGTATTTATGTACAGTGGCTGAGCTTTGCATCATTCTGCCACAGTATTATCAACATTCTTATCCAGTCAAAGCCAGGGTCACTTCATAAGTACAGTAGTTGCGATTATTTACTATATATGAAGAAAGACATGACACAATTAGGACCCCTAAGCAGACTGAGGGGCGCAGGGGATGGGTTCATTAAATGGAGGCATTACTTACATGGAGACTCCCAAGTTGGAGGAAACAGTGGATAGTTTGAAAAGAGAGCAACAGTTTTAAGATCCTGGTGGCTGCAATCTTCTGAAGCAGTGCACTCTGTCTGCAGATGGGTGCAGTAGAAAATTATTTTAAAAGGCGCAACACTTGTTTGCTGGATTCAAGAGAGAGTATGAGGAACTGAGTTGAGGAACATTTTTACTTTCATCTCTACAGTCTACTTTTTGGTGTCATCTTCTCTGACGGGTCATTATATCTGACAGAAGCTTCCAGAAAAATACCAGTAGAATGTATACCCTTTTACTATAAAAGCAGGCAGCCCCCCTCCTCAATCTTTCCATCTTATTCTCTTGTTTTTTGTTTTAATTTCTGTATGAAAAAGAGACCGTGTACAATTTGCAAATGGTATATCAATGCTACTTTAAGTGGAATATCAAATGGAATTCCAACAAATTTAAATTTTTTAAAAGCACATTCCTCTAGGTAGTATGAGCTAGGTAGAGAGCTTCAGCTGATGGGCAGTATACAAATTTAATTAAAAAAATAATAAATATTATTTAATAATAATAATAATAATAATAATAATTATTATTATTATTATTATTATTATTAAAATAATAAATAAATGAATACAGCTATGAGGAACAGTTACTGTGCTGGTGACGCTAGACACACCGTTATTCTCGCTGATGTGACTGTATCATGCCATCACATCTACATTCTTTCACCTGGGAATGGCTTGTTCCCAGTTTCTTGGGGCAGAAGAGTGAGGGTGGGTGAGATGCACCACACGAATACAAGTCTTGTATAGACAGGCCTACTTGAACTCTATTCTATGGAATCTTGGGCAGGGGAGCGGGAGAAAGGTGTATTTTCCCTGCTCGTGCTTTCGGACATTTCTGAAGCAAAAAAGGAAAATAATGTGGAATTTTCCCACACTAGATTTCACTGGTGTCTAGTGGCTAAGTGTGGGAGCTGGGAAGGCTCTGGTTCAAATCTTGCCTCAGCCACAAACTCAGGAGGAGCTCTTAGGCAAGCTGATATTCTCTCATAGCCCCCCCCCCCCATTTGCAATATGGGGGGTTGGTGGGTCTACTTTTCAAGGCTGTTATAAGAATTACTCAGATTGATGTTGTCACAACAACCTATAAACTAGACCAATATGATTACCCCCATGTTGCACATAGGGGCTGCTCAGTCTATGAGCATAGGGACTTCTCTGGGGCACTTCCCAGCTCATGCTTTTTGCCACTAAAATAACAGCTGTTGCCAAACAGACAAAGAGAGCTAGAAAATTGGGGGAGGGGGATGTGATGCTTGTATGTTTTATATACCTCACGGCAGAAATGCAGGTGAGGAAGTTGGAGTTTTGAAGGGGAATACGCCCCTAATTCATTATCCATTTATGTTCAGCACAAACCTCAACTTCTTTAAAAACCCTCAAAGCAGCAAATGAAGTACAAAATTAATAAAATAATAACAACAACAACAACAACAACAACAACAATCAAGTTAAAAGTGCTGTCAAATTCAGTACAGCACAACAGCAAAAATCTAATTCAAAAACAACACTGGAAAAAGCCCACTGGCAGATAGATTATATAGCTGCAGGCAGCCATCACAGAGGGGGAGCGGGCAGCCACTGTCTTGCTGCCAGCGCAGAAAACCTCCTGTCCCTTGTGCCCACCTGCCATACGTACGGAGAGGACGTAGAGCAGGGTCTCAGTCGCCAATCTGCAGGACAGAGCAGATTCCTATATGTGTGCAGACAAAGCTGCTTTGAGCTTTAAAGGTCAGAGTTTGAACTGAGCCAGAAACAAACTGGTAACTGCTGCATGGTATATAATATTGGAGTTCTATACTTCCTCTTTTCCACATATCTTGAGGCTAGGCCCGTGGTTTTCACACTTTTAGCTTCAAGAAAACCTTTTCACACCGACCTGTCTCCTAGGGAATCTCTGAATATTTATCATGGAACCCTTGCACATTGGCAGGTTTTGCAGAGATGTTCTAAGGCGTAGGTGGGCAGAAAGTAGAACTCCTACATGTTTTGGACTTCAACTCCCAGCATTCCTGACCATCTGGAGATCTACCTTCTGCCCACATGTTCTGTTGATGTGTGGTCCTGTCCTGGGGTGCTTCCTGACCAATGGCTCCTAGCATGACGAACCAAAAGACATAGTGTAGCTGTTCCTTATTTCACTTGTTAACAGAAAGACGATATCATCTAGATGCCCTGTAAGATTCTGTGAATGAGGAGGGGTGATTGCACAATAAAAGCTTCCTCTGGAAATATCCCAGGGCCTCAGCATTGCTTTGTGTGTACTGTCTGAGAGTGTATCCTGGAGCTCAGCTAACATTCCTTTGCAGCTGTGCATTTTAAGGGAAGATCATGCTGAATGAGCTGCCTTTTGGGGAAGCTTGTCCTGCAGGACTGGTCTTAGCCAGATAGCCTTCTTGATCTTTGGAGGAACCCCCGGGTCCCTAGGAATACAATTTGAAACCTGTGCCTAACGCTATGGGCTTGGAGACAGACCTTATGGCTGGATACTTACTCTATCAGTGACTACATACTCTGTGCTATCTTGGATGCAGTTATATCTGAAAATAGCTTCCCCCCCCCAGCTCCTTCCCCTTAAAAGGGAAAACATTCAGGCATGACTTCACCATGTAGTCTTGATAGCCGGAACTAAAAGCTTTTGGAAGTAGTTCCTAAAGAAATAATGTTAAGGGAGGATGCACCTTAACACAATTGCCTGGCATAGCTGTGGAAAAATTAGGGATGGGAGAACCGGGCGGGGATGCTCCAGCTTGCTGAAAGTCTCCAAACTTCACTTCATGGTTTGGTTTGGCTCATTCCCATTCTTGTGGGACCTGTTTGTTTGATTCATTTGAATGGGGAAAATGTGCATTTTTGAAACTTTTTTTTTTAAGTGTGCATTTCTTAGTGCGTACATCTTAAAAGATTTTTTAAAGTACACATTTTGCAAATGCACATGTCAGGTTGCAAACGGAGCATTTTCTAGTGATTTGCGAACTGAAATTATAATATATCCCTACTGTGGGTAAATGGGATTAAAGGAGACACACTAGCGTCTCCTTTGTTACAGACCATCAGTAAAAAAAGGGGGGGGGTCCATCACGTAAAATGGTAATCAAGGGGGGTATTCTAACCTTCATAAAATCAAAACGGTTTCACCAGTCCTTCTGATATTTTCAGGAGCCAGAAAGAAGTGTTGGTTTTACATAACCTGAAAAAGTCAGGAAGATTGGTGGAATTTGGAGGGAGAAAGAGCAGTTTAAAGACAAAAGGCAAAAAAACAACAACCCCTCCCTCTGTCTAAAGTGAATTTGAAAAAAAAATATGTTAGCAACCATTTTGTAGTCAATTCCTGAAAAGGCCAGAGGGTTTTCACCTGAAACAATGATGGCTTACTATTCTTCTTCTATTGGAGTTAATGGGAAACTATTTCCCCCCCCCTGAAATCCCATTTAATTTAATCTTTAAAATAAGCTTCTTCTTCTTCTTTTTTACAAGTACTGATAGTCAATTAGACTAACCATAACCCATAAAACACGCTCAGTAGCACCCTCCCTCTCTCCCTCCCACACTATAGGTGACTTAGAATGTTGCAGGGGGGTGCTGCTGTTTATTTCATATTATTAGGGGCTGAGAAGGAGAAAGAGAAGATGACACTTATTTGGTGGGTTGGTGGAGGGACTGAATCTGTTGGAGAAGGTGAGGTGTGTGTGTCCCCCCCCCCCAATTCTGCTGGAAAACCAGCACATGAGGACGACTCTCTTCACACCCTGATTTCCCAGCAGTCAAGCCCACCAAACAGCCTGCCAAGACATACTTCTGAGTAGACATATATATGATTGCATTGTAAACTGAGATAAAAGAAAGGTAAATTGAGACTTGGAGCAGATTTTCTGCTAGCCCATAGTATAAATCACTAACTAGTGGCCTGTGGACCAGATAAGACCTTGAAGCTGTTTTTCCTGGCCCTGATGGTAGCCAAATCAAACTTTAGTCATTAATGAGGAAATTAGTAAAATCCTAGATCCCTGATCTGGGCTGACCAGTATGTGCTTGTTCTAAGTGGTATTGCCCAGTGATACAAAAAAAGAGAGAATTATGTGTGGGATGAGTCATGCTGAAATCACGTTCACACTCTGTTGCAGAGGGTGAAGGTGTTCATGATTTTCTTCATTGTGAAGATTTTCTCCTTTGTAGACTCTGGCGTAAACATATTACATGAAGGCCACCATCATTGACCATAAACAATCTATATTGTATGTCAATAGTTGTCAAATTCTTCAGCCTCCAGTCAGTTGGGTGCCCATTGGACCATGGCCAAGTACTGCATAAAGTCAAGATTGCTCTTGTTTGACTGGCAGCACCCACCTTTTTACTGCTTCTTGCCTCACGCTCCCCCACAAAACCCAGTTCTCATTAGATTGTTATGTCTGTCTCCTTGGTTTTCAGCACTCCTTTGAGTGCTGGCAGTTGGGTGGTCCATTCCCTAGCTGCTCTTTACTTCCTTCCCCCAATGCTGCAGGCCTTTCACTATCCAAGAGCAGAAAGAGAGGAGCCTGGTGCAGCAGCTGTGCCTTAGCTGAACTGTTGAGCAATGGCAGATATTGTGTTGCCTGGATGGTCTCATGCATCTGATGAAATGGGAGTCTAGTCCATGAAAGCTTATGCCACAATAAATCTGTTAGTCTTTAGGTGTCACAAGACACTTTTGCTACAGCAGACTATCATGGCTGCCCTACTGAAGGAGCTGAAAGCTAAGGCAAACTGCAGCCCCATAGGAGTTAGGGCAGTGTTCTCCAACCTTGGGTCCCCAGATGTTTTTGGCCTACAACTCCCAGCATGCCAAAGGCCGGCTACGCTGGCTGGGGCATGCTGGGAGTTGTAGGCCAAAAACATCTGGGGACCCAAGGTTGGAGAACACTGAGTTACAGTCTCATACACTCACATCCACATTTAGGAGCAGACACACCAGCTCTGCAACTCTCTCACTAGAGAATTTCTACCATCTGCCCTCCCAATTAGCTTTTCCTTTAGCATACATGCTATAACTGCTCTCTGATAGAAGTAGGAAGTGCGAAACTGCCATCAGGGTGGCACCATTGGATTTAATCTGAATTTATCATGTCTGCTGGCTTTTTATTTCTGTCTGCCGTTTCATGTTACAGTAATACCTTGGATTGCAAGTAACTTGGTTTGAGAGCATTTTGCAAGACAAGCAAATTTTTAAATATTTATTTAATTTTTTTATACTTGATATACAAGTGATGTCTTGCAATACAAGTACTGTAGTACAGCTTAAATTAAAAATCTCTGTACAATTTTTTTGGGGGGATTTCGTTTTGATATAAGAGTGTTTGGGATTACAAGCACGTTTCCGGAACGAATTATGCTCTCAAGCCAAGGCATGACTGTATTTATTATTGCAATTTTATTCTAGTGTTCTTGATTTCATCTTTTGATTTGTTAGCAGCTCTGAGAGCTTTGTAGCTGATTAATGGCTTATGCATTTCTTAACAAACAAGCACAATCTTTCTAGATCTACAGAGCAGCTATACCACAGCGGCTATGAGAGTGCTACTAGTACTGTAGAATCAGTCCTGACATTGCCATTCTTATGCCTTCCAAGGGCTGCTTCATATATGTTACACTGTGCTGTGTGCAGGGAATTGTTCTATATGGAGGAGTATTCGATCTCCTGAATGCCCACCTGAAGCCTAAAATGCTACAGCCCAGACACAGGCTTACAAGCTCCTCAAGAACTAGATCTGAATTGAGCATATGCCATGTTGTACTTGAGGAGCCAATAAGAATATACTGTCCAGAGCAGAGCATAAAATTTGTGCTGTTCATCTCCTTTGCATCATGGTTTCCAACACCTTTCAACTCTTGTTGCATCTGATGTATCCTTGCAACCAGGGCCGGGGCAAGGCAGTTTGGTGCCCTAGGCAAGATCAGATATTTAGCGCCCCCCCCTTCCCACTTGAGCCCTCCCTCCCTCCAGCCCTATGCCCATTATGAAATAAAAGTCACTTGGCAAAACCTAAAAAAAATTATTATCATAAACATTGACAAACATACATAAAATACATGTTGATGTAGTACCAATTTGCTATATAGAAAAATTCCTGGTGAAGTGTGACAGAAACTACATTTAATGTTTAAAACTTCATTTTCCTTTTCTTTTTCTTGGCAAACTGGCAAACCATTTCTTTAATGTCAAAAGAAGATGAGATTGGGCTGTTCAGGGCTATGCTGCTTTTCTGGACGGCCATATATGCCCACACCTTCTTTATGGACAGATCCTAAGTATTTTAATATGAAAGTTAGTTCCACTGTATTAAATGGGCTTATCCCCAAATACATGACCCTCCATAGTTCATTTATTACATTTATATCCTTTTTTCCTCCTGCAAGGAACCCAAGGCGGCTCACATAATCCTCCTCCTCCTCTCCATTTTATCCTCACAACAACCCTGTGAGGTAGGTTAGGCTGAGAGTTAGTGACTGGCCCAAAGTCACCCAGTGAGTTTCATGGCTGAGTGGGGACTAGAACCCGGGTCTCCCGAGTCCCAGTCCAGCACTCCAACTACAACACTGCTGCAGCAGGGCTAACTTCCGAGTGAGTGTGTGGGCAGGACCACAACATGGCACAGCCCTTGCAAGCATATTAGAATTGGGTGCAGCTGAACACTGCACAGAGAGAGAGAGAGAGATCTGCAAGGGGTTTTGACACGGGTAAAACAGTTCAGTGGGCCTTTTGTTTCCACACAACGCTTGTAAAAAAAAAAAAAGTCTTTTTACAAAGGTAATACTCGGTATTTATATATCGCCTTTTCTCCCCATTCCCAGGACTCACGTGATTTGTGATCCTCGCGACAAGCCTGCGAGGTAGGCCACTGCTGTTGCCCCTCTTGGGCAGGGGCAGGGCGGGCTGAAAGCGGGCACAGAGGCTTGTCAAGGGCTGCCCAGCTCATGTCTCGAGCGAAATCTGAACCACGACTTCCCAGCCCAGAACTTGGGCCCTGTTGTCCTCGTGGTTTGCCAGCTCTCACGTGGGGGTGGGCGGAGGGGGAGGGAGAAAGGTGCAAGGAGTCCTGAACAGGCTTCAGCCCCACCCTGGGCTGTTTTTTATAAACTGGACACCACCCGGGAGGAGGGAAAACCCAGGAAAAGTCACTGCATCCATGGGCGGCAAGCAGAGCCAGAGGACTCATGCAAAGTGCTGCTGGCGGGGGAGGCAGCAGTAGCAGCAGCGGCGGCCGCTTTCTTCCATAGGGCGGGCCCCGAAGGCGGGGCGGCGTTGGCCCTGCTGCCTCGCCGCCGTGGATGAGCCCGGGAGGAGCAGCGGGCTGCCTGTTGGGGCGTGGGGGGGCGGCGGCGGCAGCAGCAGCAGCTACTGCTGGGGGAGGCGGCCAAGGCGGAGGAGCGGCGCCGACGGCTGCGGGCCAGCGGGCCGCCTGTTGGGGCGCGGGGGCGCTGGCGGGGGTGGCAGCAGCAGCAGCTACTGCTGGGGGAGGTGGCGAAGGGGCCGCCATGGGCTTGCGCAGCCGCTCTGTCAGCTCGGTGGCCGTGTAGAGGCCGAAGGGGACGCTGCCGGCCGCCACGGGCTCCATGCCCAGCCCCACGGCCACACCTGCTGGTCCTCGTCGTTTTTTCCCCGAGGCGTTTCTGGCACCCCCTTTAGCCTGGCGCCATAGGCAGCTGCCTAGTTGGCCTAATGGTAGCGCCGGCCTGCTTGCAACACTGTTAAAGGGAAAATCTGTTCTCCTGCTTAGCTAAACAGACTTGTGGGACAAAAAAGCATTCAAAGCACCTGATGCAAGCAGGCACAAACAGAACATGTACAAATGTTGACACAAGTTAAAGTGGTAGTGTTCTATCACAGTTTTGGATTTTTCCAAGTTGGGTCTTTTTCCATTTGCACAGACTTTTCATGGTATTTCCTCTTGATAAATATATAGGTCTGAACCCATTACACCAATTCTGGCCTGCTTGCATTGGCTGCCTATATGCTTCCGAGCCCGATATGCTGTCCAGGGGCCATAGGATCACTCTGTGAGTGGCTTAGCTGATTGTGGGAATGCTGTGGACACAATTTATCTTGATTTCAGCAAAGTATTTGACAAAGTTCCCAATAATATTTTTGTTAGCACACTGGTTAAATGCAGTCCTAGATGGTAATACCATTAGGTGGATTCACAATTGGTAGGAAAACCATATTCAGAGTTCTCATCAAACACTCTTCATCAGATTAGAGGGAGGTTTTTGAGTAGTGATGGACGAATTTATCCCAATAGAAATTATAATTTGCTCGCCAGGTTCTAAATTCCTTGTCAAACTGCGGATGAAAGTTCTCCATTCTTCAGAGTTCTCATGTTGTATGTACAAACTACTACATGAGTACAGATCTCCTCCTTGCCCACCAGGCAGCCATCGCAGCCTGTGTCACTCCCATCCCAACTTCTTCCTTGAAACGCTCTGTGTGCATGCTCCTAGCGAACATCACTGTCTACAGAAATAGCGTTTCAGCCCAGCAGCAGTTCCCGGATTGTCAATGTGACTCACCCTGGCGTGTTCACATGACCGTTCCAGGAAGTACCTACCAGGCTGAAACACTATCTTTGAAGACAGCGGCGCACGGCTACAGCAAGTACAAACTGGGGTTTTCTAATGTAGTAAAAGCTTTAGAAAAGCTCCTTTTGTACTTGTAGCAGTGTAGCTGTCTTCAGCAACAGCATTTCATAGATCATAGAGTTGGGAGGAGCCTACAAGGCTATCGAGTCCAACCTCCTGCTCAATGCAGGAAACTAGAGGAGGGGTCTCCCATCCAAGTAATAACCAGGCCTGACCCTGCTTAGCTTTCCGCACTCAGACAAGCTGAGTCAGCATAAGCCACATTCAGCCTAGCAGGCAATTCCTGGAATGACCAGGGCATGTCACTTGGGCATTCCAGGAAGTTTTAGGCATTCATAATCATTCTCAATTTGAATAACAGTTTGTTGGATAGCCATCCAAGCATGGAACACACACAAGCTTAACGAACATAGCAATTTTGACTTACCTAATTCTGAGTTCCACCAGTATCACTAGTTTTCTGTGGGGTGCCACAGAGATCTGGCTTAGACCCAGTGCTCTTCAACATTTTTATGACTTGAATGAAGGGTAGAGGGAATGTGTATAAAATTTGCAGATGACATAAAATTGGGAAGGAAAACTAACATATCAGAAGAAAGGAATACAATTCAAAATAAACTTGATAGAATCGAAATAAAATTAAGCAGAGACAAATGCTAAATTCTGCATAGTGGGTGGGAATCAAATGCACAAATAAAGGATAACTTGCTTGGCAGTTGTGCGTATGCAAAGAATTGCAGTTGATCACAATCTGGCTGCAAAAGGATTAATGGGATTTTAGGTTGCATTAATATAACTATATTTTCTAAGTCACAAGAAATAATTGTTCAAATTTATTCTGCTCTAGTCAGATGTCATATGGAGTACTGTATCCATTTCTGGGCACCACACTTTAAGAAGGATATAGACAAATTGGAACAGGTTCGGAGGAGGGCAATGAAGATGATTAAGTGTATGGAAAATAAATCTTATGAGAAAAGGTTGAAAGAACTGAGTATGCTTAGTTTGGAGAAGAAAAGATAGAGTTGGGTGTGTGTGAATATGATAACACTCTTCAAATACCTGAAAAGCTATGTTCATTGTTCTAGAAGGCAGAACTAAATCTATTGGTCTTAAATTACATGAGGGTAGATTTTGGTTGAACACAAGGAGAAAACTCTTAATGGTAAGAAGAGCAGTTTCCCAAAGGGACCAATTATGGGGGCGTGGGGGGGGGTTGCCTCTCCCTCACTGGAGGTCTTCAAGGAGAGACTGGACAGCTGTTTGTTGGTGATGCTCTAGCTTTCAATTTTCTTTATTGAGCAGGAGGTTGAACTATATTGCCTAGAAAGACCACTGCAACTCTATGATTCTATGTCTGCCATCAGTACACCAGTGTTACATTGGTGTTTCTCACAGCAAGCGCATGAAGTCTGACCTTAAACACCCATATGTACATATGGGGGAGCTGCAGCTCTATTAGGGCTCCCAAGCAAATGTCTTTAATTTGCACTTTACATATTTGCTGCAAGAAACACTTGTGTACCTATAGCAAATATGATAACCTGGTAAAGTATGGCACATGCTCAGGTATGCACTACGTATATCAAATGGAGAATGGGTTGTGCCTCTTTGCTGTGCAAACAGGGGCAATTGTGGTAAGTTAACCTTTTCAAAATAAAAAGGGTCTGTCAAACTGATTGCAGTTTACCGTTTGGAGAGGTAAGAGTTTCAATATGAAAATAACATTCAGTGTAAACTATATCAAGCAAAGGGGACTGAACACTTGGAATTTGTTTCTCAAAAATATTAGCAATGTGCTAAGAATTTCAAAAGTGAAAATAAATACTTGTATGTAGAAATTTCAAAACAAAATGATCTTCAAAGGAATATTAATTTGTTGTCTTGCTTTGGGGTAGCAAAGAGGAGCAGTAGTGTAGCAACTAGAATGTGGGATCACGGGAACCCAGGTTCATGAAGCTCAGGGCAAACCAATCGATCAATTAATTGTATTGACCCAGTCATCAGACCTCACAATAAGATTTATCCAACAGTTGGCACACAAAATAAAATACAAGGCCAACACACAAAAAAGTCCTAAAACAATCCTAAAAGATCAAATAAGTGTTAAAAAAAGGAAACAAAACAAAACACAAGTTTAATTAGATACTATTTCAGCCTGTATTCTCATTGCTCTCAAGCAGATATTTAGCTACAATTTCTGTAACAAACTCTTTTGTATCGGAAAGAAGAAAAAAGAAATAATATTCAGGTGATCTTCCTTGATAGAAATTACCGGTAATGGGTTAATTAACTCATTACAAAGATCTCGTTAAAAGTTACAAAACAGAAGGACATTACAGTTTGAATTTCTTCTAAACCACAAGGACATAAACTGTTAGAATAAGGTGTCCCTCTAAATCTCCCCTCCAAGAGGGCTGAAGATAACACATTAAAACGTGCAAGAGTTAATGTCCTTCTTTGTTTTGAAACATTTAATTTTTTCAAGTATTTAGCTTGAGAATTTACAGAAACTTAATTGATGCCGAAATGACAATGGAAAACAGGTCTTATCTGCTGCTGCAAATGAATCTTAAAAATCTATATCTGTAATACTCTGAATAATACAAGATCTAGCCTTATCAGGGTCGTATGAAAGAAGCAGCAATGGTGAAAACCCTGAAGTATGTACTTTTAATTTATTTATTTAATATATATTATTCACCACCCATCAGCCAAAAGGCTCCCTGGGCGGTTTACAAAACACAACACAAAAATGACAACAAAAATAGTATAAAAAACACAAACATATTAAAATATAACACGATAAAAACAAGCAGCCAAGATAAATTCAATCCAGTACAGTGGCAATAATAAAAGGAATAAAATCAACCATTAAAATATTGGGCAAATAAAAAGGTTTTCACCTGGCACCTGAAAGAATAGAGGGTAGGCGCCAGGTGCACCTCCTTGAAAAGCTAATAGATGGGGTGCCACAACTGAGAAGGCCCTTCCCCTAGTAGCCACCCTTCTAGCCTCTTTTGGAAGGGGGCACTCTGAGAAGGGCCTCCGAAGAAGATCTCAGGGTTTGGGCAGGCTCGTATCATTTAGCATCTTCATCCATAAACTTACATGCTGATCTAAATGAACTAATGGTAAGTAACCAGAAGAGAGAACAGGAAACATCAAATGAAGCCAACATTTCAGAGCTAGAGACCAAGCGCTGGCTTCTACAGAGTCCAAGCCTGCCTCCAGCCTCAAAACTGCAGCTGCCACACATTTGGGAACTCCAATGATTGCCCTTAAGAAAGCCGACTAACCTTTTTCAACATTGGGATTGTAACTTGTAACGCTAATTTAAGCACCATAAAGAAGCTGAGCAACTGATTTAGCAATGAATACTTGAAATACAGAGGGAATATGACAACCCTCTTTGGAATAGAAAAAACGCTGAATAGCCACCATACTATTATGTGCATTCTTAATAACATAATTCCTGTGGATTGTCCAGACTGTGAAGAATGGGGAAAATGTTGAGACTTGTTCAAGTGGATGTCCATCTAAAGGCCAATTATATTTTTTATTACTTTTTGAGAATACTAAAACCTTGGTCTTATTATAGTTAATTGAAAGAGCTACATTTTAACAATAATTGGAAAATTCCTTTAGTAATTATTTTAAATCTACCTGAGTTTGAGAAAGAAGAGCTGTATCATCAGCGTCAAGTAGAAGAGGCACCCTAGTTTCTGCAAGTTTCGGTGCATAGAATTTAGGGAAGTCAAAACAGGGAGCAAGATCGTTAATATACAAATTAAACAAAAGAGGATCTAAAAGACACCCCTATTTAACTCCTCTGGATGACATAACAGGATTTGAAAGACGGCCTCCAACTCCACATCGAATTTGCATAGAAGTTTCCAAATACCATTGCTTTGTAAGATACAGCAACCTTTTATCAATTGATGTGTTCTTTAATTTAGTCCACAACCTCTCTCGAGGAGTCAGATCAAAGGCTGATTTAAGATCCACAAAAGCTACGAATAGCTTCTTACTGGCAGAGGCAAGATATTTTTCCACCAGATGTGATAGAATAAAGCAATGATCTATGGTGGAACATCCATTTCTAAATCCTGCCTGCTCCTTACCCAGAATATTTTCTGTCTCAAGCCAAACTTTATATACTTAGTATTAAAAAAAGCTGGCGTATAATTTTCCAATAACAGATAGAAGACTTATTGGTCTATAGTTAGAGGGGTCAGCTTTGCACCCCTTTTTGTGAATTTGGATAATTATCACCTTGTTCCGACTTACATACAAATTTGACTTATAGATTCATAGATCATAGAGTAGGAAGGAGGCCTCAGAGCCCATCTAGCAGGGATGTGCTACGGCAGTGTTCTCCAACCTTGGGTCCCCAGATGTTTTTGGCCTACAACTCTGTAGGCCAAAAACATCTGGGGACCCAAGGTTGGAGAACACTGTGCTACGGGGATGGGGCCAGAGAGGCCTTAGAATTCTTCACAATCTGGCCTGGCCTGTCTCCTCCCCTCCCTACCCACAGCAATGTCCCCTTTCAGACCTCTCTGAGGTCCTGCGAGGCTGCTTTTGTGACCTCGTAATGTGGCTGGCATGGTTCTACGGGAGAATGAACCATCCGCAAGTCAACCTCTCCAACACTGGCAAGTTTCAGTTCAATCCTCCCAGCTGTTTTCTGAGGATAAACCAGAGAACCTACTGCCCCTGAATTTCTAGTTACAACGGCGGAAAGTGATTAATCTGATTTACACTTAATATAGGCCACACTTGTGGCCCTATAATCCCTTCTTTCCATATCTGCAAAGGACTGTAACTATTGGTATGGTTACAATATCTTTTATAACATGGATTCTTGTAGCTACAAAGGTCTGCCAGCTAACATGGCACAAAAGAAGAAAGGAGATCAGAGTTTAATCCAGCTGTAATATGTTTGATTTTGAATCTGGTGATATTTGAACATTCTTCCCCAGCCCGAAGTCTGGTTATCACGTGTTGCAGCATGAAGCATATCTAAAGCAGTTTTTTCCTTCCGAGAGCTGAAGTAGACTTTTTAAAAACTAAAATTGGAGGCACATTACTCTTATACCCCAAAAGGTTTACTTTTGCACCGTGTAAAAGCTGGAATTATCTGCCCTCACAGGAGCTCGCCTTCCTCTGTTTCCTGATCTGAACATGCCTCATGATTGGAAGGAGGTGAGAGTTGAGCAGTGATCATGTAAAGATGCAGTGGGGCAGCTTCCTCTGCTTGTGGGTCATGCTGCATCTCTGCATTGGAAATAACTGGAAAGATTCAATCGTACCTGATGAAGAGATAGATACAGGAGAATGATCCACCCCACCTCCTCCAGCAGAGGTTGATTGAAAGGAGGCAAGGCCAGAGCAGGGAATCCTGCAGAGACGCAGCCGGTAGTACCCTCATCTGTGGGTGGTTGCTTTGGGTGCTTTAATTCTTTTGTTCTCTCACTTGTGTGCACAGTTCGGGAAATGTGAATGCAGAGAGGAGACCTGCTTTTCTGTCTCTGTAATATATGTACTTTTGCATGTGGAGGCACTTCCTTTGGACACGATTTCCTTTTTCAGGTTCATATCCGTTTCCCACCCAATATATGTTTATTTAGCTTTAATAGAATGTGTATAAGCAAAGGTTTTAGATCCCCAGAGTTCTGGTTAGCTATCATTCCTTCCTAGCTTTCTCTCTCCCTTTAATATCTCAGCTCAGGATAATGATTCTCCAGATGCACCTGCTTTCAGTTTTTTAAGTTGACTCTCACTTTATTTTCTGCCAGAGGTTTTAGCCTTTTCCAGGGTCTTAATATTGTCTCACTCCAGGCCTACTGGCCTGTGCAGATGCTCCTTAATCAGCTGACAATTTGCAGTTTGGACATTCTGCTACTAAAGGAGTGTTTTAAAGGTTTCAACATGTTGTGCAGTTTACATTTGATTGCAAATACTATGGCTTTGATCTTAAGATGGTATAAACTAGTGCTGTGCCAAAAAAATTCTCCCGCCTTCCCCCCCCCCCACCATTTTCATTCAATTTGATAGAAAAGAAATTGCTTTCAAAAAGAAATCAGTGGTGAAGAAAATTTCAGAGAAATTCTCATGGGTTGGGCTTGGGTTTCTCGTGCTTACCTTACTTAAGAGGTGGCCAAGGAGTGTGCGTGAGTGTTCCTCCTTTCATTGTACAATCATCTCTCTGGCAGCCTGTAGCCTCCTCGGCTTCTTGTACTTCACTTAAATCCCAGGAGAAGACATCACAAAGTCATTCCTCCCATAGGGCTTTTTCAGATCAGGAAGTGTAGGCAACCTGGGAGGCTGCAGAGCAACGAAGAGATGTGTAATCGACAGAAAATACATACACAGCCGCCTCAGCCGCTTCACAGGGATTAGGTAAGCTCAAAAACACCACAAAAATACATTATGAAACATCCTGAGAATGAGGCAGAACAATGGGATCCTCTTTCATGGGAGAAGAAAACTTCCAGGAAATTGGAGGGCAGATTTTGCTGTAGCACTATTTCCACCTCTTCCCTGGGGCTAGGAACGATAGTGCCCCCCTCACACCTGCATTGTGGTGGGTGCAAAGTGGGGGCCAGCTTGCCAACATATTTGATGCTGTTGCCACTTGTTGCTGCAGCACACACACAAAACCTGTTACGAAACAAGAACGAAGCTGTGCTACAACCCCTGCCAACGATAAATCCTGCCGGTGTGAGAAACTGTTGAGAAGTTTTCCTCCCCTGGAGAAATTCAGTAAAATTGTGGGCAGTTTCTCTGCCCACAAATAGGGTGGAGAATCTCGATGGCCTGCTAAAGTCCACAACATTTCGAGAATCTACTAAGGAAGTTACTAGATTGAAAAATGAAATAAGATTAGCCTGGCAGGACTTGTTCTTGATAAATCCATGCTGGCTTCCAGTGATCACTGCATTAGTGTCAAGGAGTTTAAGGATCGAACACTTTATAATCTGCTCTACAATCTTCCCAGGTATTGATGTCAGACTGACTGGTCTATAATTTCCGGATCTTCCTTTTTGAGGATAGGGACATTGCCCTCCCCTCATACTCTGGTGCTGCACTCCTTCTCCAGGATAGCATTGGCATCTTTAAGACCTAGAGTCTCTAAAAGATCAAGAATTTTATGGTCCTGGTTCAGGAGGTATGAGCTGTCTTCCTTTCAATTTGTATGCCTAGGTAGTAAGTGGCATCTCCTAGTTCTTTAATCTCTACATCTTTGTTCAGACTGTCTACAATGTCTGTATAGTCCTGTTTTCTTCGTGTGGCCGCTATTGAGTCATCAACATAGGCCAGAATAATTGAAAAACATTCATCTTTGTTTCTTGCAAATACTTAGGCACCTGTCTGCCTCACCTCTTTTGAAGCCTTGTGCTGTGAGCATGGTGTGCAATTTTGTATACTATGCGTGGACTGCTTGACATAATCCATACAGTCCTTTCTGAAGTTTTGCACACAAGTTCTGGTTGCTTGTGATCAATGAAACCTGGCGGCTGTTCCATGTAGAGTTCCTGTATTTCTCCATGTAGAAAAGCAGTCTTTACATCCAGGTGTCTCACTGGCATCTTTTTCTCCAAGCTGCTGTGCTCAGGAGCAGTCTTATTGTGGTGTGCTTCACTACAGGTCCAAAGGTTGCATCATAGTCCTGCCCATACTGTTGCTGGAAACCTTTTGCAACTACCGTAGTTTTGCTTAGTAGCGTTCTATAGTTCCATCCACATTCTGCTTTGCTTTGAACACCCATCAATTTCCTATTGCTTTCTTGCCTTGGTTAAAGTCTGGTTCTTATTCAGTGCACCAATCTCCTCTTGTGCTGCTTTCTTCCACTTGCTAACCTTGGCTGCTGGCATCTGTTCAGTTTGCTTCCAGGCTGAAGGTTCTGTTGGTAGTGCTGATCTTGCAAGGAAGGACAAGCAAGTGGCTGGTATGCTTTTGTTGGATTGTGAGGAGTGTCTGAGGTCTGGTTCTGAATTGTGTTCTGCTGTTGTGACTTCTTCTGTATGTCTTCTGATGTACTGCTCTTAGCGTCTGATGTCATCACTGTGTCATCTGCTTGGTCTAGTACTTCGTCTGTCTCAGGTTGTGTATACACTAATGATGAATCTGGCCTGTCATCGCTGTGGACTGGCTTGAACATGAAGAGCGACTTGCTGTCATCTGATTCCTCTGTATTATCATCTGATGCAATGCCCCTTCTGGTGCTTGGGCTTTCACCAAAGTAGGTGACGTGTCTGGTGTAGACTTCACCTGTTCTTGGTACATCACTCTATAGCAGTGTTCTCCAACCTTGGGTCCCCAGATGTTTTTGGCCTACAACTCCCAGACCCAAGGTTGGAGAACACTGCTCTATAGGCTTTGCTTCCAGGTGCATAGCCAACAAAAATAGCCTCTTACTCACTGTAGGGATGTAAATTTCTGGGCTTTTTGCGTTCGCACTTGCTGAACAGCACTTTCGAAATGTTCTAGTGTCTATTTTTTGACTTCTCTCTTTAGAGAATGCTTTGCAGCCACAGACTCTTATTTGGTTCATGTCTGGTGCTTTGCTATGCCAAAGATCATATGGTGTCAGTGTGGTGCTTCTAGTAGGCAATCTATTGTTCTGGAGGTAATTAGCTGTCAGGATGGCTAGTTCAGCCCATCATTTCTTAGGTAAGCCAGCGTCCATGAGCAGGCATTTTGTCATCTCAAGAGATGTTCTTTCTGTTCTTTCAGCGCTTCCATTTTGTTCTGGAGAATAAGTCACAGCGGAACTCTGAGCTACCTATTCCCGTCTCATCCAGGAAGGCTTGTGCGTGGTGTGACATGTACCCACCACCTCTGTCTGTTTGTAGCACTTGAGGCCCTCTGCCAAACTTGTTGGTGACCATGGCAACATAGCGCTTTAGCATCTCATGTGTTTCATCTTTATGTTTCAGCAAGTAGATGACTGAATATTTTGAAAAATCATCCAAGAATGTCAACGCATAAAGATTTCTCCCCTTTGGGGGCACGTGCATAGGTCCTATTAAGTCACTGTGAATTAATTCTAGTGGCTTACTGCTGTGTTTCTCAGTTTGTGGTGGGGAAAAGGGCCCGACCCCTTTCACCTTAACACAACAGATACATTTGTCCAGTTCATTAAGTGCCTCATGATATCCTGATTAGTAAGCTAGCTATGAGTGGGCTAGATGGAACAACTATCAGGTGGATCCACAATTGGCTAAAGAATCGGACTCAAAGAGTGCTTATCAATGGTTCCTTCTCAAACTGGGGAGAGGTAACGAGCGGGGTACCACAGGGCTCGGTCCTGGGCCCGGTGCTCTTCAACATTTTTATTAATGACTTGGATGAGGAGGTACAGGGAATGCTTATCAAATTTGCAGATGACACAAAGTTGGGTGGAACAGCTAATACTCTGGAAGACAGAAACAAATTCAAAGTGACCTCGATAGGCTGGAGCGCTGGGCCGAAAACAACAGAATGAAATTTAATAGGGATAAATGCCAAGTGCTGCACCTAGGGAGAGGAAACCAAATGCAGAGTTACAGAATGGGGGACACTTGGCTCAACAATACTACAAGTGAGAAGGATCTTGGAATTGTGGTAGATCACAAACTGAATATGAGCCAGCAATGCGATGTGGCTGCAAAGAAGGCAAATGCAATTTTGGGCTGTATTAATAGAAGTATAGCTTCCAAATCGCGGGAAGTGATAATTCCCCTTTACTCGGCACTGGTTAGGCCTCATCTTGAGTACTGCGTCCAGTTCTGGGCACCTCACTTTAAGAAGGACATAGACAAACTGGAGAGGGTTCAGAGGAGGGCAACAAGGATGATAAAGGGACTGGAAACAAGGCCCTATGAGGAGAGACTGAAAGAACTGGGCATGTTTAGCCTTCAGAAGAGGAGACTGAGGGGAGATATGATCGCACTCTTCCAGTATTTGAAGGGATGTCACACAGAGGAGGGCAAAGATCTCTTCTCGTTCATCCCAGTTTGCAGGACACGGAATAATGGGCTCAAGTTACAGGAACCTAGATTCCACCTAAACATCAGAAAAAATTTCCTGACTGTCAGAGCAATAAGACAATGGAATCAACTACCTAGGGAGGTGGTGGGCTCTCCCAGTCTGGAGGCATTCAAGGTGCAGCTGGACAGACATCTGTCAGAGATGCTTTGACCTGGATTCCTGCATTGAGCAGGGGGTTGGACTCGATGGCCTTGTAGGCCCCTTCCAACTCTACTTTTCTATGATTCTATGATTCTATGAGGTTACATACACTTTTGTACCTCTGGCAAGGCCCTTACTCTGCAGGTCCAGTATTGCTCTGGGATCACGATGTTCAAGGTGTCTGTGCCACAGGTCTAGGGTTCCTTTCTGTGCATCTCTACTACATGCCATGTGCATCGGTCTATTTGTTACTTCTTTTTCTGTCCACGCCTGTTCACCTGTTAGACTCAGTTTGTAAACATCTCCTTTCTTATTAACTTGGGCATATATAACATTGTCATGGGTAACATTGCATTTTCCATTTCCTGATTTTATATTAAAACCTTTATCATCCAAAGCTGATAGCTCAATAATATACAGGATGAGCCTGATATGTAGAGTACATTTGTTATCTTATTAGTGTAACAGTTAGCAGACACTTTACAGTTCAGAAAACCAGTCCCTTTTCCCTGAATCTCTAGGGAATTTCCACCAGAAATTTGTATTTTCCCTTTTTCATTTGCATTAAAATCACTAAAAAAAAAAAAGATTCATGAAATGTTGTATGAGAGCTCGCCTCAGAGTCTACATACCAAGTTTGTTCTAGTTCTTGTTTTAGTTCAGAATGTTTATTAATCACCAAAGTTCTCTGATTGTTCATTTAAAAAAAGCCTTGCCTTTTGAAAAATCATGTTTCTGTGGGGACTTTTCTGTGACTTGCTTGGAGCTGGCAGCATGAGATTGATTCTTTGTTTGAAATGACTTGGCTGCTATTGGCTGATGGGTTTCGGCAATCTCTAGCAATGTGCCCCCTCCAATCACAGTTGAAGCAGTGTTGTGATTGGTTCCCCTCCCTGTCTCAAGGCGGAGCTTGCTGTTTCAAACTCTCCCTGAAAGCATAATTTGATCCTTTTGCTTTTTCAGAGTGCTGTGTGTAAGATAACACATACTCTTCTTTTAGGGTTGACCATTTGATCAAATTCAAGTGGCTCAGGCTTTTGGGATACAACAAAAGTGGCAAACTTTTCTCCAAGACTTGCAACTAAAAAATCCGATCTCTGCTCTTCCATTAATTTAAAAGCAGTCTCACTCCACTCCTCAAAAATGTGGGCCATTTTACTTATTTGCAAATCACAGTCTGAATGTTTTTCTAGTTTTAGTTTGCTCATCTCTTGGAATCTTGAGATTTCTTGCTTTTAAAAGTATATATACCCTCTATCTTCTCAGTTATTTCACTGGCAGTCTCTAGGTCAGGGCTCTCCAACCTTGGGTCCCCAGATGTTGCTGGACTACAGTTCCCAGAATCCCTTGCCATTAGCCATGCTGGCTGGGTATGCTGGGAGCTGTAGGCCAGCAACATCTGGGAACCCAAGGTTGGAGAGCCCTGCTCTAGGTGAATGAAACAATCTATGTCAGAGTTTTGCAAAGCACTAAAGATCAGATCCTCTGCCATTCCATCGTGCTTCTCCCATTTCTCAGCTTCAGCCTCATTTTCAGGGTATGGAAATGCTAGGAGATGCGCATTTAACTGACCTGATTTGCTAGGAGATATGCATTTAATTGACCTCTTCAAATCCTGTAATTACTGTTTGATAAAATTGGTAGCCTTATGTAACTGGTAGCCATTAAAAAAAATTCTCTTCCTAGCAGAAATACCTTCACCCTCTCCAGCTGGCAGACAAAGAGATTATTTTAGAGGGATTAATAACTATGGCAATATATTGCCTTCTCTCTGGTGACCAAAGGACATCCTGCAGTAACTCAGAGTCAAGCCAGTGTCCTTTTTAAAATCAGAAAGGCAGAAAACTCTGTTTACAGCCACTTCATGGTGAGAAAGAAGGAGCAGAATGTTGCTGTTGTTTTGTTACCACTCGCTCTTAATTGCAAAAATCAAGAATAAAACAAGCCATCAAAAATCAGTCTTTGCTTTAATCTACTCTGAACACATATTCTGGTTTAATCCTGTAAGGGGTTAGACCATAGCATAATCATAAACATCAGCCTGGCCCCATAACCTGATACAAGTTTGGTATCATACACAGACATATATGGAAGTTTATTGCTAACTCACTCAGCTTGCAAGGCCATCATGGAAATAGCATGAAATGGACAGAAGCCCAAGTTCTCAGCTTGCCCATCAGTGCAGCCCGGTGTTGGAGAGAACACAAGGTGGCAGAAGCCCAGGCTCTGGTCAGCTCACTGCAATCTCTGACATCTTCAGCAGAGGTTTCTGGCTCTGGGAAACTCCAGGTGAATTGTGCACATAGTTTCTAATACCTAGTTCTTACCCAGCATATGCACAGACTTCCTGCTCTGGTTTATAGCTGGCACATTGTGGTGCATGTGTACTTGTGCATATGTGCTGAAGAAGAAAAAGCAAGAAGGGGGACTCCATTGGCCCTCATTACATCCCTCCATATATGTGCCGCTGAGCTTGCACTGGGCGACATGCTCTGAGTTTGTAGTCTGAGTTATTTCAGTTTATGGTGGACTTCAATATGTGGCTTATAACTTCAAGAAAGCTCTCTTTTTTTAATTATCCCTAAACCAAAAAGACTTAACATACAAATATTGAATTGTCATGTTCTCAAGCACCAGATATCCCCAGAAAATACAGTCATTTCATTTTTGAGATGTTTTTTATTGATGAGCATTCACTACCCTCTACAGCAGGGCTCTCCAACCTTGGGTCCCCAGATGTTTTTGGCCTACAACTCCCAGTATGCCCCAGCCAGCGTAGCTGGCTGGGGCATGGTGGGAGCTGTAGGCCAAAAACATCGGGGACCCAAGGTTGGAGAGCCCTGCTGTAGAGTTAGCATGAATGTTGAGGGACAGGGGAGAGGAATAGGATGGAGGAATTCGCACATTTATCAAATATAAAAATCCAGGCTTCATATTTTGCCAAATTTGTCAAAATCCGGAACAAGATACAGTAATACCTTGGATTGCAAGTAACTTGGTTTGAGAACATTTTGCAAGACAAGCAAATTTTTAAATATTTATTTAAAATGTTTTGACTTGATATACAAGCAACGTCTTACAATACAAGTACTGTAGTATGGCTTAAATTAAAAATCTCTGTACAATTTTTTTGGGGGGGAATTTCGTTTTGATAAAAGAGTGTTTTGGATTACAAGCATGTTTCCGGAACGAATTATGCTCTCAATCCAAGGCATGACTGTATAATGTAGAGTTTCCACTGAAAACTGCAAGCCTATGCCATCTTCCATCTCCTCTCTTCATAATGTGTAGCTTCGGATAGGATGTGATAGGATATCATGTGATAGGATATTACATTGTACATTTCCCTGCTACCACTCTACATTATTGACTGTCATGTCATGCCTTTCCTTAACTACAAATCAACTGGAGAGGGCGAGCTCACCTCAGGTTTGGAGGTTTGGGGGTCACACCTAGTGACCTACTTCTCATTCAAGTGGTAAATCTGTGTCTGGGCTGTACCACTTTAATACTGTAGATTGGTGGTTCATAGCACTGAATGCTCCTCCATAAGAAAGTTCTATGTAGAAAACTAGATGTCAAGGAGAAGACTGGGATAGAACCCTTCAGCTTGACATAGATTCATAGATTATAGAGTTGGAAGGGGCCTACAAGGCCATCGAGTCCAACCCCCTGCTCAATGCAGGAAACTAGGGGAGGGTATCTGATTAGTTGGGTTTTGTATGGAGGAGCATTCAGTGATGTGCCTCACCATGGCCTGCGGTCTGAAGCGATGCGGCCCAGAAACACATTTATCACCTGAATATACCTAATTCTGGCCTATTTAATACTAGAAGTATTGTAGGCACCATATAGAGCAAAAATGTGAATATTAAGTTATGAACATCATCGAAAAGTTGCACATTAGACTGAGTTTTATATTTTGTATTAACTCTTAGACTGAGTGTTACTGTCAAGCTTAGCTGAGGTTATGCTAGATATTAAGGGCGGATCTTGCTGTAATTGCCTTTTGTGAGGCTTGGTGTCTCTAGTCAGAAGACCCTGAGTGACCCCCAACTGTAGTGATGTCAGCAGGACTCAAATCCCCAATCCAAAATAAAAGAGAATTAACTTTGCTTCAGGTGTGAGAAGCTGCTGATGTTCCAAGTTGTGAGCTAAGCACTTTGGGGGGAACTGTATGAGAGAGTGTTCTGCTGGAAATATAATCAAGTCTTTGTGATGGGTCCAAACAATGGGTTCAAGGAAACCAACAAGCACCTGAAAAATATTCCCTTCTCTCCATTCTCAATCAAAAGGCTGTTTCATACAGTATGCAATAATAAACCTGAGTTGCTACTGAGTGTACACATGGGTCCCTGGAGAGAGTACCTGTACACATATGTTTGGCACTTACACACTTCACATAGAATCATAGAAAAATAAAGTTGGAAGGGGCCTACTACAAGGCCATCGAGTCCAACCCCCTGCTCAATGCAGGAATCCAGGTCAAAGCATCCCTGACAGATGGCTGTCCAGCTGCACCTTGAATGCCTCCAGAGTGGGAGAGCCCACGACCTCCCTAGGTAGTTGGTTCCATTGTCTTATTGCTCTGACAGTCAGGAAATTTTTCCTGATGTTTAGGTGGAATCTGAGTTCCTGTAAACTGAGCCCATTATTCCGTGTCCTGCAAACTGGGATGATCGAGAAGAGATCCTGGACCTCCTCTTTGTGACAACCCTTCAAGTACTGGAAGAGTGCTATCATATCTCCCCTCAGTCTCCTCTTCTGAAGGCTAAACATGCCCAGTTCTTTCAGTCTCTCCTCATTGTTAAATGTACACGAAAACACATTCAATATTAAAATATAAAGGGCTGGATCCATACTAAGTTAGTCAGGGTTTAGTCCCATTGATATCAGTGTCATATCAATGGGACTAAAAGCATGTCTAACATAGCCTGGATCCAACCCGAACCAAATACACAAGTATAGTCTAGCTGTCAAGCAATATACAATAAAAATTGAAATAATAAATGTTCATGTTAATTATATCAAAGTTTTTTACTACACTGAATAAAACAATTGCAAAATTATTATGAATTATAAAGAAAATATAGAATAATATATAGAATTATTCTATTAGAATAATTAGAATAAAATATAGAATAATTTCCAACCTAATATGCATATTATAAATTACCTTCCCAACCATCTTTATAACAGATATTTACAACAATTGCAATCAGGGATGAACTGAATAAGTGAAACAAGTGAGGTTAAAAATGTAAAAAAAAAAACCCCGGCTCAAATGGATTGTTCCCATTTCAAGTTTAGCAAGCCAAACTCAAAATGACTCGCACACCATCTTATTTGCTCACCCTGCCAATCCCACTACCCTTTCCAAAGGGGGGGGGATATCCTTATCTTAATACAGGGGTACCCAACCTTTGTGGGCCTCTGGACAGATTTGGAATTTTGAAACAGTGTGCTGGGCACCACCACCAAGCTGCTGGGGGTTAGGGTGGCCAACCACATAAATGTTGGGAGAACCCCTTTCTCTGTGCTTGTATGTGTGTGTGTGTGTGTGTGTGTGTACACACATGTGTGCCCCACATGTGTGAGCTTTCTTACTCTGGCTTCTCTCTCTCCCTCTCTCTCTCTCTCTGGCTTGTCTCTGTCTCTCTCTGGCTTTGGCTGCTCTCTTTTCCCTCCCCCCCTGCCCCCACAAGTGAATATTGTAATTTCTCATTCGGTTCCATGGGGGGAATATAATCTGCTGTGCCAAAAATTGGCTTGAGACAGGGAGGAGTCCACCCCCACCAAGGACCCTGTTGCCCCAAGGGTCCTTGGCAGGGGGTCAGTTTCTGTCAAGCTGTTTTGGGGGCAGGCAAGTTTTCCCCCTCCCTATTCAAGTGAACGGTGCTATTTCCCCATTCACTTGAATAGGGAGGGGGAAAGCATGCCCTGCCAAGAGTGAAGGAGAACCCCACCTCTCAGGACCTTTTGCCCCACAGGCCCTTGGTGGGTGGTGGGCTTCTCCCCCTCCAACTGTTTTTCAGCAGGGTGGGCTTCCCCCCCCCCAGGCAACTGAATGGTGGAAATCACTCCATTTACTTGAAGAGGGGAAAAGAACCCGGCAGGAACCTCAGCATGGCTTTGCGGATGTAGTGGCACCCACGGGTGCGGCATTGGGGACCCCAGCCCTACCGGAAGTGAGTGCCAGGTATCAGCAGGCAAGAGTGTGGGCCTGGAGAGGCCTTGATGGGCCTTTCCTCAGCAGCAAATGTCATGGTGGATCATGGGGCATCAGGCTCACTCTCCTGCCCTTCACAGCTAGCTGTACCCACCGCCCCAAAAATCAGGATTGTTTTTCTTAGGGAGGGGCTGGCAGGAAGGGCAGGCAAGTGTAGGAGGCACAAGGGAGGGGGGCGCTATGCAGCTCAGGTCGAAGCTGAAAAATGCACCACCCTTCAACAGATTCCCAGGCCAGGTTACAAAACGTTAAATTACACTGAAACAGATTAAAATAAACCACAATATAAAAGTAGTATAAAAGCAGTCAGCAGAATTAAACTGAGTTTTAGGCCACACAAGTAGGTGCTCCATTACTGTAGTACAGGCAGTCCCCGAGTTAAGAATGTCTGACTTACAGACAACCCATCCTTAAGAACGGACTTCTGGGTTCCCCGGCGCTACGTCGTTTACGTAGAGTACATAGCGTAGTATACTACACAATTTGCATAAATGTCGATTTTAACGTATAGAACGCTATGCTGTTCTGACTTACATACAAATCCGACTTAAAGACCTTCTTAAGAACGGAACTCGCTTGTAACCTGGGGACTGCCTGTATTTGCAAACTTGCATTTTCTTTTGGTTTAATAATGTTCAAGTAAATAATACATTTCTTTCAGTCCTCTGTGAACTGTTCTAATATTTATTTATTTACTGCATTTGTAGACTGCCTTTCTGTCAAAGCACAAAAGGTGGCTTGCAGCGTGTAACAATGGTTAACCATCTAAGAGATAAGATACAAAAGGAAAAGGAAACGGGGGGAAGAGGAAAATAATCACATTCAGATATTAATTCGTTCGTACTGTTACATAATGACCCAGTAAAATAATGCCTGCAGCAGACATGGGAGCAGAGGAGGATCCAGATGGATGTTGGTTGCAGCCAAGTATGTTGAATGGGCCTTGCTGTCTCACGTCACCCTCAGATGTAGCCAAGTGAAATATGGAGACAGTCGCAGGAGCAGAGGCCGTCCACTCCAGCAGAGCTGGTGGAAGGGGCCTCGCAAGAGGGAGGTTCGGACGAAGCCCCCTCAAGTGTTTAAACCACATGTGGGTGGGTTGTGTGGCCACACAGACTGTCCCTGTTTCCCAGTTGTTTGGCAAGTGTGTAAAGCGTGAGGGCTGGGGGGGAACTTGTGGCCCTCCAGATGTGTTGGCCTACAACTCCCATCAGCCCTAGCCAGCATAGCCAATGGTGAGGGATGATGGGAGTGGTAAGCCACAAGTTGCCACCTCCTGGTGTAAAGAAACCCCCATCATGTACCAACCTCCACATGTAGAGCACCTCTGATTGGCACAGAATTCCCATGCCCCAGCCTACATCCCGAATGCACAGCTGCTGGGATGTGTGGCCCATTAGCACATTGGCAGGGGGCAAAGCTAGCCATCACAGCCATGCATCATCATCATCATCATCATCATCATCATCATCATCATCATCATCTGTATCCCACCTTTCTCCCAACGCTGGGACCCAAGGCGGCTCACAGCATGCATTAAGTGCAGCATGAGGAGGATCATGTCTACCCCCTTGTCTCACCTTTCCTTCTGAGGTAGCCAGGTAGAAAAATCCTGGTGGAGATGGTTCCAGGAGTGGAGGAGTCAGTTGGTCTCAGCGGACCTGATTGTTTCTCAGTCTGACCTCGTTTACAGCTGATGATTTACACATTGGCATTACTAAACATACAGTAATACTACCTTGGATTGCAAGTAACTTGGTTTGAGAGCGTTTTGCAAGACAAGCAAATTTTAAAATATTTATTTAAAACTTTTTGACTTGATATACAAACGACGTCTTGCAATACAAGTACTGTAGTACAGCTTAAATTAAAAATCTCTGTACAAATTTTTTGGGAGGGATTTCGTTTTGATATAAGAGTGTTTTGGATTACAAGCACGTTTCCGGAACGAATTATGCTCTCAATCCAAGGCATAACTCAGGCTAGGCAATTTATTATTTGCTGCAAACATATTTGCTGCTACTAGGTGTAAAGTTAAAATACCTGATGTAAACACAGTAAAAACGCAATAGTGTACGGCTTTTGAGCTAGATAGGAATGGCTGCCCCACTCGCATGGCCTTTCACAGGCCACAAAATTAAGCCTCATTCTGAGCAGCATTTTGGAGAAATATTTCCGCAGAATGATGCTGCATTGCAATGACGTGTTGTTCTGGGGCATTTTGGGGGGAAAGGAGACGGCAACTGCAAGCAGAAAGGAGGCCATGAGAGCACCAGTTAGTGTTGCTCCCACACCCCAAAGGGGCAATAGAGGAGAGGCAGTTTTGCTCCTCCTTCACCTGCAACCCCCCCCCAATTGCAGGTGGTCCACCAGGACACCACAATCTACCTTGTGTAAACCCTAGTCTAAACCACACCTCACGTTTTGAAAACAGTAGACATTGGTAACTGGAAATGCCTTGATCCTATTCCCATCTACACATTTCAGTAAGGTTTAGCTCAAATCTCTGTTTTCTCTTGCGCGGTGGTAGGAGGTGAGGATGCCGTGGCAGAGCCAGCTCCAGGGAGCCAGGGGATGTCGTCGGGGGATGGGAGGGAAATCGCCTCCAGCCTTAGAATCATAGAATCATAGAAAAGTAGAGTTGGAAGGGGCCTACAAGGCCATCGGGTCCAACCCCCTGCTCAATGCAGGAATCCAGGTCAAAGCATCCCCAACAGATGGCTGTCCAGCTGCACCTTGAATGCCTCCTGGTTGGGAGAGCCCACCACCTCCCTAGGTAGTTGATTCCATTGTCTTGTTGCTCTGACAGTCAGGAAATTTTTCCTGATGTTTAGGTGGAATCTAGGTTCCTGTAACTTGAGCCCATTGTTCCTTTCTCCCCTTTGCAACATGTGTTAATGTGTCCACAATGCCAAAGTTGCAAAGCAGTAATTAAAATCAAAATAATTAATAATCAAAATAAAGTTTTTAATTTATAGTAAAAAGGGTACAAGGGGTTGTAAAAAATGGGGGTTGGAGCAAAATAAGGAATCTGTTTTCATGGGTCTATCTTCTTCTTTGCACTGATATTCTTACCTTTCCATTTTTTTTATCACCACAACCAATTTTAAGAGCCAGTGTTCCTTCTCTGTCTTGGGACCCCATGGTCAGTCCTAGCTGACTTATTTCCGTATGACCAAGAATGGCCACGTGAAACCTGATCACTGTTACTGGGCTACTAAGTGCAGCCCTGATTAGTTATTTGCACTCAACAACACACACTTACTTGTAGATTGCAAAAGTTCGTAAGATTTGATCGGAGGCCCCAGACAGTGGATGAGGTGGCAAAACTGTTCTTGGAATGGACTGTTATAGACTGCAGATGGGGGATTGCATGGTTGAATACTTTCCCATGGAAAAAAGGAAATTCCTGCACATAAAAAAACAACAGACTGCAATCTTGCTTTTCTATGTGCTGTGACGTGTTTTTTTTTAATGGAAGAGCATCCGTTTTCTCCACTTGAGGTTTGAAGTGGTACAGCCCAAGAGTAGTTTTATTACGATCAACTGCATGTATGAACGAAGCCAATAGCCAAACCAACCTGACTACAATTCTGACATTGATTTTGATATCCGATAGTCATGTGCTTTCTACTGTATAAGGGTTCCTCCGAATTAGTTTCGGAACAAAAAAAAATTTCAGTAGAGCACAGCAGCTAGGATTATTTTCGTTCTACAGTCAGCATCAGTCATGCTGGCAGCTCTGTTTTTAACCACTGCCCCCTCCCCCCCCCCGAGGGCTGGGTTACCATTTTACAAACAGCGTCCTCTAACACAATTGCTGCTTCTTTAGTTCCAGTGACCTACTCTGAGAAATTCCAGTGTTTTCTCCATGGATTTTTGTTTTCAAAGAGCAGCAAGATCCATTGTGACAAATTAAATTCATTTTCTTAAATTGTCATTTAGTTGTAAGGAAAACGTAGTCTAGACTTAGGTGAGCTCATTTCATAACAAAATATGAACATGGAGAAAACACATTTCTTGACCATAAAAGGGCAGCTTGCACGTTGACAGAGAGTTTTTTTTTCCCCTACACTGTTACAGAGCTATGCAAAGCTAGTCTTCCTCTTTCAAAGGTGATTAGCTAATACATTTACGGCGGTATAAGCTTTTGTGGGCTAGTGTCCACTTCATCAGATGGATGAAGTCAGTAAATATGCATATATGCTGGAGTTAAACATGGTGATGCCACCAAAAACAACAATCCTGTGTCTTTTCTCCCACATAGCATATAGGGACAAGGGTGAACTAACATCAGTCTTACACAATTTTTGCTAG
Organism: Shinisaurus crocodilurus; assembly: GCA_021292165.1. Classification (NCBI taxonomy): domain Eukaryota; kingdom Metazoa; phylum Chordata; class Lepidosauria; order Squamata; family Shinisauridae; genus Shinisaurus; species Shinisaurus crocodilurus. The sequence goes on from CM037876.1 coordinate 111,250,826, forward strand.
AATGTCCATGGTCCACCAATGTAAATTTACAGAGCAAGAGTGCATACTAGGGGGTGGGGGTTAGATCTAGACTGAGTTAATCACACTCTAGTCCCATTGAAATCAATGGGACAAATTAGTCATGATTAACTTAAGTCCCATTGAATTCAACAGGAGTAGAGTGTAACTAACATCATCTGAATCCAGTCCAGGATCTCTGAACTATTAAGGCATAACTAATCTGTGTTAAGGGGTCTTGAGTATGTACTCTTGCTTAGTACATCAGAACTGCCTTGCTGCATCACATCAAAGCATACCTAGTCACAACATTCTTCATAAGACTACAGCAACAAGCAGTTGCTACCTGGTCCACCAGAAATTTCCCAGTGGACTGCCCACTCATATGCTAGGAATACTTAATGTATGATGTGACATCACCAGGCTATGAGTTTTTTCATTCCATTTCATGGGCTACCGCTTGTAGGGGTGTGAAACTCATAGTCTGACAACATTTTAGATACTGATTATCCCTAGATGTTATAGGGAGAATGGAAGATAATGATGTGGGACTGTTGTTTTCAATGGTAGTCATGTGTCTGCTCTAGTTTCAGCCATAGACTTAGTAATACATGCAGACACTTTTCCTTTCCATGTAGCTTCCAGAACGCATCCATGGGTTCAGTTTTGCCATGCAAAACTTCAATTGATATCAATAGAACTTATGTGTGAATAATCTAGTGCAGGATTGCAATATACCAAAGCTCCTAATATCAAGACATAGATCAGATTCTCCTCCTCCTCCTCCTCCTCCTCCTCCTCCTCCTCCTCCTCCTCCTTATTTTTAGCCCATCAGCAACATTGTCACCACTCCAATGATACATTACCAACCACATTTGATGCTGAGGCGAGTTTCAAAAACAGTATATGCCATAGTATAATGATAGAACGCATGCTTCACCTGGAGAAGGTCTCAGGTTCATTCACTGGCATCTCCATTGAAAAGATTTTCAAATAGTGGAGCTGACAAAGATTTCTCTGGAGAATAAACAATTCTAGGCTAGATCAATCAGTGATCTTGTTAACAGCACCATATGTTTTTTATGAGAGGGGCCATAGCTCAGTGGTAGAGTACTTGCTTTGCACACAGAAAGATCCGTGTTCAGTTCCTGGCTACAAGGATCTGAAGTAGCAGGGCTGGAAAAGATGCCCCACCTGAGACCCGGAGAGTCACTGCCAGTCAGAGTAGACAGTATTGAGCTTGATGGGCCAATAGTCCAACTCAGTATAAAGCAAATTCATTTGAACTTGAAAAATACATTGCCTGTGTCCCAGCCTGTGGTTCCCAGGATTGCATCCATATTTAATTTGTAAAAAAAAATATGTGTTTGTGAAATATTTAAAAGAAAAAATCCAGGACAAGCCAGTTGATTGACTGTAAGCAAACTCGGTTGTCTCTAAGTTGACTCTCCATTCTTTTTCAGATCTTACACGTGAACAAGGTGATGTCCATCTTGTTTTATGTGATATTTCTTGCTTATCTCCGTGGCATCCAGTCTACCAACATGGATCAAGGGAATTTACCAGAAGATTCAATAAATTCTCTCATTATAAAACTTATTCAAGCAGACATTTTGAAAAATAAGGAATCCAAACAGGTGATAGGTATTAAAGATAGTGTTCAAGACGCAATGAAGAAAACAGAGTCTATTGAGCCAGATATAGATGACAACGAAAATGTGAAATTGGATTTCCCACCAGTTATTTCAATGGATACAGAACTCTGGAGGCAACAGAGACGCTACAGCTCCCCCAGGGTCTTCTTTAGCGATAATACCCCATTGGAGCCCCCACCCTTGTATCTTATGGAGGATTACATTGGTAGTTCTGTGGTGGTGAACCGAACGTCTCGGCGGAAGAGGTTTGCTGAAAACAAGAGTCACCGTGGGGAGTATTCAGTGTGTGACAGTGAAAGCCGATGGGTCACAGACAAATCTTCAGCTATTGATATTAGAGGACATCAAGTAACTGTGCTAGGAGAAATCAAAACTGGCCCTTCCCCAGTCAAACAATATTTTTATGAAACGAGGTGTAAACAAGCCAAAACTGCCAAAAGTGGTTGTCGTGGTATCGATGATAAGCATTGGAACTCCCAGTGCAAAACATCACAAACATTTGTACGAGCATTGACTTCAGAAAACAATAAACTTATAGCCTGGCGATGGATAAGAATAGACACCTCTTGTGTGTGTGCATTGTCCAGGAAAATCGGACGAACATAGGTCTGCGTTTCTCTGCCATATAAATTATTATGTCTAAATTATATGATATGCATGTAGCATAAAATGTTTCTATTGTTTTATATATTATAAGTTGTCCTTATTTATTAAATTCCAGCAAACTACAAGATATATATAAGCTTTCTCTCCCAGTGAATAACACTAAAGTATGGATGTCTACCATGGGCAGAGCCATTTTTCATGATTGCTTGTGACTTCTGCTCCTCCCCAGCTTTCCATAAACTGCCTGTAAAATCTTTGCGTAACATCAATATTTTTCATTCAGTATTGTCAATCCACTGACCATTGAGTAAACCTGTTAAAAGAAATTGGTTCAAGTTGCTGAGATTTCTGTACATGCTTTTCTATCTGTGTGCCTGTCTGTCTGTGTGTATATACACACTCACTCTGTCTCTGTCTCTCTCTCTCTCACACACACACACACACATACACGTGTGTGTGTGTGTGTGTGTGTTTAATTATGAACCCTTTATCCCAGAATGAAAATTCAGCTGTGTTGCCTACAGCTAACGTGAACATTCCATCCACTGACTAGTAATAAAATAAATTTCTGTATGTTGTGCCAGCTTTACCATTAGAGTTACAGTTTCCCCCCTTGTCTTACAGTTCCAGGACCACTGCTAATAAGCCTGCAATTTAAGTTTAGGTTTTATTTTTTGAAATACATTTGTTTTGTAACTGTTTTTAATGCTGCCAATTCATTTCTAGAAGACTAGGAAAAAATCTAAAATATTTGTAATAGAATCTTGCCAAAGCCAAGAAGCAATCATTAATATAATATATAAAAGATGGATTTCCTCAAAATAAGCACTTTTTTTTTATTGTGTGCAGCCTTCTTCCCTTTTCCAATAATATATTTAATTCCAGATCTATCATTGCATCGATTTCTTTCTGTGAACAGGGGGGAGGGAGGGGAATCTTATTCAGATTTTAATTGTTCCAGAATTCAGGTACAGAAGATAGTATGCATTGCTGGAATAGACATAAAAGCCAGACCAGTTCAAAGCATTTAAACTGTTTTGAACAACTTTTAATGGAGAAAGACATCTAGAATATTGATCAAAACCACACTTGTGTTGACTGTTGAACAAGAGTACTCCAACAATAATTGCTGTATTCAACTATAATGGCTCCAATCCATCTTCAGCTGTGCACAACTAGTCATATGCAGCAGCTGTTATTGAATCCAAATGCATATCTGCATCCACACTGACTGTGCAGGATCAAGACTGATTCTGTTTGCAGATCTCCCTTGCTCAACTGGGATGAAGATGTGCATGCATGTATGTTTGACAACACCTTCCATACTTACTTATATTTCCCTTCCAAGTCAGCCAGCTTCCTGCTGAAGCCTTTTACCACTTCTTAGGTCCACACAACAACCTGGCAGATTTATTAGCCATGATCCAAGGAGCAGGTGGTAGGCCTCAATCCTCCAAGGAGATTGCCCCCCACATCCTTCATCACACACACACACACACATACACACACACACACATGCTTACTCAGCAATGGTAGGTTCCCCCCATTTTTACGTTGGGGGCTGGGACGTGCTGCAAAACAAAGTGTGGTCCTCCAGATGCCTTCCATCTTCATTTCCCAAGAATGCCTCCACAAAACGAGGCATTTTGTGGAGACAGAGGGCAAGTGGCTGGAGGCTGGTGCTTTGCTTTGTAGTGCACTCAGCTACCCAGTGTAATTTTCTCAATTATTTTCTATTATATGTAAATATTAGAATCCAAGGGGGGGGTGCTTATGCCCTGGCCAATTCTTTTCTGCCCTGCTGATTCCTTTCCACAAGCAATGGGTCCCACCGTTCCCTTTCTGCAAGCGGGACCCAGCGCTTTAGCGGTTCCTAGGGGAAGCCCTGAAATGAGCAGAAACGCTCATTTCTGGAAGGAGGCAATTAGGCATAGCTCCCTTATGCAAGCTCCGCCGACCTGCCTCCTTCCAGAAATGAGCATTTCCACTTGTTTCCGGTTGCCCAAGAAGTGCTAAATCGCTGCTGCACCAGTGGTGGAGGCGGAAGAGAATCGTCATGGGCGAAAGCACCCCATTGGATGCTTCCCATAAACATAGAAAACATCACACACTTAACAAAAAACCCCTCACAAATACATAATAAAACAGTCATGTAAGCTCAAGTAATTCTAAACAATTAACGATCACATAACAATCCGGTGTCTGCATCAACAATTTACACTAATGATGCAAATGCAATGTCCAAATTATATTGTTGTTTCATATAAGAAATGAATGGCATCCAATGTTGTTCAATTTTTTGTTTTTGCTATCTATTTTCACATAGGTGAACAAATTCTGTTAATTTAGGGTGCAATCCTATGCACGTTTAGATGGAAAAAAGTCCTATAATTCCAAGCGTGCTGGAAATTGTAGGACTTTTCCCCATCTAAATGTGCATAGGATTGCACCTTTAACCAATGAGGTAATGTATCATATCTTATTCACAGATTCCTTTAAAGAAAGAATTTAGTAGCTTTGACTAGTTTTGGAGCTATTAAAAGATTTCTTTCAAATTCCAGATGTTTTTTCTTACAACACTATATACTCATGCAAGATATAGTTAGGGTTCATAGGTATAGGATATCCAGTCATTCTGTTCAAATGGGCCATATTTTCCCCGCAGAAGTTTTGTTTTGCGAATCCACTATGTTTGAAGGCAGCCTGCATTGGTTCCCCACATTTCCAACAAGCACTACTAACATAAGGGTCTATCTTTGCCAATTTTTGTGGTGTCATATACCAACAGTATAGTACTTTATAGAAATTTTCTTTTAAATTAACAGACAGGGAGATTTTAGGTCTGTTACAAAAGATTTATCTCTGCTGATCCACAGAAATCTCTGTGCCAAACATCTCTTCCCATTTTAACTTAAAATAATTTCCTTTATCCTCATCTGCTGCAATTAATATTTGATAGATATGAGATAATAATTTCTTAGTTTTGTGCCCCTGGCCAATCATCTTTTCATGTATGATTAATTCGTTACCTATATGTCCATCTCTTATATGTGTGGACAAAAACTCTTTAACTGAAGATATTGGAACCACAAATACATTCTTGTTCCTATTTTATTTACTAGATCAGCCAAGTTTATTAATTTTCCATCCCTAATCACATCAACAAATGCCATAGTTTTATACCTAACCCATTCTGATGTTTCACCAACTAGTTGGAATTTATTATTAGTATTTTTTTTTTAATTTAAAAAAATGCTAGAGCCGGGGTGCATTGTGGGAGAGTCTGCAGGGGCTGCAGTGCCCTATGGGTGCCATGTTAGGAAAGGCAGCTTTAAGATATGTATAACATAGTTTGTTGATTCATTATTGCTTTGTGCCTTCTGTGGGATTATCTTGGATTTGAATGTTAAATTGCAGTTTCATGAGGTACAGGTAAGGTTTCTGATATGCAAAGGTTTCTTTCAGATGACCCATAAGAAGACTCCTGCTGGATGAGACCAAAGGCTGATCTAGTCCAGTATTATGTTTCCCACAGTGGCCAGGCAGATGGCTCTGGGAAGCCCACAAGCAGGACAAGAAACCGCTCCCACCATTGTTTCCACACAACTGGTATTCAGACGCACGCTGCCTCTGAACCTGGAGGTAGGATATAGCCATTTTGACTAGTAGCCACTGACAGCCTTATCTTCCATTAAATTGCATCTATTGTTGCAGCTATTAGCCATGATAGCTAAATGAACCCACTATGGTCAGGGCAGTATACCTCTGAATACCAGATGCTTGGGGCAAATAACAGAGGGACAGCTTTTGAACTTCCTGGGGATACCTTCTTAGGCACATCTAGAAACAGGACACTGGACTAGATAGACCATTGGTCTAATCCAGCAGGGATTTCCTTATGTTCCAATCAATTAGCCTCAATCTGGTTTAATCATGGCTGTGCACAAGTAAGCTGCTTTTTCCAAATTGCACCAATAATTTGGTTTGGGGTGATCATGTAAAAGGTAACATAACTCTAGGAGGTTCAGATAACCCTCCCCCCCCCATGCATTGAAAGAATGCATGAGCCCCCCCTTCCATGTGCAGCTAACCAGGATCCTCCTTTGGAGGAACTCTACACACATAGCCGGCATGCTCAGAGAGCCTCTTCTCATGCGTGCCAAAAATGCAGGGTGGGGCTTAGCCACCAGGTGTGTCAGCAGCAGGAGCCCCTTGACCCCTCACTCATTCTTTGAACATGTGAGGGCGGGATCATCTGAACCACCCTACAGAGCGTAAGTGGGAAGAATGCAACTGCACTTAGCAGTATCGCCAATCCCAAATATGTACAGCACATCATAGTGGAGTTCTGCTATTAACAGGAGTGGGGAAGCCATTAGCAACTTCTTGCATCGTTTAAATTTGTCTCCTTCTCTTAACACCAAAAATGGCTCATCAAAGAATCTTTCGCATCAGACTTCTCCCCACCCCTGCATTTAGGATTAGGAATAGGGAAACAATGTCTGAACATTACAGGAAAAGCCCTTAACGCAGGACTACTGTTTTTGGCAGTAGCGCCATGTCAAGGATCAGGTCTAATTCTGCCCAGAAATATACACTATCTGATGACGTTGTGGTATTATTGTTTTGCTACCTGTGCCAAGCTATGTTTGCTTTTTGGTTTGTTTTTTAATTCAACAGTCCATTTAGAAAATATGTATAAAAATGCTCCAGAGAGGTTTTGCGAAACCATCTGCATTTGTTTTATCACCTTTAAACATGTGTTCAGGAATGAAATTTGTGTAGCTGGTTTACGACTACCAAGAGAATTCTGCTGCCTCACCAAGAAAAATATATACGACTAGACTCTACTGTGTGTGTGGCTACACCCACATGCTTGAAACCATCTCAGTTACTTCAGTGCTTTTTAGGAAACTGTTCTCCTGGCTCCTGCTTTTCTTTGCCCTCACCATCCTCTGCCTCATTTGCCAATGCTGATATTAAGTCAGTTGGCTTTAGTAACCCATGTAATTTTGTTTTACAACCTTCTATGGCATCATCATGTCAGAGAAAGGATTATAAGGTCTGTGGCTCACGCTGGCTCAGCTTGTCTGAGTATGGAAAGCTAAGCAGGGTCAGGCCTGGTTATTATTTGGATGGGAGACCCCTCCTCTAGTTTCCTGCATTGAGCAGGGGGTTGGACTCGATGGCCTTGTAGGCCCCTTCCAACTCTATGATCTATGAAATCTATGAAATCATTGACAAATCATGTGAGTTGCCGCAGCCAATAGAGTTAAACAACAGTATAAGTAAATGAGGCTGGGAGAGGCAAACAAGAAGGAAAATGGGACTAAGAAGTAACAGCACTGAGAAACAACACACATTGCTCACAAGTACCCCAGATCACCAAAGAGGAGGCACTTTTCAACACAGGAAATTAGTTTTATTCAAAGTTCCAATTTAAAAAAAAAAACCTCAGTTCCAGTGCCCTACTGTTTATATCTTGACCTTTCAGCAAATGTATTTTTTTTAATAATAGCCTAAAATACACAAGACCATCCATTTCATTTATTAGAAACATTTTGTAGCAAAATAATAAGATCAATGGGATTCTGTGTACTCTGTGCTCACTTTGTAAATGTAATTCATCATGCATATGGCAGTTCGAGAGGGGGGCACGGGAATCAGCCCTAGAGTTTGTGAAATAAGATGGAAATGGTAAATAGCTTGTTATTGGAGAATTTGCTTTCTGAAATACTTTGCCTGTATTTGGTTACAGCAGATGGCAGGATGACGAAGCAAGCCCAGATGCCGGGAATTTAGAAAATAACTAGAAAGTCGTTGTTTTTTTAGTCTTATAAGAACATCAGCAATTCTGCACACATGCTCTTCTGCACACATGCTGTTCTAAGCCTTACCTGGGGTTCTTAAATAGATAAATCCATTCAATACCTCAAAAAGGCACCTACATTGAGGGGGTTTTAAATTCAAGGGCACAGTCTATTCCTGCGTACCACAATCCTATGCAGGATTGGATACACAAATGGAGAGGAACCCTCATACATAAGGCTAAACTAGATCCTCTTTCCCCTGGCCAGTAAGCTAGCTCTGGGCACCAACCACTGAACCACCTATTACACAGAATGGGTAATATACATATATTTCAATCACCCTGCTATCAATATCCTTCTCGTTGGCCTGGCCCATATGTTACCTGAGCTCAGGGTGCCATGGGACAGTAGGAGACAGGGTGGGGTGGGAAAAGGGTTCCATTGAATCATATGCTGATCTGTTGCCACATACCTAGGGCAGGGGAAAAGTCAGAGGAGGATCGTGCCCCAAATGTAAATTTACAGTGCAATCCTATGCATATCTACTCAGAAGTAAGTCCTTCAGTTCAATAGGACTTACTCCCAGATAAGAATGTATAGAACTGCATCCTTAGGGCATGATCCTATGTATATTTAGAAAAAAAATGTCCTACAACTCCCAGCATGCTGGCTGGGGAATGCTGGGAGTTGTAGGACTTTATTCTGTCTAAACATGCATAGGACTGTGCCCTTAATCTATTATTAAAAAGAGATGATTTTTCAATTTAAAAAAATTCTACAGTCTGTTCACAGCCCTACCTTTAAGTGATTTCATTTGTCCCCCCCCCCCCAAAAAGCAATTTTACCTTCATTTTTTTTCAAGTTCTTAGCTTCCTTCATATTGCCACTGACAAAATGAAGTTAGGGCTCTCAAATGTACAATTAATTTTAGGACTTGCCACGGTTTCTAGGTGCTTGATTCTTCTTCTTTTTTAAATCTAAAACCAAATTCTCCTATAACAAACTCTTTATTTACCCGTTCCATTTTACCTACCTGGGGTTCAACTTTTTTCAGCGTTCCTTTGGCCATTTAGGATGCAATTCTTATGCATGTTTAGACAGAGACAAAAAAACCCTATAACTCCTAGCATTCTCCAGCCAGCACGGCTGGCTAGGGGATGCTCAGAGTGGTAGGACTTTTTTCTGTCTGAACATGCATAGAATTGCACCCTTAGAGAAGCATTACTCATTGGTAAGGTAATCTGGCTGGAATTCAAAGCACTTCGTATATTTATTTTAATATTCCTCACCACAACATTATAAAATATCATTACCACGTTACAACTGGGAGGGCTACAGGGTAGTAAACTACCCTAAGAACATCCAGTGAACTTACAACTGAGCTAAATTTCAGTCGAAGTCTTCAAGATCATAGCTCATGCTCTTAATAATATGCTCATCGGGCAGCATGCTACTAGTTACTACAGATGTGTAAAATCCTAAGAAATCCCACTGCTCTTATTAAAGCCATTTAACAGTCTCAAAATTCCTGCGATGTTTTGACAGAGAATTAACCTCCAAATGTGTTCAGATTTCACGGTAGGCAAAATCCAGTGACGACCTCCACTACCCCACACAGACACACACCTCCATCCTCAAGAAACCTTGCTGGCCTGACTGAAAGTCTTTTAAATTCTTCCTTTGAAATTCTTCAGATGTTTCATCTCAAAAGCACCACCCACCCACCCACCCAAATTCACTCTGAATTTAACTTTACGTGAAATTTCTATGACAACTCCACTTTTTTCTATTTCTGCTCCGGCCGTACAATGGGAAATTTCTGTATTTATTTTAATGTATTTTATTGCATTCATCTGGCATATTTATACCCCAAAGTTATAAATTGAGCCATATTATGTTTAAAACATAACAAAAATATGTAGACGATAGTTTTCCCTCAGACCTCAGATGTTCCAGCTCTCATTCTGCTCCTGAATCTTTGAGCCACAGCAGGTCTTGGAGAAGAATGATCCCAGCCTGGAAATGGCTGTCCAATATTAGTCCCTCACAGGATGGATTTAGTAATTGGTGCTCAGCAATCAACTTACCTGTTTTAGAATCCCCTGAATCATTATGAACGCATACCGGTCCTGCTCTGAATTTTGTGTCAGCTTGCCATCGCTTGGTGCCAGCTAATGCACAGATTATGGAGGGGGATGGGGAATGTAGGGGAACCCACAATGAAACCCAATGAAAGTCCCTACCCCGGCACCCCCTTTTTAGCCAGTTATGCCCCCCGTAGCCTACCAAAAACAGTAGCCAAGGGAGCTACTAGAAAAGGTAAGAGGGCAAGGCCCTTCTGCCTCCCCCTGTAATTTGAGCTCTGGCACCAGCCCTCTGCAGGGCTCCTGATGACCACTGGCGTTGGGACTACCCCTCCTGCACCACCACACCCCTCTCCTGATCATTTCCCTGCTGGTGTTCAAGAATTTGACACCTTGGAACTAGGGATATTGGAGAAATCTGCAACAGATTCAAATGAGTTCGGATTTCTATGAATCCGACCTGTGGATTCTACAGTGGCCGCCTATTTATCCATTTATTTATTTATTTATTCTATTTATACCCCGCCTTTTTTCCTGCAAGGAACCCAAGGCGGCTTACACAATCCTCCTCCTCTCCATTTTATCCTCACAACAACCCTGTGAGGTAGGTTAGGCTGAGAGGCAGTGACTGGCCCAAAGTCACCCAGTGAGTTTCATGGCCGAGAGCGGGGACTAGAACCCGGATCTCCCGAGTCCCAGTCCAACACTCTCGCCACTACGCCACACTGGCCTATGCACACTTGTGCTAACATAGTGGATGAGTGCAAATGTGCACTTGGGCTAACGCAAATTAGTGTAAGTAGAATGAAATTCTGCTTTAAAAAATCCAGTTCCATTAATGAGTGGACGATGGAACAAAAGACGCCTGACAAGCCACAAAACACAGACAGAACGGATTTAACATCCCTACTTGGAGCTGGGTTCGTTTGGATCCTGACATTGCTCCAGATATAAGATGAGCACTTAGTGCGGCTGCACCACTTGTCTGACCAAGTTCCCTCCATGTACACAGATTCTAAGGTACTCTAAGGACTCTTGGGGCGACTCTGACTGGCAGGCAGGAGGGAGTGTGAACTGGGGAGAGGGTGAGGCAGGCAGGCAGGCAGCTAGCTAAAGAGCGATCCTCCTGGGACTTAACATGCATGGATTCAGGTAGACAGCCTGAGTGAACAAAGCAATGCAAAACTATGACCCCATTTGCGCAAATTTAAAGACCTGGAAAATAATAATTTAAAAAATGATCCCATTTGCACAAATCATGGGAACCGCCCCCCCCCCCATGTGTCTATTTATTTAATGTGTGCAAAAATTAATAATAAACGTTTCTGGTATGGGGGGGGGGATATCTGCCACAGTCGGCTGCCGCTTTTTGGAACAGAAACTGCAAAATCTTGTCGGGCTTAAATGGAATGGAATTCCCCGTGTCACACACCGCTATTTGAGGGGGAGTCCAGGAAGGCCACCTCGCCACCTGTAGAGAACCAAGCAACATGACCAGTAAGGGGGCTGCTGCGGTGATCTGCCAGGTCTGTGCCATGTTTGTTTTCCTGTCTGAGGATGTACAAAACTACACATCAAGTGCAAGCTGGTATCTCTGCTGGAAGAGAAGGCACAAGAACTTGAGGCACATCTATATACCATTTGGCATATCAGGAATATGAAGAATTTCTGGGGAAAAAACACAGGTATCACTTCTAGAAGGGGCAATCTCTAATGAAGAAAAAGAAAACCAGATGTGGGAGGTAGGCAAATGGAAGAATGTCACACACAGGCACAAGATAAGCAGGAAGGGTTCTGTGGAGCTGTGGAATCGATTCCAGGGCCTTCCCATGGACAATGATTCTTCTCCCCATGGTTCTTCACTACAGGAACACAAATAGCTGCCCCAGAGCACAAAGGAGCCTCAGAGGCCTCTGTGAATAGCAGGAAACCTACGGCTACCCCCAAAAGGAGGAGATGTGTTGCCGAAGTTGGTGACAACCTTCTGACAGGGACAGAGGTAGTGGTGTGGCACCCGGACAACAAGAGGGGTGTTGTCTCCCTGATGCACATATCCAGGATGTGATACACAGCTTGTCGAGACTCATCACCTACTGATCATTATCCCGTTTTAATACTGAGCCATGTGGGAACAAATGAAACTGCCAGACATACCTTTGAACATACTGCAAGTGACCTGGGTCGGAAATGAGGGACCATGGGGGGCATAGGTTGTATTTTTGTCACTGCTTTATGTTGAAGATCATAGAGTAGGAAGAGAGAAGAATACTGGAAGAGAATGGCTGGATATGCAGATGGTGAGTTCGGAAACGTTTTGGATTCTTGGGCCATGGCCTCCACTTGACGATGGCCTTCTGGTGGAAGATGGATTGCACCTCATGAGGACTGGGAAGTATGTGTTCAGCAGGCATCTCACAAACCTCTTAGGTAAGGCATTCAATCCCATGCAGGAAGGCAATTCACCAAAATTATGGCCCATAGTTAATCATAGGCTCCTTCAAAAGCCTTTATTCCTTCCTCTGGCTGATTGCCTCTCAACGAGGGATGGGCGGATCTGTCAAGTCTGATTCTGCGGAGGTCCTCTTTTTCCCACTAAGTCAGTTCTGTGCCAATTCCATGCTGACAAAAAGAAAATTGTACAGATTTTTGGACACTTTTTTTTAATGTGCTCATTTTGGGGCCCATTTTTCAAATTGTACAGATTTTCATATGCATCCATATATTGACTAAAGAATGTTTGTACACATTTTTGAAATGTACACATTTTTAAGGCACTTTTCAAATATGTGCATTTTATCACGTGCATTTTTCCTCTTCTGCAAAATGCATCATGTGTCCTGAAATGTATAGATTTCTGAACACAAAGTGTGCCAGGTCTATTTCCAGGTGGTGCAAATTGGGGAAATCCACAAAAAAGTTCCAGTGGACCAGATTCCTCACACATTTCTACTCTCAACCACTCCCTTGCTTCCATCACTTCCTATCACATAAACCTGTCATATAAAATATACTGTATTAACTTGGACAGTTTGAGCAAAAAATCAGGAAAGTTCTTTATGGCCCTGAACAGTCTAAGCCAGTGTTCTCCAACCTTGGGCGCTGGCTGAGGCATGCTGGGAGTTGTAGGCCAAAAACATCTGGGGACCCAAGGTTGGAGAACACTGGTAAGCCTACCAAACAGTCAAAACACTGTCACCCCTCATCAAGGCTTTCAAAGGCAACATTCTCAGTCTGATCCATGTGAATGAGAATGGAAGGTTGTAGTAGTCCTGGACACGAAGCAACGTGTGAATTAATGAGGAACATTTATGAAGAATTGCCAGCAGCCACTCTAAGGAGCCCCAACCATTTCACTCAGCAGAGGTTGTGATGGGCCATAGTGGAAACTCTTTCATCTTTTCAAAGGGGATCAGCTGGGAACTAATATTTGCAGTTGTTTTATTTGATTTTCTTCAACAGGCTTTACCTTCCCTGATTATGGACTTGTTAAACCTGTTATTTGGCTATGCAAGTAAAGAGTAATAATTACCCTAACAGATTATTCTACTGTCAGGGCGATTTTCATGCATAAGATGTTCCCCAGGTCTCTGACTTGTGTATGATCAGGGCAACACCTCTCCCAGCAAATTCCTCACGCAAACCTGTCTTCCCACTCAGTCAAGCCAGCTGTGGGGGGTGGGGTGAGCTTAGAGGTTGGTTCTTTAGCAACATGTATTTAGGGTGGGTTTAACTTGAGAGATGTTTAAGGCTGCTGTGAAAGGAATTTAGTTTACTCATTGTGTCTTCCTTGCTGACAAAAATAGATTTTGAGCCATCAAAATCCTTAAACACACAATTCCTCTGTAAGAGAAGGATTGCTCTACTGAAGCCAATGGGCAACATTCTCTTCCACTAGTTCCACTCCCTCCCTCACTGCAAATTTTGGTGCAATCCCAGAAGAGGCATGGCATAACGTAATTTTCAGCACTAGCATTTATGTCTGTTTAGCATGTTTAAAATTTGCTCCTGGTAGTTAATTCCAGACAATTGCTAACAAGCATTCAAAATACAGAGACATGTGGAGGTGCGTTTCTTAATGGCACTGTGATAAAGTTAAAACACAGTCTTTGTAAGGAAGGGATTGAGTTCTGCCCTGACAGGAATCCAGGCTGGAAGAACCATGGGTTCCAGGTGGAATGGAAGCATGGGCCCAGGACTCGCTGTCTCCCAGCCTCTTCCCTTCCTCTGTCCTCACCCCTCTGTCAAAATGTAAGCTTTCCAGGGCAGGGAGCTATCTCCCTCCTCCCCCATTTGCTGCTGCTGTTATTTATAAAGTGCCATCTGTATGCATGGAGCTTACTGAGTGCAAGAGAGCAGGTATCTGCCCTGAGGAGCTTACAGTCTAACTGTTGACACAGGGGACCAAAGAGGAAGGGGAGGCAAGGGTAAACAGGGAGGAATATGTAGACGTTTCACTTAAACATGCTGAGGCTTAGTTACCACCTCAGTTACAATATGTCATAGGAACTAGCGAGGGTGTGCTAAAGGCTTCATGGAAAAGGTGAGTTTGGAAGAGGGCTTTGAAGGAAGAAACAGAGGTAGCAACATGCTGGTGTTATTTTATAAGGCCCTGTTTACACTGATATAACAACAACAGGGGTGCATTCAAGTATTTTCCAAAATACCTTTCTGCACACACTTTTATTTGAAGAAAAAAAAAAAAAAAAGGATTTTGTTGATCAAATGTAGTTCCGGAAGGCATTTAGTGATTCGACCCCTTGTTTTAACTTGCTTTTACCTGCTGTCTCTTATTTATTTTATTTATTATATTTTTAAATCGCCCATCTGGCCGGTCACCAGGCCAGATCTATCTATCATTATTTTTCTTGTTTTTACTGCTGTTTCTATTTTGTATTTGTTTTGTAATTTTTTTAAGATTGTTGTAGGTCTCCTTAATTCTGTTTCTACAGTGGAAGGGTGGGCCATGATATTTTAAAATGAATGAATAAATTTACAAACAAAGTAACCGTGATGAGCAATATACAGTACTAATCTGCAAAGTGATACGATAAACTGAAAAGAAAATTGTATGATGTGGCCCTATTTAAGTTCTTCAGTAAAGGCCATGACCTGGAAAACAGGCAGTTAAAATGAACTAAAGCAGAAGGGGGAGCTCTCTGAGCAACAGTCCAGGAGGAAGCCTTAAGCCTAGCAGGCAGGCATGAGATGGTGGCCGGCTGCTCCTCCAAGTGAGAGAAGGGGGAACACAAATTCCTCTGGCAAGGAAATCTGACTGTCTTGCAAGCCTAAATATAGTCCACACTTAATGTAGGGACAAAAGCAGAGTAGAAGAACAAAGAACATGCCAAGGAGGGAGTGCATTAATTCCCCTGAGCAATGGTGAACTGCTGCTAGTTTGTTGTCATAGAAATGTGGTGAACATGATGGATGAAAACCCAGGCCCGGACCATTTCTAAATCCTCGAAGGCCTGCTTTGGTCAGATTCTGGAAATCATTGTGGGGTAGAGAATGTGTAAAACACGATCTAGACACACATACAGAAAGGAATAGGTGGGTGAGCTTTGGATTTCTCCCGCCTCGAACCAGAACCACACCTGCTTCTCCACACAGCACAAAGACCTTTTTGAAATGGCAATTCGATACCATATACTGTATAAGATGATTACTTTTCTGGGCACCAAGCTGCCTAAACTACTAAGCAGATGGAATTATCAAAGCCAGCATTGAACAGACCACCAGTGCAGATGAAGTGGAGAGAAAATGTGATGGAAAATACATTTGTGTGTCACAAAAATATAACAAATGCATTCATCCTAAGGGGAAAGAGGGATGTAAATGGGTAGCTAGAAAATTAGGGTGAAGGTAAAAATGAGGTGAGTTCATAGGCTAAGGATGCAATAAGTATGCATACTTATCTGTGAGTAAGGCAATTAAACCTGGTAGGTCTTAATTCCAAGTAAAGATGCACACGTCCATGCAACAGAGTCATTACTGGTTCCTCCACTCTCAGATCACTGTTCCCCAATCCAGTTCAGAAGGCCAAATCCAACATATGTCCTGCTACATGCATTGGGCTTGATATAATTTGAGAGAGGCTCAGGATTGTCATGGTGGCCATGAAATCTTAAGCCACTCCAGAGAAGGCAGTCTGAGTTTGTATGTTAGAGTCCTGCAAGACCAAAAGCCTTGGGGTCCTCAACATCACCCTTGAGACCACCTCTCAGCTTGGTTGGGGAGACTGTTGGGCAGCTGTGTGGGTTGTACAATCCCACTCCTGTCTTGAGTATCCAGCACCAGGTACAGCAAATCTGATCAGCTGCAGGAGTATCTGACCATGGAGATGGAATCATTGAATATCACAGCTACCCCACCATGTCTGGTTCTGCACCTGATACCCAGCCAGACACATCTGAGAGAGAGATTTATATACACCCCTTCACCCAGTCAGATTCCTATTATAAATGCCAGGTCAGTCATACCCTCCAACATTTCACAGGTGAAAACAGGGACACACATGTGAATTTGTAAGAGATATGGTTAAGCAACATGAAAGTGTGATCAAGAGGCCATGGCCAGGCAACATGAGGGTGTGGCCAAGGGTGTGGCCACCCACCCCAGGATGCTCTAACCATTTAAGGGCTCTGACCACTCTGAAGCCACTTTGATCTCCGGACCCATGATGATGATGGTGATTGCTGCTGTTGTCATTATTATTACCGTACCATCAACATGCATGGTGCTTTACTGAGTATAAGAGAACACTTCCCTGCCCCAAAGAGCTTTATATCCCGCCTTTTTTCCTGCAAGGAACCCAAGGGCCAAGGCGGCTTACATAATCTTCCTCCTCCTCTCCATTTTATCCTCACAGCAACCCTGTGAGGATCTAAAATGTAATATAGAGGTGACAACAAATGGTAGGAAGGGGTAAACCAGGGAGGAATATGCCATTATTTCAGTCAAACATAACTTTCAGCCTGCTTTCCCCACATTGTGCAGGAAAGAGCCAGTGTAGCGTAGTGGTGAAAGTGTTGGACTGGTACTCGGGAGATCCGGGTTCTAGTCCCCGCTCGGCCATGAAACTCACGGGGTGACTTTGGGCCAGTCACTGACTTTTAGCCTAACCTACCTCACAGGGTTGCTGTGAGGATAAAATGGAGGGAGGAGGAAGATTATGTAAGCCGCCTTGGCCCTTGGGTTCCTTGCAGGAAAAAAGGCGGGATATAAATAAATAAATAAATAAATAAACTCCTTGTTTTAAAGGTCTCCCTCGCACTTTAAAAATGGATCCCTCCATGGTGGCTTTGTTCTCATTAGTAGTTTTATTTTATTTTAGTAGTCTATACTGGCCAAAGAAATAATAATATTTAACATTTAGATATCTCTGAGTGTGCAAAGTGGTTCACAGGTCCACCCTGCAAGCTCCTATTTTCTCCACTCAGAAAAACACAGACATGTGGGCTCTATTGTACTTTATTTAAAAAAACCCAAGAACAACACTGTGATTGAACAATAATGCCAAAATGGAATGATGATGTTTGTTGCTGCTATTTGAGGTAGTTGGGATTTTTTCTTTCTTTCTCTTCAGGAGGGTGTGTTTTCTGCTAAAAAAATTTTTTTTAAATTTGTAATGCATTAAAAAAAAAACAATCCAAAATCCCTGCAGAATAATCCTAATCATTACTGTAGAGAGCTTTCTCTCTTCATGGCACTTCAGCATGTGCTAGAAAAAGTATTTCACGTGGGGTACACAGGTAGAGCCAAGTGAAATTTACCACTGCTCTGAAAACAGAATAAGAGTGCAATCCGATGCATGTGTACTCAGAAGTAAGTCCTATTACGTTCAATGGGACTTACTCACAGGAAAGTGTGTATACATGGGGGTGGGGTGTCAGTGCTTGCAGGCAGGATTGGCACAAATTCTTTTTGTTTTAAAATTGTCAGGATTGGCACAAATTCAGCAGGTGAGGCTTACCCACCCACCCCACCCCCCCAAACACGGAGCTACAGAGAGAAGAGAAACTTTCTTGCATTTCCTTCTGACACTATAAACTCACCTGTTAGAGGCAAAGAGTCATCTGGTGCCACCTCCACGTCTTTTTCTTTTCAGGTGTGGGGGTGCGTGCACACACACACACACACACACACACACACCCCTAGTGTCTGTTCCCTCCCTGCTTATTGTTTCTTAAAGGGGCCATCGGCAAAATTGCAGCTAAGCTAAAAGTTTAAAGCAGTTTGCAGGAGGCACCGGAGAATTCGGGAATTTGCACAACAAAGGCAGAAGCCATGATGGCTTAAGGGTATTCGTGAAGGTCCCGAGATATTCGGGACAGTTGGGTCAGTACATCAACCAACTTCGCTTGCATTACTAGCAGCACCGTCAGGCCTGAGGGCGCTGGAGAAAGGCTACCAATGCTATTGAAGTTGGAGTGTGGCCTGGAAGGGGAAATGACATGCAGGTGTCTGTTTTGGCTGCCCCTCCTCTGATGCCTCGGTCCACCATTGCCATAGCATCCTTTGCCCTGTAACACCTCAAAGGTCCCCCATCCCTCATGGACCCTAATTCAGCACTCCTCTCCGTCCAAACACCTATCAACCAACATAGGCCCAAAAGCTCCTTTGACTGAAATTAAGACGGGAGCAATCAACTTATGAGTAGGGATTTAATCACCTAAAAAACAAACCAAGCTAAAATTAACTCCCTCCCATGTCACAGAAGTTTATCAATAGCAGGGACTCCCACCAAATCCCCTCACTGATGCCATTTCTACAAATCCAATCCCAGCTAAAGTAATAATCCTCCTTCATACTGACCTCAAGCAGTAACTTTAAGTGCAGCAGCAGCAGCAGCAGCAGCAACTAGAACAACAGCAAGAGAATAGAGGCCTGAAGCCCAAGCATTGGCTGGTTACTTCAGATCAGAATGTCAATCTCAACCTGAAGCTATTAACCATTTGCTCCTCTTTTCCTCTCCATGCTTCCCACCTCTTCCCCTGGTCCATCCCCTTTAGTAATGCAATGAGATGATGGAATCCTGAAATAATGGAGTGGAAAGTACAACTTCAGATACAAGTAAAGATGCTTTTAAAGAAAACAACTCCCTGCAAGCAGAAAGTAAACACAGGAGGGGCCCAGGCCTATTCCCTGCTTTCTACTTGCAGACAGTTTTTTTTAAATAAAACTATTTTCAATGTACAATCCTCATCTGTAGCATTAAAATAATACTGTTCATTCTGTCACCTTATGATATACACTATGTATACACCCTGTATACACCAAGTTCAAGGGATAGAAGAGGGCGTGGTCCAGAGGACTACCACACACAAAATACAGGAGCGTGAAGGAGCATGCAATGACAATAAACCATGAAATGACCCGAAGTATACAATTATGATAATGAGTACAAATGCAGTGCTATAGAAGATGTAACATTTGATACAGAATATAATGTGTACCCATGATGCTCAACGTTAAACTGTACGCATCACACAAAGAAAAGAAACAGTCAGCGAGGGGCAATCTACGCAACAATACATCACACTAGTAACAGTAATTATACCATTACTATTTATAACATGAGCAATGGATCTGTCCACCACGATAAACTCATAGTTCAGTACAAAACAAGTACAGTATATACAATGGGAATAATTATCTTGCAATGAGGGAAGGCGAAAGCCCTGCCGTGCCATGCCAATTCATGTGCAAAAAGGATTACCGGTAACTGCCAACTAACTTCTGTCCACAGCAAGAAATATGGTTACTTTGGAGTGGGTGAGGAAATTGGAGATGGCAATACTGAAGCTGCAGCAGAGGCCTAAATTTATATAGGCCATGGGCGGACCAGAGGGAGGAAGTTCTCCCCCCCTCCGTGTTCTGCCCCAAGGCACACACCCCGCCGCCCCAAACTGAGCCAATCAGAGTCCTGCTTGGCTCCCTGGGCTTTCCCCGCGCTGCCCAGAAGGCCAGCAGCTCTGGAGCTAAGGAGCCACATTCTCCATCTGTGCCCCTTCTTGTTGCCAGGACTCTGCGCCCTCACAACATTTTGCTTCTCAGAGACTGACAGTCCCTTCTCATCTCTCTCTCTCCCCCAAACCTGCAGTATCCGGTGGCTGAATGTACTTAACTCTCATAGAATCATAGAAAAGTAGAGTTGGAAGGGGCCCACAAGGCCATCGAGTCCAACCCCCTGCTCAATGCAGGAATCTAGGTCAAAGCATCTCTGACAGATGTCTGTCCAGCTGCACCTTGAATGCCTCCAGAGTGGGAGAGCCCACCACCTCCCTAGGTAGTTGATTCCATTGTCTTATTGCTCTGACAGTCAGGAAATTTTTCCTGATGTTTAGGTGGAATCTAGGTTCCTGTAACTTGAGCCCATTATTCCGTGTCCTGCAAACTGGGATGACCGAGAAGAGATCTTTGCCCTCCTCTGTGTGACATCCCTTCAAATACTGGTGCGATCATATCTCCCCTCAGTCTCCTCTTCTGAAGGCTAAACATGCCCAGTTCTTTCAGTCTCTCCTCATAGGGCCTTGTTTCCAGTCCCTTTATCATCCTTGTTGCCCTCCTCTGAACCCTCTCCAGTTTGTCTATGTCCTTCTTAAAGTGAGGTGCCCAGAACTGGACGCAGTACTCAAGATGAGGCCTAACCAGTGCCGAGTAAAGGGGAATTATCACTTCCCGTGATTTGGAAGCTATACTTCTATTAATACAGCCCAAAATTGCATTTGCCTTCTTTGCAGCCACGTCGCATTGCTGGCTCATATTCAGTTTGTGATCTACCACAATTCCAAGATCCTTCTCACTTGTAGTATTGTTGAGCCAAGTGTCCCCCATTCTGTAACTCTGCATTTGGTTTCCTCTCCCTAGGTGCAGCACTTGGCATTTATCCCTATTAAATTTCATTCTGTTGTTTTCGGCCCAGCGCTCCAGCCTATCGAGGTCACTTTGAATTTTGTTTCTGTCTTCCAGAGTATTAGCTGTTCCACCCAACTTTGTGTCATCTGCAAATTTGATAAGCATTCCCTGTACCTCCTGATCCAAGTCATTAATAAAAATGTTGAAGAGCACCGGGCCCAGGACCGAGCCCTGTGGTACCCCGCTCGTTACCTCTCCCCAGTTTGAGAAGGAACCATTGATAAGCACTCTTTGAGTCTGATTCTTTAGCCAATTGTGGATCCACCTGATAGTTGTTCCATCTAGCCCACTCTTAGCTAGCTTACTAATCAGGATATCATGAGGCACTTTGTCGAAAGCTTTGCTGAAGTCCAGGTATATAATGTCCACAGCATTCCCACAGTCCACAAGGGAGGTTACCCGATCAAAAAATGAGATCAGATTAGTCTGACAGGATTTGTTCTTGACAAATCCATGCTGGCTTCTAGCCTCTGTTAGGCTGCGAACACAGGGACAATGAGACGCAGCAGCAGTGTCATTTCCAAACAAGCTGACATCTGGCTTTTTGTCTGTCAGTTGAAAACAGGCTTAATTAGCCAGTCTGAAAAGAAAACATGTTACTTTAATGTTACTGGCTCTCTAATGTCCCTTTTCGTGCCCTGTTCAATTTGTGCAGGCCAGGCACTCCATTGCCCCACAATGGTACAGTAATTGAGAATATCAGTGACCAGGGATACAACATTCAAGTTGTTGTGTGATTAGGTCAAAGATGTCGCAGGATTTACAGCGAACACGTCTTTACTTGCACCATCACAACACTTTGCAGCTTGCTGCATCCATAACGCCACACAAATCAGCTAGGAAGAGCAAAACAAGAGTTTCCAACTTATTCCAACAGCATATAGAATCAGAGATCTAGAGCAGTGCCCTCCAACCTTGGGTCCCCAGATGTTTTTGTCCTAGATGTTTTGTAGGCCAAAAACATCTGGGGACCCAAGGTTGGAGAACACTGATCTAGAGCTTTTCTAGACGAGGCATTATTGTGCACTGGTCTGGGCATGCCTCAGTCGTAGAATTTGACAGGGCCATGAGACGTCATCATCATTCTCCTATTTTTCTCCAGCCGTTTCCCACTGCTTTCCCCATTTTTTTTCTTTCTGAACAGGAAAAACGTGGGGAGTTTTGGGATAGCATTACCAAACCAAAACCATCCACCAGTGTAGGTGTGCCACTCTGCTTTGCTTCACCATGCTGGGGAAGGGGTTGTCATGTTACCAGTGCAAATTAGAGGGGGAGTGTTCCAATGCCACACCTCCCTAGTTAGCCCCCCCATCTCCTTCTCCTCCACCCACAGGCTGCCTCCACCACCGATTCACACCCCACACCCCCGTGTCCACCACCTGCAGTGCTTCGCCCATCTCCTCCCCCCAAATTTCCCCGAGGGGGCCAGCAATGCTCTTCAATAGGATTGGAGCCGGCGCTCCGCTCTGCAGTTGCTGCCCACTATCTTAAGACTGCTCTCAAATAGCTGCGGCAGTGGGAAGGTGAATTGGCTGTGGAGGCGGGCGGGTGGGTGACTGTGCAAGTGAGCAAATGGGCATCATTCTTAGTGGTTGGCATGCTCAGGGATGCCTCAGCAGATACGAAGGCTGGGGAGCAGGTTGCACGAGCGCTGCACATTGTTTCTGCAGCTGGATCCCCACCATGTGCCTGCAGTGGTCCCTACATGATCACTGAGCACATGCAGCCCTTTTCACCCAACCCCCTTCCCCAATGTATATACAAATGAGAAAAGTGTTGCTGCTTGCTTTTACAGGGAAGACTGCCTGGCAGGACGGAAGCCCTCTGCGTGAGTGGTTCCTGAGTCCAGGAGATAGGCTCGTTGCCTGTTCTGGATGGGGTTGCATGCACTCCCTTTGAAAGATCAGGTTCGTAGTCTGGGGGTACTCCTAGATCCATCATTGTCTCTGGAGTCCCAAGTGACCACAGCGGTTCAGAGTGCCTTTTACCATCTTCGATTGGTTCGCCAACTACGGCCTCTCCTGGACAGGGATAGCTTGGCCACAGTGATACAGGCACGAGCAACTTCCAAGACTGGATTACTGCAATGCGCTCTATGTGGGGCTGCCCTTAAGGCTGCTCCGGAAGCTGGAGCAAGTGCAGAATGCAGCAGCTCGGCTGTTGTCAGGAGCTGCCCCCTTTCAGCATGCAACTCCTTTGCTGAAGGAACTGCACTGGCTACCTATTTGCTACCGGGTCAGATTTAAGGTTCTGGTACTTGTGTAGAAAGCCCGAAACAACTTGGGACCAGGTTACGTGAGAGAGCGCCTCCTCCCATACCAACCTGTCCAGTCAATGAGGTCATCAGATGGCATGCTCCTGGTGGTTCCTCATGGACCTTTGGCCCGATTGGAGTCCTTCAGTGTGGTGGCTCCATTTCTGTGGAGTTCCATGCCTCTGGAGGTCAGGCAGGCTCCAACATTGTGCTACTTTCAGTTCCTGCTGAAGACCTCCTTGTTCCAGGAAGCCTTCTCTGCTCTCCAACCACCAGTGTAATTTTAGTTTCTTTTCAATGTATTGTTTTTGTTTCTTTTATCTTTTTTTGTCTTTTTATTGTTCACTGCTCCAGAATCTACTTGGATATGGAGCGGTATACAGATGATGATGATGATGATGATGATGATGATGATGATAGGCGCAACCCACCAGTGTAAATGGGAGGCAGCAGCGCATGGTGCCATGCAGCAAAGGGAAAAAAAATGGCCATGTAGAGAATGCATCAAAATCCTACACACAATCCAGAAGCAAAAGCAGTGGTATGTGTAGTGAGTTATTTAACTTCGTCTAGAAAAGCCCCCCCTCTAGGCTTAATTCACTACCATATCATCTTTTAAGATGCAAGGTGGGAATCAAAACTTCCAGAACGAAAGTAATCACATTCACTTCAGAAAATTTAATTTCACATTTATTCCAACAATGGGAGATTGGAATCTAGTCTCTTTTGCTGCTCATTCCTTGTGAAAATCTGAACAGTATTGCTGCGATGGCTTGTCCACCAGTGGCTTATAGGGTTTTTTTGTTTTTTTGTTTTTTACAATATGCCATTTCTTTGACTGATGACGTGTTAATAATAACATGGTATGAAAGACTGCCAGACCTTAACTTAAAGGTTGGAATTTTTAATGAATAGGGCAGGCCTCATCCTCACCACAGAAGGTTTTGGAAATAATGCTGATCCCAACAACGTCACAGAAGTGCAAAACTGGTGTGAGGTCAGAATTAAATCACATGGGACAGGGGTGGAGGAAACATTCCAGTGCTCATTTAGGTGCCCTCCTGGAATTAGAGACCTGTACATCTGGTGGGATCTTATATAATAATTTCTGACACTTCTGTAAATCTGTCTGTTTTCTCCTTCTGAACTGCTTTGCTGATGCAGGCCAGACACATATCATCTGAAAGCTGGGAGCAAAGGGAAGGTCATCATCATCATCATCATCATCATCATCATCATCAGGCAATCACTCGTGACCGAGTAAGATTGTCTTCCAGGATAAAAAGTTACAAAAAGGAGATTTTAAAAGGAGGAAATTCTAAAGAAAATTGTGTAGACTCTAGCGATGGGTCCGTAAGTGACTGTGGAGGCCAATTCTAGATCCACACAGCTTCCCACAGTGAAGACAGGTCACCAGATGGAAGATGGTCCTGTAAAGGATTCATTTGACGTGCTTTTCGCTTAGCACGTTTCTCCCTTTCACCTTGTACTCGGGCTTCTTCAAAGTCCATAGAACCTTTGTGAAAGGCCAACCTCCAGCTAGATCGTTCATGGGCCAGAGCTTCTCAGTTTTCGATGTTTATATTGCATTTTTTTAGATTAGCCTTATGAACATCTTTAAACCTCTTATATTGACCACCGATATTCCACTTTCCATCCTTGAGTTGGGAATAAAGTAACTGCTTTGAAGGTAGTAGGGAGAGAGCTGGGCCCCCCCGCAATGCTTCTTTGCAGAAGAATGGTAAAAAAAGAAAGAAAAGGTAGTGCTGATTTTGCCTGCTGGAAGGGAGAAACTGGTATCTTTAAAACATCAGCATCCAACCCTCATCTATTTGCATGCCCAACAATCAACATACTTCACTCTTATGTAACATTTTAGTTGGTACTGCTAAAGTACCAACTAAAATAAAGGTATTACCCAGCAGTGGATTTTGGATATTTTCCCCCAAGACAGCTATCTTTACTTATTAAGGGACAATGTTAATTACTGGTCCAAATACGGCTTGAATGGAGGAGGGGTTGCATATTTGATTTCATTTCATTTATTAGATTTCTATACTGCCCAATAGCCAAAGCTCTCTGGGCAGTTTACAAAGACTAAAAGCCATAAAAATACAATATTGTAACATAATATAAAAACCATTTACATACAGCATATAAACACACACACATGCACGCACACACATACAACTGTTAACCATCAGCAATAAGAAATCCCAGGGCATGTTAAAAACCCTATCATATGATGTCAAATGACTGAGAGTAGAGGAAGGTCTTAACCTGGTGCCAAAAAGATGACAGTGTTGGCGTCAGGCAGCCTCACTAGAGAGATCGTTCCATAATTAGAGGGCCACCACCAAGAAGGTCTTCTCCCTTGTTGCCACCTTCCAAACCTCCCTTGGAGGGGAGGCACTCAGAGGAGGACCTCCAATAAAGATTGTATTATCTGGGTAGATTCACACTGGGAGAGGCACTGCATCAGCTACTGTATTGTGGTCCCGAGCTGTGTAAGTTTTTGTAGGTTAAAACCAGGTCCTTAAATCAGGCTCAGAAATGTACAGGCAGCCAATGCAAGTGGCCCAGAACCAGTGTTATATGTTCAGACCTTTTAGTCTCTGCTGTCAATCTGACCACTGCATTTTACACAACCTGCAGCTTCTGAGCCATCTTCAAAGGCAGCCCCATGTAGAGCACATTGCAGTAATCTAACTTGGAGGTTACCAGAGCAGAAACTACTGAAGCCAGCTTATCCCTCTCCAGATAGGGGTGTAGCTGGGCCACCAACTGAAGCTGGTAGAAGCAGGGCCGGTGCTACCATTAGGCCAACTAGGCAGCTGCCTAGGGCGCAGGGCTAAAGGGGGCGCCAGAAACACCTTGGGGGAAAAATACAGCACTCTCAAGTGGGAAGGGGGGGCGCTAAATATCTGATCTTGCCTAGGGCACCAAACTGCCTTGCACCGGTCCTGGGTAGAAGGCACTCCTTGCCACTGAAGCCGCCTGAGCCTCAAGTGACAAAGATGGCTCCAGGAGAACCCCCAGTTCTCCTGGAGTGCAACCCCATCCAGAACAGAGGAACCAGCCACTAACAGCATCTCAGTCTTGTCTGGATTGAGCTTCAGTTTTTTTAGCCCTTATCCAGCCTGTTATGGCAGCCAGGCACTGATCTAACACGTGCACAGCCTCACCTGATGAGGATGAAAAGGGGAAATAGAGCTGCATGTCATCAGCATACTGATGGCAACACACTCCAAAACTCCAGATGATCCCACTCAGCAGTTTCATGTAGTTGTTAAATAGCATGGGGGACAAAACTGACCCCTGTGAAACCCCATACTGGAGAATCAATGTGGCCAAGCAGTATTCTAGAGTCAACCATAAGTAGGAGCAAATCACTGCAATGCAGTACCTTCCATTCTCAGTTCAGGCAATTGCCCCAGAAGGGTACCATGGTCGATGCGATGGTATCAAAAGCAACTGAGAGATGAAGGAGAATCAACAGGGTCACACTCCCCCATCTCTCTCCCAAAATAGGTCATAACAGAAGGAAACCAAGGCTGTATCCATGCCAAAACTCAGCCTCAACCCTGTCTGAAATGGATCCAGATAATCTGTCTCATCCAAGAGTGTCTGGAGCTGGTCAACAACCACCCTCTTAAGGATCTTGCCCAGGAAAGGAACATTTGCCACCAGTCAAAAGTTACTAAGGTTTTCTGTGTCCAGGGAGGATTTCTTCAGAAGTGGTCCCACCACCACTTTTTTCAGGCAGTTCAGGAGCCACTCCCTCTTGCAAGGAGACATTTATCACCTCCCTGGCCCAGCCTGCTGTTCCCTCCCAGCCAGTTTTTTATATGCCACGAGGGGCAAGGATCCAGAATGGAAGTGGTTTCATGAACCTGTCCAAGCACCTTGTCAGTACCAACTGAAACTCATCCAAGAAAACTGGATAGGGCTGTGCTCTGAAAACCTCACCTGATTCACCTGCTGTAACACTGGAGTCTAAGTCCCAGCGGATGCAAGAGATTCTGTCCTGGAAGTGCAAATATGTTACAGCAGGCCTCAGATGGATCTACAGTGTCCTTAGGGCCAGCATGTAATAGGCCCTGGACAACCCTGAAAAGCTCCACTGGGCAGCACACAGAATATTCAATAGAGGCAGAGAGATATTATTTCTTTGCTGCCCTCACTGCCTCTGAATATATCCGACCATAAGCATACACCAGAGTTCAAAAACTTCTCTAGGAGTTTTTCTCCATTTGCACTCCTATAGCCGTCTCCTATTTTGTTTCATCAGTCTCAGCTCTGGGATATGCTATGTCTACTCTGGACAGAGCTCTCCTCCGTCAGCTCAGGTAGGGAGACTGTTGGGCAGTGAGGTGGGTGGTACAGCAAAAGAATCCTTACGGAATTGTATTACGGAAACCTGGCTGGACGAGGCCGCTGCTCCAACTCTGGAGGCCTTGTGTCCGGCTGGTTTCTCGTATGCCCAGCAGCCAAGGGTTGGGGGACGGGGAGGGGGAGTGGCTGTTATCTACCGGGAGTCCTTGGTCCTTACCAGACTCCCTCTCCGGAAGACCAAGTTTATTGAGTGCATGTACTGGAGGTTGGGTCCAAAGGGCAGTCTGGGGATTCTGCTCGTGTACCGTCCACCCCGCTGCACGACAGACTCCCTGGCCGAGGTGCTGGAGGTGGTTTCTGATGTGCGTGTGTTGTCCCCCAGGCTATTGGTGCTGGGGGACTTCAACGTGCATTCGGAGGCTGCCCTCACGGGGGCACCTCAGGACTTCATGGAGACCATGGCTTCCTGGGAGCGGCACCCTGTATTAACTGGACCTACCCATGTAGCCGGTCATGCACTGGACTTGGTTTTTGTGTCTGGAGAGGGGGGAAATGATCTGGAAATCGGGGGTATATCCACCACCCCCTTGTCATGGTCAGATCACTATCTGGTGGGGTTGGATCTCTCGGTGCCACAACCCCTCTGCAGGGGTGAGGGACCTATTAGGATGGTCCACCACAGGCGTCTTATGGATCCGGATGGATTCCTGAATGCGCTTGGGGAATTGGAGCACACAAATGGTAGCTCGGTTGAGATCCTGGTGGACGACTGGAATGCTGCAATCACCAGGGCATTAGACTGAGTTGCCCCGAAGCGCCCTCTTCACCTAAACAGAGCTCGCGTGGCGCCATGGTTCACTCCTTTGCTGCGAACTCTGAAACAAGAGGTGAGAAGGCTAGAGCGCCGATGGCGAAATTCCCGCTCCGAAGACGATCGAACATGGGTTAGAGCTGCAGCTTCAGCCTACCGGGTGGCGGTGAAGGCAGCAAAAAAGAATTTCTATGCTGCCTCCATTGCATCTGCGGAGTGCTGCCCCAGGAGGCTGTTCCAAGTGGTCCGGAGTCTGGTCGGTCCAGTTGCTCCGGACCCAATGGAATAGTCTAAAGCCTCCTGTGAGGCTTTAGTGAAGCACTTAGCAGATAAAATCGATCGGATTAGGAGTGGGATATCGTGTGTTGTGGATACAGGGAGTGAGCGGGAGGAGGCCAATGGCAGACCGGTTTTGTGGGATCGGTTCCGGCTTCTTCCTTCTGGTGAAGTGGACAAGGTGCTTTCATCTGTGAGGCCGACCACCTGCTTGCTTGATCCTTGCCCGTCCTGGCTCATAATGAGCTGTAGGGAGAGACTGGGTGAGGGGATCAAGGCGGTGGTGAATGCCTCCCTCGAGGAGGGAGTGATGCCATCAGCCCTCAAGGAGGCAGTAATAAGACCGCTTCTAAAGAAGCCCTCCTTGGATCCCCAGGATTTAAACAACTTTCGCCCAGTCTCCAATTTACCATTTCTGGGCAAGGTGATCGATCGGGTGGTGGGTGCTCAGTTGAAGGCACACTTGGATGAAGCCGATTATTTAGATCCATGCCAGTCGGGCTTCAGGCCTGGACATGGGATGGAAATGGCCTTGGTCGCCTTGGTGGATGATATGAGGAGGGCTTTGGATAGGGGCGAATGCTCCTTTCTAGTCCTCCTCGATCTCTCAGTGGCTTTTGATACCATTGACCACGGTATCCTCCTGGACCGCCTGGAGGGCTTGGGCTTGGGAGGCACTGTATTGCAGTGGTTCCGGTCCTTCCTCTCTGGAAGGTACCAGAAGGTAGTTCTCGGGGAGGAGGCTTCGGACCCTCGGCCGCTCACTTGTGGAGTGCCGCAGGGTTCCATCCTCTCCCCGATGTTATTCAATATCTACCTCAAGCCACTGGGAGCTATCATCAGGAGGTTTGGGGTGTGGTGTCATCAGTATGCAGATGACACGCAGCTCTACCTCTGTTTCAAGTCGTCACCGAGGTTGGCCGTTGAGACCCTGTCCAAGTGCCTGGAGGCAGTGGCTGGCTGGATGGGAAGGAACATGCTGAAGCTGAACCCCGACAAGACCGAGGTACTTCTGGTGGGAGACAAGGGGAGGTTAGGGGATGTTGACCTGGTGCTGAATGGGGTACATCTGCCGGGCGGCGCTGAATCAACTCCATCTGATACGGCAGCTGCGCCCCTACCTTCCTAATCATCTGCTCCCATCAGTGGTTCGTGCCTTGGTCTCCTCTCGCCTAGACTACTATAATGCGCTCTACGTGGGGTTACCCTTGAAGACGGTTTGGAAGCTACAGAAAGCGGCGGCTCGCCTGGTTAAAGGCAGCCGCCGGCGGGACCACATCACGCCAGTGCTGAAGGAGTTGCACTGGCTACTAGTTGCTTGCCGAGCCGAATTCAAGGTGTTGGTTTTGACCTTTAAAACCCTATACGGCTCCGGTCCAGTCTATCTCAAGGAGCGTCTCCAGCAACACCAAGTGGGCTGCTCAACAAGATCTGCCACAGGCGGCCTTCTCCTTGTCCCTTCAGCCAGAGCAGCTAGACTGGTGGGGACAAGGAAGAGGGCCTTTTCTGTGGCGGCCCCCTGTACTGTGGAACTCTCTCCCAAGTGACCTCCGCCATGCCCCCTCTCTGCTGAGCTTCCGCCGCTCATTAAAAACCTGGCTGTTCAGGCGGGAATATGGGGTGGGTTAAGATTTTAAAATTTTTATACTGTTTTAAATGTATTTTATTGTTTTTATTCTATGTACATCGCCCAGGGTGGCCGGTTGCCGGCCAGATGGGCGATTAATAAATGTAAATAATAAATAGATAAATAAATAAATAAATCCTCAGTCTGTCCTGCAGGCCCAGCACAAGGTGCAAACACTCCAGACCAGCAGTCAGTCAGGTGGACAGGGAGCCTGGAGAGAGAGAGAGAGAATTCCTGTAGACCACGGCAACTCCCCGCTCCCCAGCCCTCAGGCTAATCTATGTGATGTTATCAGAAACAACAAAACAACTGCAAAATGTGCAAGAAAAAATCAGTCATGTAGGAAAAGACAATATTTATTGCAGTTGCATTTCAATGAAATTGTTTTCAAGGGAAATTGTCTTTACAAATAAGTTAAGCAGCTGGATCTGCCCACCCGCGCTCAACACTATAAAAATGTCTTATATTGATACTGTCTGTTCATGTCAGTCACCATTTCTGAAGTGAATTTGAGCAGGTCTACTGCCTATCAATGGAGGGCGGGGGGGGGGGGGCTTTGGCCATGAGTATTGAAACATTGAGTAGTAGATCCAATTACCTGACTTAAGTTATTTGTAAAGACAATTTCCCTTGAAAATGAGTTTTACTTGAAATGTGTTGGAACTGGAATATAGGATACTTTCTTACACAGTTTTCTCTCCCCCCCCCTCCCTTCATGATGCTATCCCATTTTATCCATATAACAAACCTGCAAGGGACATAAATCTGTCAGCGAGTGAATTGCCTAAGGCCATCCAGCGAGCTTCATGGCTGAGGCCAATGACACAAAATGAAGGCCTTTTCTGCTTTGGTACCCAGAGGAAACTGCCTGCCCTTTGGCTCCTGCTTTGCCAATGTTTCACCAATGACTGAAGACTTTCAGCAAACTTTTATTCTGTTTTTTGCTTTGTAAAAAAATAAATAAAAAAAAATTGTTTGTTTATATATGCTGCTTATTGTGTCTTCAATCTGCTGCTTTTTGCCTATTATTTTTATTAATGATTTTTAATTTTTTTATCATTTGTATAGTTTAATGTGAAATTTTTTTCTACGTAAACTGCCTTTTAAAGACAACATGGTGTTTCCTTCTGGAATGGGAAAGATGGGATATAATTTCCCTAATGAATCATCGATCAATCAATAAAACGTTAACGGCACAATCCTATGCATGTTTAGATAGAAAAAGTTGTACAACTCGCAGCGTTTCCCAGCCAGCCATGCTGGCTGGAGAATGCTGGGAACCGCAGGCCTTCTTTCTGTCTGAACATGCATAGGACTGTGCCCTAAGCGTGCCTAAAGGCTGACACTGTGTTGAGTTCTCTGCCCACATATCACCCATGATGTCATCATGATGTTCCACATCAGCTGCTTGTGCTGGATGGTAGAGGGGAACTAGACTAGCAATATGACGATGTTCCAACACAAGGTAGGTGCTTTTACATATTTTTGGAGAGAACAACTCAGCACTAGATTGTTGCTCTCTCCTTGGCAGACAGATGATCTAGTCCCAGTCTCGATGGAAATGTGCACCTAGTTTTCTCCAGTCTGAGTGCAAAACTGAATGCTACCCCTGAGTAGTCTCAAAAAAGGCATAACACACCATATGAGCAGAGGTACTGGTGAGCTTTGACATTTCACTTACCACAGATTTTGAGGCTGGTCCACTGAGGAAATCTATGTAGCATTACTGGGCAAAAGAATACAAGAGATACTTTCCCCAACACAAGCAGTAAGTTATTATCTTAAAAGTACAGAAAGGCAATGTGAAGAAGGCAGCAGGAGGGGGGGGGAGAGACATTTTCCAGTTCTTCTCAGAAAATGGGAACATGGAGTTTTCTTTGGCAAACCCATTAGTTAACAACAGCCAGATATTTATTTATTTATTTAAAAGATTAGTTTATCTTCTCACACATGTCCTTCCCTTATAATTTCTCAAAAGCAACTGTGAAACATTGGGAAACAACTTTTTAAAATCCAATATGACAGGGCTATCACTCAGATTGAAAGAAATTGAAAATTCTGGGGAAAACAAAGCACATGTTGATGAATGCAGGAGATTTCATTTCAAACTTTCTACCTTCAAGGAAACCTTTTTTCGCTTTGATTCCTCTGCAAGCTCCCCTGTGCAACTTTCCCACATATTATTTATATTTATATTTTATTATTATTTATATTTATTTATCGCCCATCTGGCTGGCAACCAGCCACCCTGGGCGATGTACATAGAATAAAAACAATAAAATACATTTAAAACAATATAAAAAATTTAAAATCTTAACCCACCCCATATTCCCGCCTGAACAACCAGGTTTTTAATGAGTGACGGAAGCTCAGCAGAGAGGGGGCATGGCGGAGGTTACTCAGGAGAGAGTTCCACAGTACGGGGGCCGCCACAGAGAAGGCCCTCTTCCTCGTCCCCACCAGTCTAGCTGCTCTGGCTGAAGGGACAAGGAGAAGGCCATCCATGGCAGATCTTGTTGAGCGGCCCAATTGGTGTTGCTGGAGACGCTCCTTGAGATAGACTGGACCGGAGCCGTATAGGGTTTTAAAGGTCAAAACCAACACCTTGAATTCGGCTCGGCAAGCAACTGGTAGCCAGTGCAAATCCTTCAGCACTGGCGTGATGTGATCCCGCCGGCGGCTGCCTTTAACCAGGCGAGCCGCCGCGTTCTGTACCAGCTGTAGCTTCCGAACCGTCTTCAAGGGTAGCCCCACGTAGAGCACATTACAGTAGTCTAGGCCACATATCTGCCACAGACCCAACTGCATTGCGGAAGATTGTGGTGCATATTCTATGGTGTACGCCCAGCTCATGTGGGGGCACTGCCCAGGCCTGTTGGGCCTCACTCTTACCCTTTGTGCGCTTACTCTTTTGGGGCTGCCCATTGCAGGGGATGGAGGACATCCTGTCTTTCAGAGAAGCCTTTCTGCCATTACTGAGTAACTGTTGATATGCTTCCAAGGAACAGTTTGAAAACTATATGACAGAGGACAGCATCAAATTGTACTCCCAGCCTGGACCATTGATTCCATGCCTAAGATACTGTAACTAAAAGCAGAATCTTCATTGGTAATAACAAATCCACTGGAACATCTAATAAGGATTTCTGGCAACTATATGGACCTGATATCAAGATTATCCTACTAATTGCATCTCTGGGAGAAACCTTTAAGAAAGAGACCTGGAGAGTCTTGAGGGGATTTTTTTTATTTCCTAATTAACTGAAAGCATAGCAGGGAAAGTAGGAAGAAACAAATAATAATATACTCTCTCTTTTTAGCAGCTGAGATCATGGTTCATGGTGTTAGTTATTTTGACTGCACTTGCTATATGAAAGTGATTTAAGACAGGTAGGAATGCAAAAACACCATTTACAATGCCCACAACAGATTATATCTCATTCCCAAATCTATGACATAAAAGTATATTCCACAGAAATAAATTCCACTTAGTTTCCACCAAATTTCATGTAAAACAAACTTTCAAGGCAAATGTGGTATTTTCTATAGAGGAAAAATAGAATAAAATCTTCAGGAAATTTTGAGAGAAGTAAAAAAAAAAAAGTTTCCGTTTTAAAAAGTTTCAGTAAAACTGGTGACATTTCACAAGGTATTTCACACATCCCTACTTCAGAAAACACTGAACATGTTACTAGTCAAACTGGGTTGTAGGGTTTGTTTTCCTGCCCTCACTGACTGGCATAGGACATAGAATGAACACAGGAAGCTCCTATAGTCCAGGTTCTCTTTGTCTGTCTAGTCCAGTATTGGCTACGTTGGCCCTCAAGGGTTTCAGACAGAGGTCTTTGATATCACCTTCTACCCGAACCTCTTACCTGGAGATGCCAGGGATTGAACCTGAGACTTTCTGCATGCAAAACAGGTACTCTTCCACTGAGCTAAGGCCCCTCCCCAAACAGAATGTCCTGAGCATTCGCCAATCTAGGACTGGGACACACACACACACACACACACACACACTCCATTCACCTCTTTTTGCAGTGCATTGTTTCAGAGGAATTCAGATATGATGGCTCTCTCTATGCTTGCAGTTGCAGTTCGTATTTTTGTTGACAGTACCTTAACACCTTGGCCCAAGATACTATTTTGTTCTGGAAGCAGCAGCAGAGCCACAGGCATGGGAGGCTGCCAGGAACAGGAATAATGCCCTGTATGATCACACAGGGGCAAGACAGCAAAATGTGTATGGAACTATGGAAACATGCAAAGACCTAACTGATCGCCTGAGGCTTTTGCCCCATTTTGATTTGTAACTAAAACCGGGAGAGCTAGTAGCTTGTGCCCATAGCATTTTTCCAATTACCCATGACCAACTGGGAAGTTAAGTCCTGACTCCGAAGCCGGGTTACTATAATTGCTTATGCTCTATTTCTTTTCCTTTCCTCTCCTCCTCTAAATCTGTCCATTTCCCCCCTCACAGTCCACCATTTTCACCAACACCCAAGCCTCCCCCATCTGGCTATTTCCACAATGCCTCCTTCCATTTTTTAATTTGGCAAACACTAATTTCCCCAAGCTCCATCTTACTTATCTTCCTGAAAGGCCTATTCAATCTAGTATACCTGCCCATGTGCTAGGGGGCTGGTATACTAACTAAACCACTTTTTCTCTTTTGTAATGTGTGTGTGCGGAGGATAAGCTAGTAGCTTTAGGAGTAGCTAGTCCCATCTTTGTTGAAACACAGTGCATAATCTGCTGTGTACAAGCCACTCCTCTGGTAAAGATCCTATTATTATTATTATTATTATTATTATTATCATCATCATCATCATCATCATCATCATCATCATCATCATTTATTCCATTTCTATACCGCTCAATAGCCGAAGCTCTCTGGGCGGTTGACAACAATGATAAAAATTACATAATAAAATACAATTACCGGTATACAATAAAAAATACAATTTTATGATAAAATACAGTATAACAACAACAACAACAACAACCAATAAAAACATCAAAAAAATTACAGAAACATTAAAAACACTTTTAAAATTACTTAAATAACTAAGACAGATGTAAAAAAAAATAGACTAGGTAAAAAAGATGACATCACACACACCCCCATGTGCTATCTGCTTTTACTCCTGCATTTGTCATTATTCATGTGTTTTGTGTGTGTACAAAGCTATGTGGCAGCACCAGCATGATGAAATGTAGGTCCCAGTTTGCATTCAAGGTACAAAGTGCAGTGTGGGGAGTATGTATTGCTGAGGCACACTGTTGGCTGGCACTCTGTGCACATATAACTTTTATTTATTTATTTATTTATTTATTTATGTAAGCCGCCTTGGGTTCCTTTCAGGAAAAATGGCGGGGTATAAATATAATAAATAAATAAATAAATAAATAAATAAATTATATTTATACCCCGCCTTTTTTCCTGCAAGGAACTCCAGGCGGCTTACATAATCCTCCTACTCCTCTCCATTTTATCCTCACAGCCCTGTGAGGTAGGTCATTCCAGTCAATCAGTTCAGTTGTCTAGAAGAAGCAGCAGTAAAAAGGGAGGAGTCAAAAAGGCACAGGGGAGGATGGAGGAGGAAGGAAATGAAGGAGTTGGTGGAGTTATTCCTTAAGTTTTCAGTTTAAAGCTACATCTGATATTTTATATTTACAAGGCAAGCAAGATGGAAAAGGTGCCATCCGCCACGGCTGTAGTGACGGTAGAGATGGATATAATCTACACTTCCCTGCCGTGGGTGAATTAGCCTTAAACTTAGAGATAAGATAAATATATCTCAGGCCATATGAAATATTTCTCCTTCGATAGCTTCTATGTGTGGTCTTTAAAGGTTGAACCAAATGCTGTCTGGGTCATTTTCAGCCAGAAGTAGTGATGGGAGGGTGACTGCCCAACTCTCCTCGATCCTGCCATATCTGTTAGCTACTGTTTTCAGCCACTTTGCTCCCTTTGTTGCTGCTTCAGCATCCATTTCTTTCTCTGTTTCAGCCAATCAGGGATCACCTCACAATGCTGGTTTGGCTACTCACTGGCATCAGTATGGGCAAGTGAAGCCCATTTAGTGTGAGATCAGTGGTTCCTACATAAGTCACATGACTGGTCCTATATGATTAGGTATCACAGCTGTTTCACAATGGTCTTCAGCAGTTTTGCAATGAACCTAAAAAACTGTCAAAAGCAGAGACAGCTCTTTCAATATTGACAATTGTCATGAAGCTACACGTCCCCCTTCAGCTGAGCCCCACCTTCTTCTCTTCTTGAGAATATTACAAGTTGCCAGACTGAAGTATCTTGCTGCTTTGAAAATATCCTTTTCTTACACTTTCTGCACCTGATTTTCAAAGTATAGAATGGATTTTAACTGCAATTGTAATGAAAGGGAATGTGCATGGGTTTTTCAGATGCCTCTGTTCTAAAGCCATGGCAACTTATTCAGTGGATGTTGCAGTTTAATGAAATTACTCCCCTGTAACTTCATTGTGGTCAGGTTTGTTTACTCAGCATTAAGAGAGGGTTTTCAGCTATTTCCTCATTGCTCAACCATCAGCTTTCCAAAAGCAACAGAAGTCAAAAGCCAACTGACGTGCTGTTCCACTTATGGAAAGAAAAAGTTCTATCGTTCAACTTTCCTGAGCATCTTTTTGGCATTCTTCTTCATACTCGGGGGCTAGTGGGCTCTAGGGCTCAGTATACATATCCTCAGCTACAAAGCAAGTAACATGACACCCCAAATTCTTCTCCATCTTAGATTTTGAGTTTGAGAAGAATTCCCCTCCAACCCAATTTACGGGCACTCTCTAGCACCAAGCCACAAGTAGCCCCTGGGACATATACTGACGTTGCAGTAGCCCTTGAAAAAACATCTTTCTCCACGAGATACCTGCAGAATCTTTGTCAGAGTGGGGGGTGGGGGGGAGTTCCCCTTCCTTTCCTTCACTCTCCCAGCTTGCCATTGCTTGCTGCCGCCATCGCTGCCCCCACAATTAGAGCCAGACTGCCACGGCAGCTTGGTAAACTGGAATGGGGGAGGGTTGGGGAACTGGTGGAGCTGGTGGGTGGGAAGATGCCTGACTCAAAGGGAGTGGATTCAGGTTGCCTTGGAAATAAGCTGAGCTACTTTTCAGGTTTGGAGGGAAGGAGGTCAGCTTATCTCTGAACCAACTTAATGGAAGCCAGGCCCAGAAGAAGTTTGCCCAGCACCGCTTAGGACTGTGTATACTATGCATTAACCGAGCAATGTCTGTACACAGGAAACCCACACTCTGTACCAAGAAAAGCTGAATTATACAAATCCGGTACATTTGCACAATGTTGCTTGTTTGCATAATTTATTCTGGAGTACAGTATGTACTATTTTCAATAGTTTATTCTGGGTGTAAGTAAATTTTTATGGCTACAGCTGAAGCACGCTGTATGCATGAACAGCTGGAACTGTGCATCTAATCTCCGAAGCAAAGCATGTATATATGCCATAAGATTTTCTTTGTGAGCAAGTAAGCATTAGGGTGGCATGAAATGATGGCTGTGTAGCAGTACAACATCACCAAGCTGATGGTCTTCAGTCTCTGCTTTGTACATTGCTTCCGTTGTTGTCCTGTGGCAGCAGAAATGTCTTCCGTTGTGGACCCCACTTCATAAGCTAGTCGAGTCACCTTCTTGTCAAGAAATGCAAAAGTCCTCTGGCCCTCGGTCTGATTATGAATAAATTTTGTTTCCTTGATAACGGACGGTCGTGGTGCTGGATGTTTGACCTATGTCTGTGGGAGAGATTATTGCTTACTTTTTAATCCAGCTTTATAGTGATATCCAAGTTTAACTGAGGACATGTGAGTTTAAAAATGCTTTTCTTTTTCTTCTTTGGACAGGCTGCCCAAAGGCCCATAAGGACACTTTGTGCTGGAGACAACAATTTTTTAAAATATTATTGACATATACTATTTTGTGCTCACAGCTGTGGAATTCTCTCTCTCTCTCTCTCTCTCTCTCTCTCTCTCTCTCTCATCCCTTAACATTCCTGTTAGAGCGGCGGGTTGACAGTCTTCCTCATTGTAACCAACGAAGTGCATATTCCAAGGATCTGCATCCAGTTATGCTTAACTCACAGCAGCGAATGGGAAGTTAAATAATCAAGAAATGGATTCCTATGCACTTGATAAGAGTGAGTATAACAGATCCAGAAGAATGGGGGGAATAATGTGGTAGCATCCTGAGGATGCCCTGTGTAATTAAAAATAAAAACCCTGCGAGTAGAGAACGAACAGCTGCGAGAGGGCTGGGCTGGAACCTTTCTCCCTGAAATTTTCGCAGAAACTGCCAAATTCGCTCCAAAGTTTACTTTAGGTGAAATTGGGTGGTGACCCCAGAGCAAACTGCATGACAAGCAGCAGAAAGCAGCTGTAGCTCCCACTTTAAACGGCTCTCTTTTTACCTTCACATCCTTAGCAGAGACTGTGATGCCTTGGAACAGTAATTTAAGTCCAAGAAAAGGTCACTGACCTAAAAGATCCAGCAGAAGAAATTTATTCCTGCTTTAAGTGGAAACTGAAACCCCACTTTAAATATAGAATCCTGTTCAAGGCTCTTCTACACACACACACACACACACACAGAGAGAGAGAGAGAGAGAGAGAGAGAGAGAGAGAGAGAATTTTATTTAAAAATAGTGATGTGGGATGCATGGGCACATACACCCTGAGACATTTTGCTAATTGAAACTTTTCCCTTCCCTCAGAAGTTTTTCCCAAGCAGGAACATCCAAATTCACCTTGAATTTTCATTTTATGTGAATTTGTCGGTTGGAAAACACTACTACCCCATGTCTTATCAGCTTTGCCCACTGTGTGGATAATCTCTTCGCCAGCCATAAACTCCAAACAGGACATCCAATGTTGAAAGGAAATAGGGAGAATTCCATCCAGCCTGGAATCTGAGCTGGAATCACAGCTCCCAGTGGGGGTGGAGGCATTTAGGGAATGGATGCAGAGCCTGCTGCTTTCTAGAGGGCTCTAGCACAACAAGCCATTGCAAGGCGGGGGAGGTATTCTGCCTACCATTCCTTCTGTCTTGGAGACCTTGGAACATGTGATTGTTTGGCGGGGGTGTTTGTTTAAAAACACCCTTTGTGGGATTGCTTAGTAGCAGCAGCAATATCATGAATGGAAGGGTGCTTTTAAAAAGCAGGCTGCCTGCAACTGAGGCCGGGAGACCATGCAAGGCGGGAGCGGTGTGAGCTCAGGTATACTTGCCCTGCACCTGACAGTCTCAGGCATGGAATTTTGTTTTAATTTCCCCCACAGGAGTGCTAATATTGCTCCTCTGCCAAGCGGTATTAAAAGTAAGCAAATTAATTAATAAAACAGCCAGATTCCAATGAGAGTGCGGGGCTGGGACTCGGGAGATCTGGGTTCTAGTCCCCGCTCGGCCATGAAACTCACTGGGTGACTTTGGGCCAGTCGCGGGCTCTCAGCCTCACCTACCTCACAGGGTTGTTGTGAGGATATAATAAAGAGGAGGAGGACGATTATGTAAGCCGCCTTGGGTTCCTTGCAGGAAAAAAGGCGGGGTATAAATATAATAAATAAAATAAATAAATTGAAATTGACTGTGATTTCTTTCCTCTCTACTGCCTGGTCTAGAGAAACATGGTGAAATTTCCAGCTTCTGGATTAGCCTGTTTAGACGAGGGAGGGAAATATATGTGCAGGACCCTTTGCGAACGTAGGAGGGAAATGAAGAGCCGAGACACTTTGTTGGTGTTTAAATGGGCCACGTTTATTATTTACATACAATGAACTGCAAAGGGATGGAGTGCGGGTTATTCTAATCCGGTCTCCTAGGCCACTCAATTGTGCAATTGGGTGGAGCATCCAAAACTGGGAGGTGGCGATGAATCCGCCGCTGCCCCATTTTCCACTTTACAGTGTTGGGAGCCTTTGTTGCGTCGCCCCCTCTCAGAGTCTCATGACAACAAGCTTGGCGAGAACAAAGGCATCACAGGCGTTCCTGATCCTCAGCTGTCTGAGCCTACTGACCCATCAACATGAGGCATCCTGAAATCGCCTGTCACCTGAATGGTGCCAGGGATGCTCACCTCACCCTATCAATACCCTAACCTGCACTTACCTGCCTACTATCCAAATGTGACCATATTGACTTGCTATGTACACTGATTGCAGACACCCCCAAAGCCTGCAGCAGTATGGAGTAGGCGAAACGCGCTCATCCCCCTAATAGAGATGAGCCAAAATTCCTACTCGGCCCCTTAACGGCAACCAGAGGAGCCCATACTGTATACAGGGAGGGAGGGAGCTGCAGGAAACAAAGAGGGTGTGGGGTGGGGCTGCCAGGCCTAATATTGGCTCCTGCAGCCCCGCCCCCTTGCTGACTAAATACCTGCATCGACAGGTAAGCCTCGACTCGCTTCCCCCACGTTTGCAAAATCCTCCCCGCCCACAGCTGCGCGTGTTCCGGGGGAAGGTCCTTTTGCACGTGTGTTTCTTCTTGAATTGGGCAATAGTGTTTTTGGGTGTTCATTATGTTAAGTGAAGAGATCTTTGTTAAATAAGGATTGCTCTTGTTCAATAATATTACGAATGTAAGAGACTGATGACCACAATGTTTTGCTGCCCAGAGCAGCTGCACCACACAGCTGAAAAGGTGAGTCTGAGGCTGAGCATACCCAGAAATCTTACAAGGGAACACTTTTCAGATCATATGGTGCTTCTCTGGAGCCCCTGAAATATGGTTGCTTCCAGTGACCCTGTGGGTTACCGGTGCCATTGGGTCATTATTGAATGGATGTCACTATTACACACAATTCCATGCAGTGGTGCTATTTTAGATTTTTGTATAGGGGAAAAGGCAAAAGACATTATAGCAGTTGGGGTGGAGGAAAGGATCAGCATAATGTCCAAAGGTCTCCTCTTGACGGCCCCCAAGTTATGGAACTCCCTTCCCAGTGACTTTCGCCATGCCCCCTCCTTGATGAGCTTCCACCATGCTTTAAAAACATGGTTTTTCAGGTGGGAATATGGGGTGGGTTAGGATTTTTTTTTAAAAAAAACTTTTATATTGTTTTAATTGTGTTCGTTTTAATTGTGTTTTAATTGTGTTTAATTGTATTTTATGCTGCTGTACATCGCCCAGGGTGGCTGGGTGGCCATCCAGATGGGCGATTTAAAAATATAATAAATAAATAAATAAATAAATAAAATTCAAGACTAAATTGCAACCAAGTATTTGTGATTTGTTTTTTTAAAAAATATCTCCTATTAACTATAGCAAATTTACCACAGGCACATGCATACTCTTTGAGCAAAAGGATTTGTGCTTTGGCACGCATATCTAGTCCATAACATCATTTCAATCTTTATAACAATTCGTAGATACTCATTGTTCAACTAGTGAGGTCAAGGTGCTCCTGCGATGCAAAAGCCCCCGTCCTGCTCAGCCTAACTGCTGCCGCACCTGCTCCCACAGCATTCCATCTCAACTGCAACTCTGCATATTTTCATATTTGATATGGAAAATGTGAAAACAAAGTTCTAAGGTGGGTTGAGTGAGTCATCCTATATTCCACTCCTGTATGTGAAATACAGGCCTTTTGTTCCTTCTAAGAAACCAAGATTTTCCGGTAATATCCCAAGGAGATAGGATTTGGGAATGTTTTATTTATTTGTATTCACTCTAACAATGGGAGATAAACTACACAAAAACCATCAAGGATGGGTTGGCACATGAAATCCCGGAAACATTGGATGAAATGCCATGAAGTCATTGTGAAAAACACATAAAGAGAAGAAGAGGGGGATGTGAGAAGACAAAGAAATTCCTCCCGTGCATAATTTATGGAAATCATGCAAACAGCACCTGAGGCAGCACATCTCATTCAGTGGCCCGCTCTTCACAAAAGGAATGGCAAGTGGTAAACACTCTGTGGAGAGGAGATCTGGTTGGAGCACATATTAGACCCAACCCTCTCCATCCCGGCCAAGACTGTTAAGTCCGGGCCCTTTCATTCTCTTCCATAAGCTCTTTCTCCTGACTGTGGTCCCTGAATCAGGAACCAAAGGGGACAGCTGAATTATTCAGGGATGCTTTTAGAGGGGCTGCCATCATGTCCCCTCAATTGTAGGACCCATGAGGGGATCCTGGTGTATATTTGGTTTTGCCTCTGAAGTAATGTTAACCTTTCTAGGTGGGAAGGAGAAGAGGTGAAGTTGTGCCTCCATGCATGACCATGACCATGACCATGACCATCCTCGAAGCACAGTCAGGCACATTGAGCTCTGGTCTACCTGGCAACCAGGCCCTCTGATACGAAGGTCCATCCTACCTCTTATTCCAGATGTGTGGCATTTCCCTCACTCAGTAATGAAGAGGAGGAAAACACTTATGGGTATCCCCTTCATTGCTGCCTGCCTTTCAAGACTTGGGCCCTGGCAGTGGAAACAAACAAGCCTCACAGAATTGAGTCCGGGCACTGGAATCAGGTCTCACAGAAATGATATTATTTTTTCCTCATAAGGAACAGTGCTCTTTCTCTTCTTTGTCTATATAACAACAGTTTGAGGTATCACTATTGTTAACATTTTATAGATGGGGAAAACTAAGTGTGGGGAAAAGTGACTTGCCCAAGTCCACACAATCAGTTCATAGCAGAGATAAAAGCACACGAAAGGTTCTATTTAAATCATTCTTTCAGAGCAAATATTTATTTCATAGAAGGCTACATTTTCCTCATAGTTTATCAAGCTATGACAATTAATTGGAAGTTTATTTTTCTCTTCTATGGCCCAAAATGAATTTTTCCACAGAAGCACAAACCTTCTGGCATCAACAGGTGGCAGTATTTGAAAGTTGGAGAGATTCAAGCCAGGCTGGCTGAGCAGAACTGAATGTTGACAGGAACCCAGCTGGTTTAGTTCAGATTTCAGCTCTTTTATAGGAGAGGCTAAAAGGGAGAGTTCTCATTAAGGGTTAAGCAGAATCAGAGAGCCATCACACACCAACAGAAAAATACATACACATTACTCTATGTGCATAAATGAACAAATATCTTGCAGAACCCATATCAGACGTGATCACATTTCTGAAGTTGGAGTGTCAGTTTAGAACAGTGTTCTCCAACCTTGGGTCCCCAGATGTTTTTGGCCTACAACTCCCAGCATGCGTAGCTGGCTGGGGCATGCTCGGAGTTGTAGGCCAAAAACATCTGGGGACTGTGAAAATGGGGAGGAGGTCCTAGCATCCCCCGGGGATCCCCATTGGATGTCATGTGTAAAAAGTGGGACGCAGGTCACCTGACTGGAACAGGAGGCCTATTTAAAAGTCAACTCATAAAACTGTGCACATGTAGGTGGCGAGTCCTTTCCCCCGCTTGGCCAGAGGCAGGTTCGTTTGATCTGGACGTTCTAAGGGACCTCCGAGAACACTGGTCTAGACAAACTGATCAGATGGCAAAACTGTTTCTGGACTGACCACTTTAGACTACAAGTGGGAGTTGTATGCCAGCCCCACATTAAACAATAACAGCAGCAACAACAAAATCTTCCTACACACATAACACTAGGTAACTAGGGAGAAGAGTTCCAGCCTATCCTAGTGTGGCCTGACTGGCTAGTTTTCTGTGTATAGGGTTTGTTTTCTCTTTCCTTCCATTGGGGAACATTCAAGCATGTGGTCCCATTGTCCACAATCTGCAACCAGAAAGTGTTACAGTCCAAGAACAGGTTTATCACAGGATGAGCTTATTTTCTAGACTGGATTTTGCAATAGTCCAATGTCTAGTTGTTAAGAAATCCAGACAAAATCTTGCATTCATAAACCCAGTTCTTGGCAAACAGTCTGCTCCCAGGATCCTCGTGTTGCTTTGCAGGAGTTAGTATTGGGCTGGATCCTGAATGTGTTCTCCCCTTTCGTGAGGACCAGGAAGAACCTGAGGTATACTAGAAGCTTCCAGTGGTGCAGGTACCAGCCTTTTAATACTATTGAGGGGAAAAGACCAGGTTATATTGATTCAATACATCACTAGCAAGATCCATAAGGCTGTATCAGGGTATCAAGGGTAGTGATGTCACCAAAGCTTGCAATTACTTTATTTCGGCCTTCCCCAACCTGGTGCCCATCATCAGCTGTTTTTGATTCAGCTCCCATCAGCCCCTGCCAGCATGGCCAATAGTCAGGAATGCAGGGAGTTGTAGTCTAAAACATTTGGAGGGCCCCAGGTTGGGGAAGGCTACTCTATTTGGACTACAAATTTTTCCAACTCATATTGTCCAGATCTATTCCAGGGTGTGCTCCCTTGCTCTGCAATTCTTAATTAGTTAAGAATTTTTAAATGGTATATATTCTGAGTCTGTATGCCAGTTTTTGGGTTCATCAGACTACACACCCAAAACCACGAGG
Source organism: Shinisaurus crocodilurus (assembly GCA_021292165.1). NCBI lineage: Eukaryota > Metazoa > Chordata > Lepidosauria > Squamata > Shinisauridae > Shinisaurus > Shinisaurus crocodilurus. The sequence continues at coordinate 111,295,629 of CM037876.1, forward strand.
GCTCCATTGCAGAGTGCTTTTATAAACCATGCATTCTTAGTCTGTCCCTCCTCATTCCAAACATGATATCATAATAGTATACTACACTACAGGGCTGATGTATGGCCTCTCTACTTCAGCTGAGGCTATGATCCTTTCTGAGGCTGGCAGTAATATCATTTTTTAAAAGTGGGTTCTATGATTTCTGATTATCTGCCATGTTGATATTCTACACATTCAATTTTAAATTGAATTCATTTTAAATTGTACTTTGATGATCTTGTATTTTCTGGTCCACTTCTGAATTGAGGTAAGGGAATTTGCCAATCATTAATTGGGAGGTGGTGAGTTTGTCCAAGTCTGAGTTCTATTGCTTTGGGGCATGTCTACACTTCATTCTTAAAATGTTTTAACTGTCATGGCTGCCATCTCACGGAGACAAAGGAATTGTGGTTGAGTGACACAGAATTCTCTACAGTCTCCTGCAATAATCATTCCCTTAACTCCTTGAAGAACACCATGAACAATTGGCCTAACACTTTGTGATTTCGGTGTAAATATGCCCTAGTCCAGGGGTTCTCAACCAGGGGGGACTATTTCAGAAAAAGAAGGTAGCAAGCTACTAATTTAAAAATAAATGCATGTAGTTAAAACTTGCAAAATCCGAAGCTTCATACAATATATTTTTTTTTGTTAAAAGCTCTTTACTTGTTTTGCTCACTTCCCTCCCTTCTGCTCTTCTTTCTGCTTTTCCCACAAAAATATTTGAATTCTTTCAAAATAAAATGCAGTAGCAGCCAGAGGCAGTGGACTTTTGAGGCTGCATGTAGGAACAGGTTTTGGTTGTGGGCCTCTCATCTCTCTGGGCTTCACATCTGCAGTTGCTCCTGCTTGACAACAGCCTAAGACAGAGAGGAACTTCTCCTAGCAGGGTGGCAGGTAGACACTGAAAGGCACATTCAGGTATTTAAATCCCCAGAAGACTCTGCTATAAAAACATTTGTTGCCTTCAGCTCATACATCTTTAAGCCACTTGCTGTTCCTGCTGCTACAGCAAAACCCATTCTACTTTGGCAAGCCTTGTTATGGGAGCAGCATAGTAAATCTGGGATTAAAGTGTGCAACCACACAAACCAAAATTCACTAGCCTTCTTGAAACTCTTTAAGCCTTGATCAACATTCTTCAGTTGTTTCATATGAGCAGAAACCTCCACATTTACCTCAGTGGCTACTGAGCCTTGCTTGGGGAAACCCCTAATGGGTCAGGCCTTGTAGGCGTTACCAACCAATGCTCTGTGTCTGTGGTGACTTTCTGCTGCCATGGCAGGGCTTTGGACATGCCCCATCATGTGCCTGGAGGCAACCCCCACAAGAGGCCTTTAAACTGCACAGCTGGCCTCCTGCCCTCCACACTGGGTCCTCTGCCCCCAGGCAGCGGGCCTCAAGCTCCCCCTGCACCAGAGCCTTTCGCACCCCCTTCTTTAGCACCCTTGAAACACCTTCAGCTTTTGGATTGGGTCTCTACTCAACAGCCTTTAGTTTGGACCCAGAGTAACCATTTGCTTGTAGTTTCCCTGAAGGCCTCCAGCTCCCCCTGCTGCCAGAGTGGTAATATTGAAAGAGCCTTGTGAAATTACAGCATGGACCAGGGCTCTCGAACCTTGGATCCCCAGATGTTGCTGGCCTACAGCTCCCAGAATCCCTTGCCATTAGCCATGCTGGCTGGGTATGCTGGGAGCTGTAGGCCAGCAACATATGGGGACCCAAGGTTGGAGAGCCCTGGCATGGACTATTGGAACTGGGTTGGGGTCAGTCAAGTCTGCTATAGGGACATAGGCCCAGCTGGGACGATGGGAGGAAGCATGATGTTATGGATGGGAAGAAGTCATGGAAGACGGTAATTCATATGAAGGCCACAGTGGGCAAAAGGATGAGATTTGTGACAGTTCTGGACAATGTGGAGACCTTATGCAAACATGTGGGCACAATGGAGGAGCAGTTTCTCAGGCAAGGGAGGCCAGTACCTACCACAGGGGGAAACCTGTCAACACTTGTTGCCCTGACTACTGCTTCAGGTCTCTGGGCATTCATGGGTGCAGCCCATAGCTGGGCCATGTGACCTGTTACTGTAGCATCCCTTGGTCTCTCCAGCTCCTCTCTCACAGTTGCACCTCTGGTTCCTGGGCTAGTGGGCCCACCATTACTTGCTCTCCATTCCACAGATCCCATCCTGTTCCCTACATCCTGTAGGAGACTAAAATTAGCTCCAACTGGGGTGCCCTTGGGATCTGAGCACTTGGGTGCTAGAATTCAGCAGGGCAGGGAGCCCAAAACAAGCCTGGCACAGGATTTGGGGGCCACTCTGTCCTTCTGGAACATATGGGAAGCTACCACCAGCCATGGAGAGCCAGTTTATGGTGTGGGGGCATAGGGACATCAAGATGGGTTCCCCTGGTCAACCCATCTGGGCAGGAGGGTGGGGGCATAGGGACATCAAGCACTGGGGGAGACAATGATCCTCCCAATGCAACCCATATGCCAAGGTATCAGCACCGCTTGGGGGCCATTTGTTGCTGGCCACAAAAGAGAGAATTTGGAGGGACTACTACTTCCCTGCTGCTTAGGGACCCTGAACCTAAAGTATTAGCCAAGGATGGGGTCCTGGTCTACTTGATAAGGATGTGGAGGAATATAAATGACCGAAGGTGGAGCAGAATTGGAACAACTGGCTATCAGTTTGCACAATTTATCTGGGGGTGATACTGGAAAGAAACATAAGGCTCACAGGCAGCTGCTGTTGTCAAGTACCAAGAGATTATCTACTGGCTGTATATTTTCTGTGCAGGGTTGGTCTTGCCGCAGTATGACAAGCAATTCAGAATGTGGGCGACACTTAGCCCAACCTTTAGATGACATATAAAACACTCCAAGCTCAGGTGGGAAATATTATCCAGACCAGGAAGGAGAGCAGACAGTGGCCGCCATGTGTCATTGCCACACTGGCTGAGCACATGCAAGGCCTGACAAGGGCAAGGAATCTAACAGCCAAGTCTGCTAGGAATACAGCACTCTGGGGAAGTGCCAGCAGGGACCTTGGATGTTTGAGCATAGATGCTTCTACTGTAAGGGTGGCAACTGTTTTTCAGGTTAAAAGTGTATGTGTGTGTGTGTGTGATAATTACAGAGGCAATAAACACACTCCTTCCCTCACTACTGTTGCCAAATTACCGACCCGATATCAGTCCTTTTGCCAGAGCCTCAGAATTCTTGGATCTGCTCAGAACTTTCATATGGGGAAGGGGAAGGAAAATCTGAGCCTCCTCCTGCACCTCCTCCTCTTTCTCTCCTCATAGCACCATGAGCCACTGCACCTCAGGAACAGGCCTGGAAGCCTGTGGCTGCTGTTCTTGGCTCTTCTTCTGGCAGCTGAGGCCACTCTTCCACAGGTGCTTCACCACCACTCTCTTCTTCTGGGAAGCCAGTAAATGTGAGTTCATTCAGATCTGCAAAGAGACATCCCAAATCCAGGTCAAGCAGTGGTAATTCAACACCTTCGCACCCTTGAGCCAATTCTGGAATAAGGGTCCTTTCCAGATCAATCCCCAAGTCTTCTGGAGGTGCTCCGGTATGAGTGAGAGACTGGACCACCATCTGGTCTAGGTCAGCAATATTGTGATGCACTTGCTGCCGTTCCTCCTCTGGTGACAGGTGCCTGGGCTGGGCAGGCAGAAGAATCCTACTCTCTACAGGGCCAAGATCCATCGCTTCCCCAGGGATGTCCAACTCCAATTGCATTTCCCTAGGAAATGTATGCCACACTGCTTCCTGAATGGCACTGCCAATGCCCTTTGTTTTAGAGGAGGCATCCTGGATTCATGTAGCAGAGCAGATGGCCAGGGAGCTTTTCTCAGCACAGTGGGCGAGGTTGTGTGGGGCTGCTTTTACTAGAGGAGTAGGTAGTGGGGCTGCTTGTCCAGACACAGAATGCGCAGCTTGCAGGGGCAGCAGCGATGGACTCACGGGGCGAATTGCAATGCTGAGTGGCTCAATTCAGAGCACCTTTTTGGGTGGCCCAGCATTGGGGGGAGTCTGCAGAAGAGAATTTGCAGATGGGATGCTATGTGGCTTCGGAGTACCTGATGCGTGTGCCATCCCCCTTGAAGTGCCTGGAGTTGGGGAACAGGAACCACAGGCAGCAAGGTCTTCATGAGATGATGATGCCTAAATCTCTGTGGCTGTTGCAAGGAAATCCCGTTGCCAGTGGTATAACCGTACATCACGCCCCTCCTGCCAGCTTGTCATAGAATGGCACGGTGAGCGGCTGGACACCAGGCCATTTGTTGTGAGTAGTTATTTCTTTAAACTTCTCTTTCAACCCATGCAGCTTTGCACTGTGCTGGGATGCACACATAGCCCCTAAGAGACACCTGTTCAGAAAAGCAGGGGGAAAGGCGATCATGCCTGGTGCTCTGTAGATATTCCTGGGCCTCTGGGCTAAACCAGAGATCTATAAATACTGTACACCAAGTTCATTGTCTGTCAGTCCAGAACTGAGCACAAATTATCTTCTGGCTTTGGTGTTGTTGGGCAGCCTCTCCTCAGATGGTGCCCCCAATGCTGAGGGATCTGTTCCTTGTGATGCTTGTGTGAGGGGATCTGGAGTGGGTGAGAACAGTGGGGGCGAGAACTCTGCATCCTCCTCCTGTCCAGGATCCATTGGGGAGGCTGGGTGGGGAGAGTTGACCTTTGCTATCCAAAGGTGGACTGTGCTTGTTACAGGAACTGGACATAATGGCAGACTGGTAGTGGGGTGGTCTGTGCCGTACCGGGTTGCAGCTGGAGGCCCACTGCTTCCCACATACAGAAAAGGACGTAAGGATCAGGGCTCTGTTTAATAAGGTGGGAAGACAGTCTCTGGTGGGAAGACCTAGGAAAGGGAGGGTTACTCTCGCTACTTTTCAGTTTCACATAAGAAACAAAATTTGTCTAACTATTTTGGTGTAAGCATGTGTATGGGATTAAGGGTGTAAATATGTCCGAAGTTAATTCTATTCTAGGAAGGGGTGAACAAGTGATGTTTGAGATCACTAGGATTCTCCAAACATCATCTCATCGCTTGTGCTTGTCTTGTGCCTGATTCCTGGTCGCATCTGTGATCACCGCTCACTTTGTGAGAACGGGAAACTTGTGCAAATTGAGCAATGATTGAGTGGGAGATTTGTGCTACCGTAATCCCCCTGGAAAATGCACAAATCTCAAAATTTGCACAAATTCCCTCCACAGACTAAAGTGGGGCTGATTCAGTCTACTGAGGAAATTTGCACAAATTAGGAAATTTGTGCAAATTGAACCAGGAATCGGGACATGCTTGCATATTTTGCGAGCAAAAACAAAATTCTCACATATCCCTATAAATATTCCAAAAAAGAAGCTTGATGTATGGTAAAGTTTCAAAATTTAAGATTTGGTGTTGTTTTGAGATGGCACAAGGCAGACACAACTACAGTGGTCTGAACAGCAGGCTCATTCAAGGTCCGTGTGAGGCTGGATGTTGTGGAAACCAGAGTCTCACAGCTGGAAGATAAATCTTTGACTTATGAAACTGTGTTGTCTTGTCTGCTTGACAGAGAACTAATCTTATTTTGAAGACCAAGCTCAATGAGCTAGAACAGTGTTCTCCAACCTTGGGTCTCCAGATGTTTTTGGCCTACAACTCCCAGCATGCCCCAGCCAGCACTGAGCTAGAAAGTCAATTTCATAATTGCAATTTACGAAACATTGGGACATTTGAGTAGGCTGAGCAGTCAACCAGCTGCTTTTATGGAGTCCTTATTGCTTGAGTTATTGGATCTCCATGAGTACTATCAATATGAGTACTATCAAGTGAGCACAGCGAATTCCCGTCCCCCTCTCCCATTGAAGAGAGACCTCACCTGTTCATCATGAAGTTTTCAAGCTTTTCTGTTAAGGAGTTTATTTTAAGAGCTGCAAGAAGCAAGGGACTGAGTTTGAGATACTTTTTATTTCAGACAGGAATTGCATGTGTGTGTGTGTGTGTGTGTGTGTGTGTGTGTGTATGCATATGTGTGTGTGCATATATTTATATATCAGGCATCGGGGGTACAGTATCATGCTTGCCTTGGTTTGAAAATGTTTGTTGGCAGGCGGAGCAGTAAGAAGGGCTGTGAGGGTGGAATATGCTGCCATCTGGCCTGGAAGCGCTGGTGGGGGTGGGGTGGAGTGGTTTGTTTTGTTTTGTTTTTTCTTTCTTTATAGGCTTTTTGGCATCATCATCATCGTCGTCGTCATCGTCGTCGTCATCGTCATCGTCATCGTCAGGCAGGACCTGGCTGGTTGCTGGTTTTCTGGATCTTTTTCTTTTTCACTTTCGTCTTTTAACATAAGGTTTATTAGTCAGTTTATTTGTCTGTCTTCTTCTAAGCATCATCACTTACAGTCCTGGATATTTTGAGTATGCTTTGCTTGTTACAGGACAATTGGTAATATTGTTTGTACATGGGTCATTTTCTGGAGATGGAATATATAATGGAATTGGAATATGCCTTTGAAGTATAAGAGAAGGAGCAGTGGGTTGCCTTCAAATCTGTACAGCCTATGGATTCCATAGGTGTGAGTCTTTTGTAAGGCGTTGCATGCATTATACATGGGGTGGCAAGGATGGGATGGTGGGTGCAAATAAGTGTTTAAGCACGCAGTCCTAAGCGGATGCCCATAACCCTCCAAACTCAGTGGGTTACGGGCATCCTATGCAGGGTGGGAGGAGCATGGAGGCAAGGTTGCCTCCGTGCTCCTCTCGCCCTGCAAAGCAGCTAGATGGCCGATTTCAGCTGTCTGACTGCCGTGCTTTGGAGTGGGAGGGAATACCTCATACCTTGGTGGTGCCGGTCTCCTCCCCTTCAATCTTCACCCCCTAAACCTCTTCTCTGAGATTGCTTTTGCAACCTCAGAGAAGCAGCCAGTATGGTTCTTTCCATACCAGCTGTGAACAGAGGGGGAGAGCGCTCCAAGTGTGGAATCCCAGCTCCGACATTGGAGTGTTTTCCTGCATCAGAGCTAGGACTCTGAAAAATCCTACGGCCCTCTAGATGCTGTCCAGGAGCCATAGGATTGCCCTGTTAGATATATAATTGTTTTTGTTGTATTCTTCTCTTGGTTGTTTTGAATCTGTGTATGATAACGTCCTTGAAAATTATTACTTGGAATGTTAGGGCCTGAATACTCCCAACAAACGAAAGCAAGTGCTTTCCAAATTTAAGAAGCTTAAAAGCGATGTTGCTTTGTTACAGGAAATTCATCTTTTGGTGTAAGACAAGGACAGACTTTTCAAAAACTGGGTAGGAGAAGTTTATGCTAGCCTCAACTCTAAGAAAGCTAAAGGAGTGCTTATACTTATATACAAAAAAAACACCAATATCAGGGTTACAAGTAATATCTGATCCAAAGGGACATTTCCTTATTGGTGGTTAATTGTACAAATATGGTAATCATCATGGTGAATGTCTGTGGTCCTAATTTAGATTTGCCTACTGTGTTTTGTGAGTGCCTTAGTCACCTGCCTACCAGTACTTATGATCATTTGATAATCGATGAGGATTTTAATGAGATGCTGACCCAGTAGGAGTAATCCCCCGCACATATTTCAGTCTGTAATCCATTCAACATTGAAGGCTTATATGTCTGAGTTAGCTTTGATTGGTGCACGGCATACTATGTTAAAACCTCTGGGGCAGGATTATAACTTTTTTTCAGCTGTGCTGCATCAAAATTGTTTTAGATTAAATTATTTTTTGGGTTCTTCTCCGCTACTTCAATGTGCGACAACATGTGATATTGATTCAATTGCTATTCTGGACCATGCTCCAGTTTATTTAGGAATCAAATGCCGGGCAGAGCGATCCTATGGCCCTTAGACAGTGTCTAGAGGTCCATAGGATTATTTGGACTCCCAGCTCCGAGGCTGGAAAACAGCTCCAACCTCGGAGTTGGAGATCTGCACTCAGAATGCCCTCCCCCCTCTCAGCTGGTGTGGAAAGAACTGCACCAGCTGCAAAAGTGACCTTGGGGAAGAGGTTTAGTGGGTGTTTAGTGGGGGTGGGGAGAAGAGGAGACCAACGCTGCCAAGGTATGACGTATCCTGACAGTGCCTCAGCCTCCTTCCCTCCCCCTCTGAAGTGCTGCAGTGAGACAGCCAAAATTGGGCATCTAGCTGCTTTGTCTCAGTGCTCCAAGTTCGGAGGGTTTCACTGCTTAATGATGACAATTTTAAAACACAGATGGCTTCTGAACATAATGAATATTTTGAGATTAATGAGGGTTCAACCATGTCTTGTGCTATTTACTGGGAGGTCTCGAAGGCTTATATGAGGGAAGGATTGTTGCATTTGCTTCTCACAAGGAAAACCTTAAGGCCATACAGGAAGAGAACTTGGATAAAACAGTGAAGTCCTTATTAATTCAATGTGCAGCTTGTCTTTCCCCAGACCTCTATCAAAAACTACAGCATGTTAAATATGAATTGAATAAACTACATTCACCTAAATCTGAATTTGTGTTGACTTGTCTGTGTCAGAGGTATTGGGAAAGTGGAGAAAGGCCTTGCAAGATTCTGGCATTTCGGTTAAAACAACAAAACATTTGAAATTATATTCTGTTGATCAAAGATAACCATAATAATATATATACAACCCCAAAAGATATAAATTTAGAGTTTCAAAAATGTTATTCTGAACTATGTTTGTGACATTGGGAAAAAAGTGGATTTCCACAGGAATTTCTTTAATGAATTAGAATTTTCTCTTTCGTGTCACGAGTGATGACAAATGGAATTCTTTCAAGTTTTTTTTTTCAGTTTAGAGCAGGGCACAAGGCAGGGCTGCCCTCTGTCTCCCTTGATATTTGATCTGTGCTTGGAACCCTTGGAGTGTGCAAATAGGCAAAACAGGGACATTTCAGAAATTATTGGCATTAATTTGGAGGTCTGTCCAAAATTAGCATTGTTATCAATAACGGAGAAACTTCTGTGCTCTCAAGAGATAAAGGAACTAATTGTAAGTTTGTTAATTGCGGGGAGATTATTGATAGCAAGGAAATGGAAAGTTCAACATCAGTATTTAATTACTGATTGGTATAAAGAGGTGTGGGATATCGTTTTAAATGATAAACTAACATGTAGTATTAATGTAAAAAGGGACAATTAAAGAAAAATAATTTTAAGGATATATGGGGACCATTTCTAGACTATGTTTTAGTAAAGGGAAAGGGGAGTAAGCCATGCCAATATAGGATGTATTTTTGGAATATTGATTACCGTAATAATGGATTATGTGGATAGAATTATTTTTTGGCCCCGTGATGACGGGTGCACTTTGGAGTTATATGGATCTGTGGGTTTATTTTCTTTTTGTATGTGTGTTTATTTGTAAAAAAGAAAAAAGGGATTTTCAATTTTGTGCATGAGCAAGTTGAGTATAAAGTGGCTTTATACACAGATGATTTGTTGCAATTCATCAATAGGCTAGAGTCTTCTATACCAAAATTAATAAGATTAATTGATACCTTTGGTACACTTTTGGGTTATACTATTAATTGGTCAAAATCTCAATGGCTATGGGTAGTATCAAGAAGACACCCAATGGCAATTTCATTATTGTCCAGAAGTGATAAAGTATATTGATGCTGGGAGATATCTCACAAATGGTCGAACTGAATATAAGTGCATTAGCGGTGGGAATATCTCTTCACTTGGAAAGATGGGAATCACTTAATTTAAGTACTGTACTTGGGGTAAGGTTAACATACTTAAGATGAATGTCTTGCCATGGGTAATTTATGTATTATGTAGTATTCCTTTATACAATCCTCAAACATATTTTCAAAAACTTTATGCAGCACGTGGCATGTCATGTCTTGTCAACTGCAGTTTGACCCATATTCTCATTCTAAATTAACTTAATGGGAGAATCCAGTCTTGAAAATAGAGAGACAGCCTTTTACGTGGTGGAATTGGGCTGATTGTCGGATCAGTTAATAGGATCCGACAATGCGTCTTTACCATTTTCAGTATTGCGGATTAGATATAATTTACCATCCAGTGCTACAGCATTTGTTGGATATCAGCTATCAGTGATAAGTGCTTCAGCACTTCCTACACTGTTGGAGGAATTAATTGGTTCCTTAGAACAACTAAGCCTACAATAGCTGTTTATAAAAGTCTTTGGGAATATAACAATGTAGAGTTCAGCATTTCAGAGAAGAATGGATAGGGAGTTGGAATGCTCTATACAGTCTAATCGATGGGAAGTTGCCCTCGCTTCCGTATGTACTATTTCTGTAGATTTACAACTGATGCTGATTCAACAAAAATGATGTCTTGTGTATATTGGACACGAAAGAGGCTTGTTAAGAAGAAGCTGGCTAGCTCTGCCAGAAGCTGGCGATGTAATGAGGATAATGCCTCATTGAGGCATACGATGTAGGCATGTGCTGTACTGGCTTCTTTTTGTTGGAAGTCATTGCTCGTATAAATTTTCTTCTTGAAAATCTGCGATAATAGTGGATGTACATGAACTTTTAAATTCCATCCCTGTGATGTGGGGATTAACAGATGGACAGCAAAAGTGGATACCAAGGGCCCATACAGTTGCAAAGGGATGACTCATACTTCAAGCTTGGAATGAAAAACACCCACCACCTATCATTCAGTGGACTGAAGATCTTACTGCTCTTGCTACATTTGAACGTATCTCCTCCAGCCATCAGTCTCATATGGATACTTACCGTATTTAGATATATGGATTGCTTATATGGATGTATATATTTGAACTAGAAGAGTCAAATCCTTCTTTCCCCCTCTTTTTATTGTGTATGGATGTTTTATGGTATGTCCCTCCTCCTCCTCCTCCTCCTCCTCCTCCTCCTCCTCCTCCTCCTCCTCCTCCTCCTCCTCCTCCTCCTTTTCTTTGGGGCTGCCCCCGCTTTCTGTTTTTATTTGCTATTGTTATATTTGCAAATTAAAAATTAAATAAATAACCATGTGAATAGGCTATCAGAGGTAAAACACCACAGAGATAATTTTTATATTACATTGCTTGCGACCCATGTATCTGAAGGAATCAATACCTACTTCCACATAAGTCTGTGAATCCCCTCTTTGGGTTGCCCTCTCTGAGAATTGGAGTGGCAACTGGAGAAATTGCATTTTTGGTTGTGATGCATCTACTTTGAAGACCCTTTTTTCCTCCTAGGCTTTAAAAAGAATCTTTGGACCACGTTTTTAGGCTGCTTTTAACTTCTGACCTGTTGTTTTAATTGCATGTATTCTGTATTGTATGTTTTATCATTTTATCTGTAAATCTCCAAGGAAACACTGAAAGGCAGTATAAAAACTAATTGATCACACACATAGATATTACCATATTGTTTCAAACATACTTTCCAATAGCCCGTTCACATATTCAGCCATCAGTTACCGGGGCATTATTTACACATGTCTGTATCTGATTGATTTTACTTGATTACCGTTTAGTTGATGACTGGATGCTGAATGTGTGAATTGCCTTGACCAAAAAGAATAGTGTTTAAGGTGACACGAAATGTTCTCTCTGTGTTCTCTCCATGGTGCTAAACCTGTGCTGAGTTATTCACATATGCAAGTTGCCACTTGAGCCTCAGTCATCAAGTGTTAAACTTCCATGTGTGAATCAGTTGGAAAGTCTTCATTTTTACACATGCTTAGATGGATATTATTTTTAAGCAACTAAAGCTGTGGTGGCTGGCTTCCTGTCTAGCTCCCATTGATTTCCATGGAACATGTACTGTCAACATGTACTATGTTCTTCCCATTCACCTCAATGGGGCTTGCGCAAGAGACTTTTCTGCTCAATGTGCATTTGAACATTTGTACTCAAGTTAAGATGGGGGTGTGTGTCTTTCTGGACACCTTAGCCCATATGGAAAGTAACCTCGGCGACAAAAGGGAAAGCAATGCATTTCCTATAAAAAGAGTGCTTCATACAATATGTTATGAAATATTACTATGAACAACATAGGCTTGGACTGAGACTGGAATGAAACCAGGGTTGGAAAGTATAAATAAGAAAACTGTACTATGGATGCATGTAACTGAAGAAAAAAATCCCTACAAGGCACGCTATTAATGGAATCGCGTCCCATGAAAGATAAAAGAAACTATCATAAAAAGGAAGTCATGTAAAAGGATGGGATTTATTTTTTCCATGGTATAAATATCTAAAAAGCAAGTGTTTCATATTTTTATGATTACAAACTGTTTGTTTCGTTAAACAATTTACTGTAGGAAAGGCCTACACCACATGATGTGACTCAACAAGGGCTTAGGCAGCAGAGGTCCTTCCCACCCAGCTTTGCTGCCTGAGATCCTTGAAGCTGGAGATTGGACCTGAGCTGTACTGCATGCACGGCACACAGGCTACCCCTGAGCAACAATTAAGAGGCTAATCCAACCAGAGTTAAGGCCTAGTATCTCACATTGGCTCAAAGTCCACAAAGCCAGGTCACTGGAGGCCAAGGCGGCTCATGCCTTAGCAAATGCACCCCATGATCACGTAATGAGGTTGTGCAATGTCACAAGTTGTGCCTGTACAATTTACAGGGGGGGGGGTGCACATCACGTTTAGCACGCACACAACATGTGTACAGGTGTGCACATACACATGAATATGAACAGTTATTCACATGTAATATTCAACATGTGTACAATCTAGGCACCAGATTAACACATTTCTTCTGGCATAAGCTTTTGTGAATGCTGTCCACTCCATCAGAGGCCTGAAGTATTAACCTCAAATTGGCAGATGAAGTGGACAGTGTCCATGAAAGCTTCTGCCAGTGGGAATGCGTGAATCTGTGTATGTGCTGCAGCAGAAGAGCAGCTGGTGCAGCTCTCGGGAGGGGCGGGATGATGATGTCTCACTCTGAAGGTTGCTCAGAAGGTTGCTCTGAAGGTTGCTGCCCGACACTCCCGGGAGCTGCACCAGCTGCTCTCAGGCTGTGGCAAATGCCACAGCAGGAGAGCAGCTGGTATGAGTTTCTGGTATGCCGCCAGGCCAATGGCTTGCTTTGAGTAGTCCTCAGGGGCAGGCATTAGAAATGCCTTGGTCTGAAGGGTCCTTCCTCAGAGTGAGGGATTCTGGGTAAGGTGGCCCTGGAGACTGCCTCTGCTGCTGTGGTACAAGTGGCCTCCACGGCCACTGCCCTGCCAATGGATCTGAGAGGAAGGATCCAGGGATGTTGAAGAGTCCTTGGTCTCGAGTCACGAGTCGAGTCACGAGTCTTTGGACCCGAGTCTCGAGTCCGAGTTCGAGTCCTTGGTCCAAAATGGTGACTCACGAGTCACGAGTCCTGAGTCACTCCCAAGACTGACTCCACGAGTCCCTATTAAAATCAATGGGGTTTCCCCCCAACAAAATAAGGCTACTTCAGATGTGTGGCTTAAATAAATTCTAGACACAAGTGTGCCTTTTTATTTCAAAACTCTGCAACTGATTTTGGCAAGAACAGACCAGGCAGACAAACCCAAGATAACCAGGCAGGCAGAGGAGGCAGGGAACCCCAAACAGGCAGGCAGAGGCAGCCAAACCCAAAATGTCTGACCCTAACCCCAACCCCCCACAACAACACATCAATCAAAATAAATCTCAACACATCGTTGGGGCTGCGCTCCTGGTAGCTGTCCATAGTGGCCGAGCAGCGGCGCGCCTCGCTTCCATGCGCTCTTCACCGGTGATAGCGCTCCTTCTGGCACAGCCAGAAGACTCGTCAACAGCCCAGGGATGTTGACGAGTCCTTGGTCTTGAGTCCCGAGTCAAGTCTCGAGTCCCATTAAAAATATTGGGACTCGAGTCCGAGTCGAGTCAGAGGGGGAACTCAGTCCGACTCACGAGTCGAGTCCTCGAGTCCGAGTCCCCATCCCTGGAAGGATCCCTCAGAGCAAGGCACTGAGGGGGAGGCAGGCATCAGAAAATGGGGTGGATGGGGCAGCATGTCCTCCCACCTCAGGTGCCAGGAGTTCTTGCACCAGCCCTGACAATACTTCCTGGATCAGCATTGCCCTTACTCTGAATGAATGAATGAATATTCTTGCCTCCCAACCCTGAAAAGTTTACTCATTTATTTTAAGCATTTATACTGCACTCTTCACCCAGAAAGACTCTCAGAGCAGCTTACAGATCAATAAAAACAAGAAAGTCCTTGCACTCAGACTTATGATGTAAAAAACACAACACAAAAAAATAGAAGGGAAAAGGGAAAGAACAAGGGAAGGGAAAAGAAGAACAAGCCACACTCAGGCACCATTTCTTACTTTTACAAGGTTTTTATAATGACCAGTTGACAATGCAGCAATAATGCTGTATTGGCTGTAATGGAAATAGGCAAATGAATTGTTTGCCTCCACCAAACATTTTAGGAAATAGTACCCCCCTTCAGTTCAACCCTATTATTTATAGTGAGCCCAGAAGGTAGAGGAAGCATGGAAAAGCCAATGTGTTGTAACAGATAAAGTGTGGACTTAGATTGGTAAACATGGGTTCAAGTCCCCACTTAGCCAAATGGGTCGTGCTGAATTAGTAACTCTCAGACTAGCATACCTCACACATTGTGTGGCTAAAGCGGGGAGGGGGACCATGTACATCATCTTCATTTCCTTAGAGCAGGGCTCTCCAACCTTGGGTCCCCAGATGTTGCTGGCCTACAGCTCCCAGCATACCCAGCCAGCATGGCTAATGGCAAGGGATTCTGGGAGCTGTAGTCCAGCAACATCCGGGGACCCAAGGTTGGAGAGCCCTGCCTTAGAGGAAGGACAGGATAAATATAAGAACAACAGGTAGTAGTAGTAGTAGTAGTAGTAGTAGTAGTAGTAGTGCAGAGAGCGTACCAATGCCAGCTTCTGGCCATTAAGCTGTGATTTGCATATGTACCGAGATTGGGTCATGAGCATAACCCAGTTTCCATGCTTAATACTGCTGCAAAACTGATGGGAGACCAGTGAGTTAAATCTTCTATATTTGAATTGCATCTGCATCTTATGGGCATTTCCTATCTGCAGGGTATTGTGTTCAATCAACCTGTAATTAGAGCAATTTCCATCTGAGCAAAATGCACTAAATATCTTAATTTGCTATTCAAGATAGCTGTCAAATAATGTTCCATCTCGAATGACTGTGTTTAAAGAATTTAAGCAATGGAGCACGGCATGACTGATTCACTAAATCAATAATCTCCATCTGGATTTATCTCCACTTTCCGGCTATAAGTTGGAATGATATTAGTCACTTCACAAAATGCATTAACACAACACACAATTGAAATTCAATTGTGCCATCCATTCAGGTTTGTTCTTCAATTTGTTGCCATCTACCAGTCATACTTTGAACCATCTGTTGGATGAATAGCACATTTAACCAATAATTTATACATTGTGCTCTGAAATTGAACTAGTCTCTGCTCTGACCTATGCTATTAAGGTGTTTGTTTGTTTGTTTGTATATAGATGGGATCCCACCAAAAATAATTGACAATGGAATTTGGTGTGAAATAGGTTTCTCTAAGGCAGACATGGTCTGTAAAAAATGGAAGCAGGCAAGAAGAATCCACATTGCTTTTATATGAAAGCTTTAAGGCACAATCCTATGCTTGTGCCTCCAGCAACATCAAGTAGGCCGCTCAACAAGGTCTGCCACGGACGGCCTTCTCCTTATCCCATCAGCCAGAGCAGCCAGGCTGGTGGGGACTAGGAAGAGGGCCTTCTCTGTGGCGGCCCCCACATTATGGAACTCCCTCCCTAGTGACCTTCGCCATGCCCCCTCCGTGATGAGCTTCCGCCGTGCATTAAAAACATGGCTGTTCAGGCAGAATATGGGGTGGGTTAGGTTTTTAAAAGAACTTTTTATATTGTTTTAATTATTATTATATTTTATTGTATTGTTTTATTGTATTTTAATTGTACATCGCCCAGGGTGGCCGGGTGACCAGCCAGATGGGCGATTAATAAATATAAGAAATAAATAAATAAAATAAATTGTTTAGACAGAAAAAAGTCCCACAACTCCCAGCATTCCCCAGGTAGCATGGAAGTTGTAGAACTTTTTGTTGTCCATAGTATGCAATCCTATACACACTTACCTGGGAATAAGACCCATTAAACTCCATGAGACTTACTTATTAGTAGATCATGTGCATAGGATAGCACTGTTAAGGTAGTAGTCTTCAGAAAGTGGCCATATATAAGGTAGGTTTTTGAGAGTGTGGTAGCAATTTAAGGTTTTCGTGGAAGGAACTGATTATTGAATCCTTTTCCAGCTCTTTTCAGGACAGGTTTGGGACTGAAATGGCCATAGTTTTATTGGGCGATGACCTATATCGGGAACTGGACAGGGGATTTGGTTCTGTTGGACTAGGGATGGCTGAACAAGTGATTTTAACAATCAATGAGGTTATCCAAGCACCACCTTGAAGCTTGGCTCTCCTCAATTCCCATGTTCAGTTGTGCTGTTGTTGTTTTTCTGTTTCGTTCGAACAGGAAAAGTGTACATTTTGTAAGGGAAAAATACTTAAAAAAAAAAAAAAGTGCACTTTCCCCCATAGAATAAAGAATGAATATGCAAATTTTTGCATTTTAAAAAAGTTGCACACTTTTTAAAGTGTACATCTTTTAAAATGTACATTTTAAAAATGCAAAACAAATTCAGAAATTTGTGAACATTTTTGGTGAACATGTTCTGTTGCTTATGTTCAGGGCTGCAATACGCCTGACTGTTAGAGCAATACGCCAATGGAACCAACTACCTAGGGAGGTCGTGGGCTCTGCCACTCTGGAGGCATTCAAGGTGCAGCTGGACAGCCATCTGTCAGGGATGCTTTGACTTGGATTCCTGCTTTCCACAGGGGGTTGGACTCGATGGCCTTATAGTCTCCTTCCAACTCTATATTCTATGTAATGGGATATGTTTGCATGATTTGCGAACAAAAATAAAATTCTCATACATCCCTAAAATGTGCCTGATTAAGATGGGACTTGGAAGCACAATTTTATGATGGCTCCATTCCTACATCGTAGGAAGATTTCAGAAGGTGCTGCTGGAGGACAGCTGTTGTACCATTTCATTGTTGGCTTTTGGGTCCTCAGAGCTCCATTTTGTCCCCATGCTGTTTAGCGTCTCATGAAACCACTGAGAGAGGATATCCAGGGCTTTGAGTTTGGGTGCCATCAATATGTTAATGACACCCAATTCTCTCTTTTTCATCAAATGCTAAGAAGACTGTGGAGCATTATGCTGTGGACTGTGGAGCTTTACTGGAAAGCTGCAGTCTGCTTTGTGGAGTATATTAGTCCAGTTAGTCCAATTTTGTACTGCACTGGCTTCCAGTTTATTTCTAGGTGATGGTTATTGCCTACAAAGCCTTAAACAGTTTGGGACCAGGATATTTGAAGGACTGCCCCCTCCCACCTGAGTCTGCCCACCCACTGCATTCCAGAACTGAGGCCCAGCTCCATGTTCTGCCATCTTCAGAGGTACAGTTGATGGGGACATGAGAGCACCCAGACTATGGAAATCTCTCCCCAGAGAAATGTACTTGGTCTCCTCTCATACAATGTTTAGACAGATACTTTCACCAGTCTGTGCTGATTCCCTCCCCCTTCTTTGTCTCTCTTGTTTTGGGTATAATGTCCTGATTTATGGTTTTATTGGGTTTTTTTTTATCCTTTTATTGTATTTGTTATTTAATTAAAGTGTGAGCTGCCGTGGGGCCTTACTAGAGCTGAAAGGGGAAATATAAATCTTTTAAATACAAAATGATATTACCGGTAATAATAAATTTGTTTATGTGGCAGTAAGACATTGCAACTATAAGCAACAAAACATACACATGAGACCTATAGTTTACCTGAAGTCTAGATAACTTATTATGCCATAGGACAGAGCAAACTGACTTGAGATCTGTCATTTATGTGAGCAATTGGCAGCATTATTGCAACAAGCCAAAGAACTGATTTCCTTTGAAATCTACATACATCTGAAGAAGCAAACACAATAATGGATTCTTCTTGAGAGCCTTCATGCATCCCTAAAACTTGTTATAAGCCAGCAGCTTTAAAGAAAAAGTGGTAGTTTTGTTTTTCAGTTTCAGTATATACTTGTCTACCCATGTCCCATAATGCAACTCCATAAATCAATGTTGATTTTTGTTCTATGAACTTTAATAGAAACTGCAGTAGTTGTTTCTCTGGTTATAGTGAAAGGACAGTATTTCCCCACCTCCCCTCCAAGTAGTTTCTAACTCCAAAATAAGAGAATTAGCATCATGCGATGGAATAAAGGCTACTGAGAGAAGACTAAAGAGTGCTACTAGCCCCATCCTGTGTTATGAAAGGAATAGATGGGAAAGCAGTGCAGTCCAGAAACATAAAGGCCATCTGTGCGTAATTAAGAGCTGAGACTGCATAACAGTGACAGATGTTATTGTATCAAGATCAGTTTATTGTGAACTATGGGTAAATATTTTGCGCAGTTTAACTGGAATTTCCGAGCAATCATTTAGGAAATAGACAGTGTGATATGACTCTCCCTTACACATCAGCACCCTTATCCTGTTAACAAGTTTAATGCATATGAGCATTCTTCTGCATGCATCAGATTGTGTGGGCATAAATCTGCTCTATATCCGAGTATGGATGCCAGCTCTCTGCACTGCAGTATGTTCAATAGGATGTAATCTGAATGCAGATGTTGTCCACTAGCATTGCATTGCTTTGCATCAGACATGCATTTGGAGAGTGCGCATGCCCCTCCACATTCTGCCTCGACTAGTCATGTGTAAGTCTAGAGAGGGATCAGGGTGAAAGCCTTGCTATGCAGCAGCAGTGGCATACCATGAACTCACTAGTGCAGCATTTCAAAACAGGGAATATCGCCCAATTGCCTTCACAATGCGATGCGTTCATTCATTTTCCCCATTCAGAGTGAGGGAAATGGGAGGGAATTGCTTGCCCTTAGAGATCTTCTCACATAGCTAAATCTGATTGACTATGTGGCACTATGACATTATCATGTCACTATAAGCCTTTCTACATGAGGCATTTATTGTGAGCTCATGACTGAGGAATCATGGTAGTTTGCGAGTGCTTTACATGACGTCGTCATCCTCCAGGGCCTCTCCCATGTTTTGCAAGCATTATAGCGTGTGCATTTTTCTAATGAGGAAAGTCTGTTATTTCTTTGAATGGCAGCATGAAACCCTAGTGTATTTGTGTAATTCTACTATACCACAGCACCACCTAGTGGTTGTGTAATGGAACATATAGAAAGGCAGGGAAAGAAAACCCCTGGGGGGCAAAACACACTTAAAGGAATGGATAAAGAATCCAGAAGCTATGGGGGTTACACGTACCTTCCAGCCGCTCGATGTTCTCCGCGGCTCGGCTCTCCAACCGCCGCGCCGCCGGCCCGCTCTCGATCTTCTGAGTGGCGCGGAGCGTTCTCCGTGTCGCTTGAGCCGCCGCCGCCACCACCAGAGCCAGAGCCGCCATGTCCTGCTGCTCCAGCGCGCTGCTGGATCCCCGCGCTATGTTTTTGGCAGGGGGAACCAGGGCAACAGGGCTTAAACAGCCCTGTTGCCCTGGTTTCCCCTGCCCAAAACATAGCGTGGGGGTCAAGCGCGCACCGGAGCAGGGTCCCGTTGCGTCACTTCCGCCGTGCCAGAAGTGATGCGACGGAACCAGCGTGGGCAGCACGGCCAGCTCGCCGTAGAGCACGAGGAGCCAGGTAGGCCCGCGCTCACCGCGGAGAGCCTGCGCGGGCACGAGCGGGCCAAGTTCGGGCCTCACTCGTGCTCGCGCAGGAAAAAGTTACATCCCTACGCGGAAGCAGAAGCTTCTGTAAAGTGGTGGGCTAAAAGTCTCATGTAGAGAAGCAGTGAGTGATCTTAACTGGTTTGCATCATGCAGTGAAGAAGTAAAAGCAAAAATAAAATGTAACAAGCTTTAAAAACTGGTGCCTAAATAGCAGCAAATTGAACAGTGTTTATGAACAGTCACAAACATGTGAAAAGAATGGAAGGCAGAGTTTCTTCCCTCCCACTCCTACATTTAAATTGCAACTTTCGCATCAAAAATCAAAGTGCACGAAATTTTCAGTGCAGCTTGTCAGAAGTGCATAACTATGGAACCCTACCCAGAGAAGCTCATTTGGCTACATCTCTTCTTGCTTCGAGAAGACCTTTTTGCTTTTTGCCCGGAAGGCATTTAGGCTCATTGATTTCAATTGTATTTATTTGTTTAGCACATTGATATTCTGCCTTTTGCGGCAGGCAGTACACATGGGATTCCCATCCAGGCACTGACCAGACCCAAAGACCGCTTAGTTTCAGCTGCTTCATGGCTGCATGAGCTCACTGGACTCTGTTGGGCCATGGCCTTACATCGTTTTTATGGATTTGATTGCTGTTTATTGTTTTAATGGGTTGTGTTTACTTTGTTATTACATTTTGCTATTCTTTTTAGTGTTGTATTTAATTATGAAGTATTGTGAGCAGTTTTGGCAGGCTTAAGGGGAAGGGAGGGAAGAAGGAAGGAAGGAAGGAAGGAAGGAAGGAAGAAAGCTTTCAGAGAGGCAAAGTACAGCTGGCAGGCACTTTATGGGTAGCCTTACAAGTTTCAGGCTGATAAGGATTAGATAAGTCTTGCATTGTGAGAAAAAGATAAGTTCAACAATGGAATAGTGGGTAGAAGGACAACCAACAAATCTCAAGTTGCAGGCATTTAGGGATGGCTTTCGCAGGCAGCTTGGAGGCTGGGGAAAGAGTCAAAGGTTTCTACGGGAATGTACGGTATATCCTTAGGGACTGAATCAATGCTAAGAACCAGGCCTGCAAGAGTTCTATTAAACTAAGCATTCAGGATCAAGATAAAAATAGAAAGTGTATCATAGATTCAGACAGGGGACCTGTCAATCAAGGGTCTATTATCCCAGTAACTCTACTAAGTTTGCCAACTACCTTGCTCTGTTCCCAGCCTTGGTTGAGCTTGGGGGGAGATATGCAAGACTCCAGGGAGTTTCCGATAGACTAACATACATTAACATCCACAGAAAAAGGGTGAAATCCTATATGCCATTTAACCACAACCACCTGCTCATTGTTTTTTTTTCAGTTGCTCAACTTTCTCAAATTCTGAGGAACAATGGTGGCTATATACATTACAATGAAGACACATTTAACATTGAGGATTCTTTTCTTTAAGGTGCTTTGAATTTTCTATGAATAAATAAGAACACAACAGTTTTCGACCTTCCAAAGATGTTAGTCTTTTTGGATGCCTCCATTTCTGGATGTTATCCGGCCATTTGTGATGTGACTCATGTGAAGTTTTGTGTTTGCAGATGCTTGTTTGTGTGACTTAACTAAGAGTGGGTAGTTATATTTTGGAGTTTATGTGAGATGACGGCTTGAATGTGTGTAATGGCAGGTCCTAAGTTGCACATTGCTTAGTTTAAACTTCGTTTCATTTTGAATCAGAAACTAAATCTTCTTTGCATTGGTCAAGGCTGAAGTAATTCCCATCAAGCCTTTTAACATTTGAACCCAAACAGCACAAAATGCCAGGACATGAACACATATATCAAGATCTTTCAAGGCAGTTTTAACTAGAGCTGTGTGCAAGTGAAATGGCCTCTCAAAATGCCCCGCCCTATTTGTGGGCAGAGACAATTTCACTGCATTTCTCCAGGGGGAGGAGAAATTCTCCAATAGTTTCTCAAAGGTAGGGCTCACCACTGATAGGGGTTGCAGCACAGCTTCTTTCTTTCTTTTGCCCTGCCATTGGCACTCTGGCCCCCATTTTGCATCCTCCACAGTGCAGGTGTGAG
Source organism: Shinisaurus crocodilurus (assembly GCA_021292165.1). NCBI lineage: Eukaryota > Metazoa > Chordata > Lepidosauria > Squamata > Shinisauridae > Shinisaurus > Shinisaurus crocodilurus. Next base: position 111,317,528 of record CM037876.1, read on the forward strand.
GGGGCAGTGTTGTGCCTAGCTCGAGGGAACAGGTGGAACTAGTCTGTGCCCCAATCTGCTCTTCAAGTTCTTGCAAGTTTTCTTCCCCCATGCCAGAGGCTTCCATTTTTCTGCCTCATTTTCAGGGCATTTTATAATTTATTTTAGTGGGGGTTTTTTTTAGCTTACTTATTCACTGCAAGGTGGCTGAGTGAGAGCACTTTGTCTGTTTTATCTTTCTATTACACATCTCTCCATTGCTCCACAGCCTAACAGGCTGCCTGTGTATCCTGATCTGAAAAAGCCCCATGGGAGGAATTACACCTTCTTTCTTTTGCACTGTGAAGGGTGGCAGTGTTATGTTCAGCTCTGGGAAGGAGGTGGAGCTAGTGCTGTGCCAAAGTCTGTTCTCCTATTTCCTGAAACATTTCTTCCCCTATGAAAGAAGCTTCTTTTTTTCTGCCTCATTCTCAGGGTTCCTTAGAATTTATTTTGGTGGTGTTCTTGAGCTTACCTTATCACTTCAAGATGGCCAAGAGTAATGTGGGTGTTCCCCACCCCCACCCCCCATTAAACATGTCTCCATCACTCTGCAGCCTCCCTGGCTTCCTGATCTGAAAAAGGCCCATAGGAGGACTTATGAGATCTTCCCCTTGGCTTTAATTGAAGTGTGGGAAGCCCAAGGAGGCAACAGACTTCCAGAGAAATGATTGTACAATGAAAGACAGGACAGCACACTCACTCGCACACACTCCTCAGCCACCTCATAGGTAAGGAAAGCACAAGAATCCTGAACCCCACCTATCAGAATTTACCTGACATTGTCTTCTCCTTTGAATTTCTTTTCAAATATAGCTTCTTTTCTATAAAATTGGAATGGCAGAAAAATTATGGAAGAATTTTTTGGCACAGCACTAATAGAAACCAGCACCAGCTTGCCTGTCTCATACAATTTTAAGTAGTGCTGTGCCAATAATTTCTTCAACCATTCTCATTCAATTTGATAAAATTGCTTTTGGGAAAAAAAATCAAATGTCAGTGAAATTTTTGTGGGTGGAGTGTGAGGTCCTTGTGCTTACCTTAGTTACAAGAGGGCTGAGGAGTCCGTGTGGGTGTCTTGTCTTTCATTGTACAATCAGCAATCCAGTGGTCTACAGCCTCCTCAGTTTGCCTACACTTCAGTTGAAGCCCACAGGAAGACGCCATGAGGTAAATCCTGCCTTTCACCTTTTTCATATCAGGAAGCACTGGCAGCTGAGATTCTTGCAGAGCACTGGAGAGATATGTATTCAAAAGAAAGAAATCCCACAGCACCCTTGTCTGCCTGATAAGATGAGCTCAAAAACAAAAGAGATTCAAAGGAAATTCTAAAGCACCCTGAGAATGAGACAGAAAAATGGAAGCCTCTTTTGTAGGAGTAGAAAATTTTTGAGAAATTGGGGGGATAGATTTTGGTAAAGCACTAATTTAAAGAACATTCATTTCCTCAATATTTGAATGACAAAGTATTCAAAAGAGTCACAACTTTTTAAAAGAAAGCTTTATATTTTTTTATTGTAAGAGAATACAAATATTCATTAGGTGCATTTAGATAAATGCCTAGGTCGTGTTTCTCTCAACAAAATACAGTTCTGCATAGTAACATCTTAATTTACTGTAAATGCATAGCAGCAAGTAATGATCCAGCCAAAGTTAAGCACTTTTTATAGTTGTATTGATTTTAGTGCTTAAAATCACATACTTAAATCTCTCCCACTGAAATCAATGAGATTTAAAAGGCTTAACTTCATCGGAAGTATGTAACTTTTTTCCAAAATGTGCAACAGATAAGCTAGTATCACTTGATTTATGGGTTTGAATCTGCCAGTCACTTACTTCACCATGACTTTAGTAATGTAAATGGATTAATGCCAGTTTAAGGGATGGTTCATGGAGTTTTTGTACCCAGAATTGATTTCCAAGTGCAAAGTACATGTCCACAGCTTCATTTAGAAAGAGCAGTCCCATCTTTTTTAAAATTACTAACTTTCCTTTTGGGGTATGGCAGGCGGAGGGAGGAGTTGATCTGTTCTGGTCATTTGGTGGATTTTGAGCAAAATCCATGTTTTAAACTGATGTCATTATTGTTTTATTGAAAGTGCCATCAGTGATCATGGTACTTGACAAAGTTTCAAAAGCAAAAAGTAGACAGGTCCCTGCACCAAGAAGCAAACCGACAATGAGGACAACAGTTGCAGCGGGAGGGACAAGGGATAAAAGAGTTCCTATGTAAAACCCAGAGCAGTGTTCTCCAACCTTGGGTCCCCGGATGTTTTTGGCCAGAGAACCCACCTAACCTTTGATGGTAATGCTACAGGAGGACAGGTTGCTCTAGCCGCACTGCCTCCCCCATTCTTTCTTGGGCCTCGTTGCTCCCTCTTCTTTCCCATCAGTTATGGAGCATCATTCATGTCCCCCCCTTACTTCCTCAGATGGGCTGGGTAAGCCATGGGACCAAGAAGGTGGCACGACGGTTTCCCACAACATAGGTACTGTAAAAAGTACAGGTAGGTTGCCTAGGTTGCAAGGTGGCAAACTCTAATTTACAGATGTCAGTGAACTTCAGGAATAGTGCTAGGCATATACATCTCTTTATGTTGGGAACTGATACAAAATGGAACTGCAGCTCCACAAGAGGAAGATCAGGCTCTAAGCAAAACATTAATCTCATTCGCTGTCAGATGTGTCTGTTGAGGTCTCTCTGTGTAAGTACATTTAATGAAGCTTCTGCTATACAAACAGTAACATTACTGAATGTCAAAGTGCTCAGTGTCCATAAATATTTACTCTTACAGTTCTGTAGCTTTCAGCCCCAGATGTTCACTGAGGGACAGTTGAAAGGGTATCTGATGGAGAAATCAAGGTCCCATCCCAGTGAGAGCACTAAGGGAGGTTCTGTTTCATAAGTTTTGCAGTTTTAGCATACACCATATACTAATCTAATATGTTTTTTGGACATATATACACTATAGTGGGGAAACCTATGAAGGTTTTATAACAGCTTAGTGTCATGACTACCTACCCTCCACTCCAAATCCTGGCAATGGTTGTTTGGTTTGGTGACAGTGCTGAGAACTTTCTATTAGATAGAACTTCATAGAACTACAGTTCTCAGGATTCTCTTGGGATAGGGAATGATTCTTTAACCTCTTTAAGTCTGTGCTGATCATCTGCCCTTAGAATCACCAACTCTAAGCTTCAGGTGATTAAAGGCTCATCAGTCTCAATTAGGCTGGCCTCCTTTTCACTGGCTCTGCTCCAGCAACTCTAACAACAGTCTGGTACTCAGACATGTAACAAGAGAAGCTTTTTCTGGCATGGAGATAAAGTGATGGGAAAACCTTTGTCTGATACATGTGTGTGTGTGAGGCTGCAGGTAAAGGCACAGGAGCAAAGTCAGGCAAAAAGGTGCCCAGTGCAGCTTTTAAAATGCTCTACCTACAGGTATTGCCTGAACAAAGGGCTCAGATTCTAAAATAAATGGAATGCATTTTATCAGGAGAATGATAACTTGAATCCTAATATTCTCCAGAGGGGCAGCTGTGTTAATCTGTTTCAGCAAGAAAAATCAAGTCCCATGTCACCTTAAAGACTAAGAGTTGGATCCAGATTTATGCTGGGTCAATTGCACTGGCAGAAGTGGATTTCCTCACCCCCTACTTCCCACAATAGCCCCTCCAGCCCTTTGAAGCCTCAGTAGCTTGAGTGGCAGAGTGGCTTAGCATGTTGTCTGAAACCTGCACGGTGGTTTATAAGCCAAGCTGGTGTGGGTTATAGACCACCCTGCTAAGCCATGGCTTGGAGTAGGGTTAAGAAAACCCTATTAGGTTCAGCGTGTTGTCTGAACCCAGACGACAGGCTAACCCACTAAGAAGCCAAAAAGGCACAGAGTCCCTTGGCAAGAGCAGCAAAAAAGGGCTGCCACTCTTGCCAAGGGGCTAGCAAAGGATGCTTTCCATTTCTGCCAACTTTTTTTTTTTAATGTAAAAAAAGAAGTTAGCAGTGGGCCACAAAGTTCCAATTTGGCATGGACAGTTGTCTGAATGGACACAGTGCCCGTGCCAAAATGGAACTTTGTAGCCCACTGCTATTTCTTTTACATTTTTTATAGAAAGGTTGGGTGGGAGTGGAAAGTACCCTTTGCAGCAGAATCTTCAGGAGTTGGGGGGGTCATGTCCTCCTGGGCTGTCCTCACTTTCCCAACTGTGGATAACCCAGAGGCACAAGGCCCCCCCAACCTCCCCCAAGATCCTGCAAAAAAGGGTGTTTTGGGGGACACCCTCTCAATTCCCCCCTTCCATGCAGGATCCCTCAGTTTTTGGGGGGTGCTGGGAAGCCCCAACTGTCCACTCAGTTTTGCCATTTACCCCAAGTCAATAGCACATTGAGAAGTGGCAAAACCAGAGGGAATCCCCTGTGTCGGGGGGGGGGATTAGTGCAAATGACAGCTTTGGAGGGGAAAAAACTCAGTGGTAGTGCTCCTGTAGTGTACCCTGGGATACCTGCAGGAGGACCGATGAGGGAAGAGGGCGGCAGAGATGGCCAGGGAATCCTGCTGTACCCGATCATTAGTCGAGTACAGCTGGGGCCACAGGCAAATTTAAGCCCACAGAGGCTTAAAGTGTTGTGTGAACCCAGCCAGAGAGTCAGGAGACCCTGCTTGAATGGGGTGAGCTGCGGTGTACGGAGGAGGGGGATCCCCCAAAACCAGGTGGAGGGACCACATACACAAGCAGAGCCCATCCCCTCGCGGAAAGCAGATTGTCGATCCAGCCCCACAGATTCATTGTGGCATAAGCTTTCATGGGCTAAAAAACCCACTTTGGCATTATATTATCCCCATTGACAGATCACGCGCACAGGGAGAACGGGATAGAACTTTGTTCGATTATTCTGAGATGAACTTACCAAATGTTCACTTCACAAATCAATATGCAAACTGGAATGCAGTTATCCTTTGTTATTTGCACGTCTCAGAATTTTGGGATGCAATATTCCAAACAAAAAATGTGTACAAAAATGCATAGATTAGGGGAAAGTGCACACATAGAAATGTGTACATTCGTTCGAAAAAGCATACAAAAAACATTATATAAGGGGAAACTGCTTGCAGAAGATGCTTTTATTGCAACTATATTAAGAGAAATGTGCAGAAAAATGTGTACAAATTCTTGTATGGATGTTTTAAAAAAATAGGTCAGAAACTGATGTTGAAATGGAACAGTATGAACTGAAGATAGGGAAAATGAGGAACTGAAATTGACAGATTCACCCATTCCTAATAGATACATACACACACACACACACACACACAAGGGTAGAGAGATAAAAGAATTGTGAAGATTGATTGGGACTGAAAAGCCACGACATGCCTAAAGTAGCCCTTGAATTTTGTGGCCTTTGGCCCTACTGTTGACAAAACAATCCCAACCACCCCCTGTACTCATCTGCCAACTGAGCATATCATTTCATGCTTCTGAGGAAGTGGGGTCTAGTCCATGATAACTTATGTCTCAATAAGTCTTTAAAGTGCCAAAAGACCCCCAGTATTTTTCTTGGTTTTACATAACTATTAAACATATAGGAGCCTTGCATCTTGTCAAGCTCTTAAGGAACTCCCAAGTGTCACATCCCTAAGAGCTTGACAAGATGCACTGTGAGCAAATGGAGATAAATACCTGTGTGGACAGGGCAAACATTTGATCCTACCACTGAGGAAAGAATGGGGCCTGAGTGCTAAGAGATGGAAATCCTGCACCCAGAAGACTGCAGAGAGTTAGTGGTGGCGGTGGCTGGCTGCTTATCTGAAACCCATTTCAGACAATACACACACAATGTAGGAGTCCCTGGCCAAACCCAGCTCCCTGACAAGTGTACCTTATGATACATAGGTTTGCAAACCTGTGTTTGTCATGTTCACACACTATATTTTTGGGTGTGCATGTGAAACATCCTAGATGCACACCACCAGCACCACCACAACCCATAATTGGAAAAGTAGGTGTGAGAGTGAGAGAAATGGAAGGGATCCTGGATGACATTCTTTTGTACATTTCAGAACAAGCCCATCAGAATTACAGTAAATTAATACCTTGGATTGCAAGTAACTTGGTTTGAGAGCGTTTTGCAAGACAAGCACAATTTTAAATATTTATTTTAAAAAATTTGACTTGATATACAAGCGACGTCTTGCAATACAAGTACTGTAGTATGGCTTAAATTAAAAATCTCTGTACAAATATTTTTGGGGGAATTTCGTTTTGACATGAGTGTTTTCGATTACAAGCACATTTCCGGAACGAATTATGCTCTCAATCCAAGGCATGACTGTAAGGCCATCAATATTCACTGATTTTCTCTTAGACTGTGTCTATACCAATGATGGAAGCTGGTTTAAGAGAGCCCTAACAATTATCGGTGTGATGGAGGCTAGGAATCTCTAGTAGAGAATTATCAGCTAAAATTTTCAGCAGTTGCAGGTGGGCGAGACATGTTAGTTAAACTGGTATAAAAATGATAGAGGTTGATAGCATAAATGTATAATAAGTGCATTTTCAGGGTGGATAACTGATAAAACATTATCAGTCCACTCCACTATTATGGAGAAACGTAAAGCTGAACTTCCTGAAAATCAATATAATCTTTCTTGATTAGATCTGTTGCTCCTCTCAACCCTTCACACAACAGGTACACATATACTTCATTATATTCCCCCTTCTTCCCTCCCCATTCCTTTTTCCTTGTGTGTCATGTCTTTTTAGATTGTAAGCCTTCAGGCAGGGACTGTCTTGTTAATTGCTGTAAACCGCCCAGAGAGCTTCAGCTATTGGGCGGTATAAAAATGAAATAAATAAATAAATATGCTTCATAAGGCCAGTTATTCCTCTTAAGGCATATCTATACTAAAAAGGTATATCAGCTTTATCCCAGTTTAATTGTCACGGCTTACCCCTCCAAAAGAATCCTGGGAACTGTATCAGGGTGAGAGTGACGAGACCCTTCTGCTAAAGATCCACGGCACTACAGTTCCCAGGGTTCCTTGGAGAGAGGGAGTGAGTGTTACACTCAGTTTAAGTCTGTGGTGTCAAAGGGATCACACATCAGTGTTATGTGAACTAAAAGATGTAAAGCTGCCTCGTTTACTTCGGTTGAACTGGCAAAAACTTGCTGCCCGATTTCTCCTTCCTCTGGTCTCGCTCCTGCTCCTCTGCTTGTCTCGCATGATAAAGTTTTCGATCAGTTTCAGTTTCTCGTGCTCTTCCTTCAAGAAGAAATCAACCAGCACACTCTTCTCCTTCTTGATCTGCTCACTGATATCTTTGGGGATGTCTGGGATCATCCAGTCAACGAGCACACTGAGGAACATTACCAGGTTCTGCAATTTAAAAAACAAAAGCAGAAGAAAGATGCATGTATTATGGCAGCTGTACTAGCTGTAGTGATTATGATCCTGCCCCCACGAAGAAATTTTGCTAACCTTAAAACTTCTTTAGCTTCACTCACAATATTCCTCAAATATTTTTGTGCATACAATAGTCTTGCTGCCGTTGTCATATATAAAGGCATTTATGCCAAGGCATTCGATATTTAATCTGTTCAAAACAGCACATGGGGGTGGGGAGTGATTGTCACCTGTAGACTTAGTTTGATTAACTTTTAGTATTGTTATTTTAAACTGCTTTTAAATTTGGTTTTAAATTTTTAAATTAATGTTGTTTTTATTCTTGGTTTTTATGTAGATTTTATTGTATGGATTGTTGTGAGCTGCCCAGAGAGCTTCGACTGTGGGACAGTATAGAAATGATAATAATAATAATAATAATAATAATAATAATAATAATAATAATAATAATAACAACAACAACAACAATGTTCCATAGCTTCTTTCCAAGTGACAATCCATTATTCCCAAGAGAAAAGCCTCTGGTTTCAATTGAATGTTAATCTTTTAAAATTTTTGAAATAATGAATGAATTTATATATCCATTTTTTTAAAGCTTTTTTACATGTCCACCACATATGATAAAAAGTTCCTCCTTGTTGTTCACATTTCCAACATACACCCGAGATGTACACAGATGCACTCCTGAAAGAATTTTGCTTTAGCTGCGGTATCACATGAAATTGTTTTGTACTGAACCAGACCACTGGCCCATCTGCCCCAATATTGGCTACTCTGGCTGGCAGTGTCCGACTCTCCTGGATCACTTTTAAAGAAGCCCTCCTTGGATCCCCAAGATTTGAACAACTTTCGCCCAGTCTCCAATTTGCCATTTCTGGGCAAGGTGATTGAGCGAGTGGTGGGTGCTCAGTTGAAGGCACACTTGGATGAAGCCGATTATTTAGATCCATGCCAGTTGGGCTTCAGGCCTGGACACATTGGGACAGAAACTGCCTTGGTCGCCTTGGTGGATGATATGAGGAGGACCTTGGATAGGGGCGAATGCTCCTTCCTAGTCCTCCTTGATCTCTCAGCGGTTTTTGATACCGTGGACCACAGTATCCTCCTGGACTGCTTGGAGAGGTTGGGTATCGGAGGCACTGTATTGCAGTGGTTCCAGTCCTTCCTCTCTGGAAGGTACCAGAGGGTAGTTCTTGGAGAGGAGGTTTCGGACCCTCGGCTGCTCACTTGTGGGGTGCCGCCGGGTTCCATCCTCTCCCCAATGCTATTTAACATCTACCTAAAGCCCCTGGGAGCTATCATCAGAAGGTTTGGGGTGCGTTGTCATCAATATGCAGATGACATGCAGCTCTACCTCTCTTTCAAGTCCTCACCAAGGTTGGCCGTTGAGACCCTGTCCAAGTGCCTGGAGGCAGTGGGTGGCTGGATGGGAAGGAACATGTTGAAACTGAACCCCAACAAGACCGAGGTACTTCTGGTGGGAGACAAGGGGAGGTTAGCGGAGGCTGACCTGGTGCTGAATGGAGTACATTTGCCCCTGAAGGACCAGGTCTGCAGCTTGGGGGTCATTCTAGACTCCCAGCTGTCCATGGAGGCTCAGCTGTCAGCTGTGAGCCGGGCGGCGCTGTATCAGCTCCATCTGATGCAGGAGTTGCGCCCCTTCCTTCCTAATCATCTGCTCCTATCAGTGGTTCATGCCTTGGTCTCCTCTCATCTAGACTACTGTAATGCGCTCTATGTGGGGTTACCCTGGAAGACGGTTCGGATGTTGCAGCTGGTACAGAATGCAGCAGCTCGCCTGGTTAAAGGCTGCCGCTGGCGTGATCACATCACTCCAGTGCTCAAAGAGTTGCACTGGCTACCAGTTGTTTGCCAAGCTGAATTCAAGGTGTTGGTTTTGACCTTTAAAACCCTACATGGCTTTGGTCTCCAGCAACATCAAGTAGGCTGCTCAACAAGATCTGCCACGGACGGCCTTCTCCTTGTCCCATCAGCCAGAGCAGCCAGGCTGGTGGGGACTAGGAACAGGGCCTTCTCTGTGGTGGACCCCAATTTATGGAACTCCCTTGCTAGTGACCTTTGCCATGCCCCCTCTGTTATGAGCTTCCGCCATACATTAAAAACGTGGTATTTCAGGCGGGAATATGGGGTGGGTTAGGATTTTTTAAAAAAAATTCTAGACTGTTTTAATTGTGTATAATGTAAGTCCCCTTAAGTTCAATGAGATTGACTCCCATGTAAGTGTGCACAGAATTGTACCGTTTAGCTGTGTCCAGAACAAGTGCATTCCAACATCCATAAACTTACACAAGCAATAGGAGGCATAAAGGTGTGCCTTTGCCCCCATTGCACAGAGAGAATACCCAGACAGTGAGTAAGTTGGCCCCAAGTGTTGAGAAATTAGGTCATACACATCCTTAGTATCTGTTCTTTCTAATATTTCCATACAGTATTTCTGATATTTCTAATATAACCTTGGATTGCAAGTAACTTGGTCTGAGAGCGTTTTGCAAGAAAAGCAAATTTTTAAAAAATGTTGACTTGATAAATGAGCAAGGTCTTGCAAGACAAGTCGTAGGGATGTAACCGCTCACCTTGAGCGGGCGTAGCGGGCCGAAATCGGCCCTGCTCACACCGCCAGAGACTTGCTTTGATATAAGAGTGTTTTGGATTACAAGCGCGGTTCCAGAATGAATTATGCTTGCAATCCAAGGTATTACTGTATGTGTATGTGCATAGTATACGTGCATTAAATCTAATGTTAAATGCCTGTGAATAGTGGTTTGTTCTATAAAAAATGAAACCAAATTAAATGGCTACTAATCTAAGATGTTTACATGGATAAAGGAAATATTTACATAAACCATCTGTCTGATGCTTCGTTCAAAGTAGTGAACAGAGGAGGGCAATTCCAGAAAGAAAGGCTGCTTTGGAAACAAACAGGAATTCACATATCAAACAGGAGGGGTAGCACATTAATTAACTGTAAACTCCACACCGAGGCTGCTTCAGAGGGAGGCTTTTCTGGATGTCGGGGGCACTGATTCATAGGTGTAGAGCTGATCGGACCCTACCCAGACCTATGCCAGAGCCATTTTGGACATTCAGCTGACTATGCCAGATGTTCAAAATTGGTCCAATATAATCAGAACCCTAAAATATAGAGAAATGCAAAACTACTTCTGGAGTTTTGCAACAGGCTGAAGGAAGATATTTTAATCTTCTTTAATAGTAGATAGGACTGACAACTGACTTTCCAACAGAACAAGACCAAGGGACTTTTTTAGGCTCAGTGCTCAAATGTGAATATATACATGTGGTGCAAGTATCATTACATGTGTTACATGAAGCAATAAAGTAACATAAGACAGAAAAGATTTACCTGAAAAATAATGACGAATGCCAAACGGGCAGCTAAAACAGTCCAGTACTGCTTAGAAAATTCATATTGGTTTTCAGACCATGGTGGTTCTCTGTAATCCTTGAATCTGTAAAATGAAGTCATTGTGTTATCTTAAATTGCACATTTGGTAGCAACACCTACTTTGCGTTACACAGACCAATTCAATTTTCTGGCTAGATAGTTCTCTAGGGGTCATGTAATCAGCATAATTTATTTCCAGAAACATTATTTGGGTTCTCTGATTATGCTCCAAGATTTTAAAAAATACATAGAATTATGGACAACTTGACTATACAATTTAACTTCGCAACCAAAATCACATGTCTGTTGTTGGTAGGGTTGTAATGTTTAGTCAATTCTTTTAGACTAATCAGTTAAATCTTTGACTGACTATCATTTACCCAATTAGTCGAGCAGCAGATTTTTAAAATAAATAGGTTTTTTTTTTTTACTACCAGAACTACTACTACTACTACTACTACTTTTATAATAATAATAATAATAATAATAATAATAATTATTATTATTATTATTATTATTATTATTATAATGACTAAACATTACAACCCTACCAACAACAGACATTTGATTTTGGTTGTGAAGTTAAATTGTATAGGCAAGTTGTCAATAATAATAATAATAATAATAATAATTATTATTATTATTATTTCAATGTATTAGACACATTTCTCAAAAATGATTCAAGGTGTCTCACAACAAGATTAAAACATACAAATGTTTAAAGCAATTAAAAGCAGCTTAAAACACCTGGTACTTTAAGGGTGCAACCCTATGCATGTTTAGACAGAACAAAGTCCTACAACTGGACTTTTTTCTGTTTAAACTTGCTTAGGATTGAACCCTAAACTGTAGGTGGCAAGCAAGCACCATCTTAGATGAGGAAAATGCTTCTTCTAAGATGGTGCCTGCAGAGACACATGTGTGCATTATGATCTAAAAACAAGGAGAGCATTATTTTTCTTATTGTATAATGATCATAGATTTCATTTCATAGATAGAGTTGGAAGGAGCCTACAAGGCCATCGATTCCAACCCCCTGCTCAATGCAGGAAACTAGAGGAGGGGTCTCCCATCCAAGTAATAACCAGGCCTGACCCTGCTTAGCTTTCCACGCTCAGACAAGCTGAGCCAGCGTAAGCCACAGGCCTGATTATGCAAATTGATTTAATTAATCAGCTATTATTTATTTCTTCATGTTCCACCTCTCAGTAAAACTGAATTAAATCAAAATGGCTTACAATTAATGTTGAGCTCAAGTTCTCAATCGAGACCTTTCATCCTGAATTTTGGGGAGGGTTCCAAAGTGAAAGTGGGAGAACGCTTGCATTTCAGAGAGGTGGCTGTGTGCATTATGGGGATGGGTAGTGAAATTCATTGGACCTCCTCTATTCTCCTCCTGGGCTTACAGCTGCTATATCTATTTCCCCAGAATGTGGGGCCGCAAAAGTGTATGTATGTGTGTGGCCTATAGGGGTCATGGTGCTCTGGGAGGAGACAGTTAAACCTTCCCCCCCAGTCCCCCCCCCCAATTCTACAAACAGACACCCAGTGAGTTAAAAAAAAGAAGAAGACTCAAATAGATATTTTTTTCTTTTTTTTTAATTCCCCCTATCCCATGTGTGAAATGTCAGGAAAAAACCGGTGTGGGGAAAGGGTTTAACCCTCTGCTCCCAGAACACCATGGTCACAATCCAAATCAGGGCCACATGCACTTACATGAGATTAAAACCTCTGGACCCTCAGAATTGCACAACTCCATAGAAGAAGACCCCCCATGCCCACAAAAAACCCCCCCTCAATACAAAGAACATGGCAGGAGGGAATGGTAACATGACATGATGCTTATATGTCTGCTGACTGGTGTGGCAGAAGTACGTGGCACGTTGCGGTACTTTCCCCTGCCAGCATGGGCAGTACATGGAAATTCCGCTTGGACTTTACCGCAGAAGTCTAATGACTGCTGGTGCTAGGAGCCCTTCGTCTGGAAGAGCCTTTGGACTTAGTGAGCAACCCAGGACTAGGGAATATGAATTCTAGAGAAATGAAAAGCAAATAAGCAAGGCAAACAAAAAACCCACTCAACCACACTTAAAAGTTTTCACATTTTGATTGACAGTTAGTGCACTCCAGTGAAAGGACTATTGGACTCTCCAGGCCTCAGCCCTCCCTGCCCCAGATAAGGCTGTTAGGTATGTACAGTTACTGGTTTTCGTATGAGACAGGGCAGGAAGACATCATAGATTTGTATAGAGGACTCCCATTAGGTTGTATGGTCTCGGCCAGCTCCAGGCTTGGCACAGTGCCTCCTGGTAGGCTCACTCCTATATCAGTGCGCAAACTGATCTGATTGGCAGCAGGTGGGTGATATTTTAAATTCCCAGAATGCCTTCAACGTAGTTTTGCTCTAGGGCCTTGTGGAAAATTAAAATGGCAGCCACATAAGTGCTAGATTATTCTTTTTAATGGCGAGCAGGTAAGGCATCGACGATGGGCCCTGCCACGGCGCTGAGGCCCCAGCAGCTGCCTGAGGATGCCACATACTGACACCAGGCTGGGCTTACCGGTATATATGGAACAAAGTCAATGGGCTGCCATCAGTAAGACTTTGAGGGAAAAGGCAAAATGTACTCCCACACAGACTCTGGTAACTAGGGAGCAGGTTTTGATTTCTTCCAGATAAGTGAATGACTGCTATTCATTTCAATGGGGCAAAGTAAAGATCTGTACTTTGGGCAGGTATTTTGCTGCTGCTGCTGCTGCTGCTGCTGCTGCTGCTGATAATAATAATAATAATAATAATAATAATAATAATAATAATAAACCTTCTTAGTTCAAGGAGCTTTAAAATTTAAGTTCCATTGATTTCAATGGAAATATTTAAGCATCTATAAGATTTAAATGCATTTCCCTTGGTTTGAACTGTGAAATTTATTTATTTATGTTTCCATTCACACATCAGTCTGGTGAGGCTTGTGGTTATTATTTCCATTTCACAGATCAAGTCAAAGTGAAGTACCTTTAAATCTCACTAATTTCAATGAGAAAAGTATAAGGAATGTGCTTAACTCTCCCATTTAAATAAATGGGATTTAAAAGTGCTGCGCTCTGGCTGATTTGTGTCCTACGTTAAAACTAAAAGTATACACATAAAAATACAATGTATTAATGAGACAAATGTTTGATGTGCATCAGAGGGCTGGGATTGGCTGCAGCTTTCTGTCAAATGAACACTTGGTAGCAAACCCAGTTTTGCTCCTACATAATATGTGGGGGGGGAAGGCCCTCGGTGGTGAGCCTGATGAAAACTCCCATGTCCAAGTCCAATAAATTGATCTAGAGGATCCATATTTGAGCAATGTTGAACTGAGAAGGATATTATTTTCAGTTTGCCTTGAGCTAAATAAAAAGTCATTTTTTGCTGTGAAAAAATCATTATGGGTAATTATATGCCACAGATTAGTGCTGCTGCAATGTTTATTTAGAACCAATGCCAGAGAGTTCAGAGTAGTGTGTAAAATGTTGCCCGACATATTCCAAGAATGCATCACTGGGGAGTGTTGTTATGGGTTCTATTCAAGAAAGCTTAATCTATGGTGAAGCTTGTAACAGGGAAAATGCAGTCTGATCACTGTAGTAACATTGAATTGGAAAGGTCACAGAAATGCAAGAATAAAAGGGCTCAGCTTTTTCCCAAACTATTTTTCAGGAACAAAAATGATTCCCCCCCCCCATATGTGTGTTTTAAATGGGCAAGAGAAACATTGCTCATAGCAGAGGTGAATAACTTTTTTCACTCCAAGAGCCACATTCCCTCATAGGCAACCTGCCAGGGTCCACCTGCCAGTGCTGGGTGGGGCCAAAGCCACATACACACTTCATTCACATACATACATCCACAGTTTAATTGCTGTGTCAGGTGATTGGGGGGTGGAGTCACAGTGTGTGGGGAGGGGATGGTTAATCCTTCCCCAGCTTCAACATTCCAGCCGCCCCCTACACTGCAAGAAGGCTTGGAAAAGGTCTCCCATTGACTCCAATGGGAGGCTTTCTTCAAGCCTCACTACTGTCGGGGAGATGGGGCCGAGGAGGGGATGTGGGGGCTGGTTGGGGAGGCCCCACAGACCGGGGGGGGGTTATTTTTCATGTGCGTATGTGTGTTTTAATTCAGACAGATGTGGAAATAGGAAGGAATGGCCTTATGATTGAAAACATGTGGAAATGACATGGGCCAGAAATAGACTAATTTATCCCTACTTCTATGTGAAGGGCTTAACTAGCTGCGACATAGGAGACACATAATATGCCTCCCAACTCTTTTATTTTTTTTAATCTAATACTTCTATGGGGGTAGGGTGTGGTGGGGGGATCCAAATTTGATCACAGCAGTGGAAGGGGCAAGGGAGTGCTTAATTATTTCCCTATGGGTGGTTTTTCTGATTAAAATCACAATCCCAAACTGCTTTCCATCTGCGGGGCAAAAGATATTACATTCATTTACCTTTTCCTCTGCTAGAAGCAAAGCAGCTCTGGGGAATTTTAACAGATACATTGCCTGCAGGGGAAAGGTTAGGCTCTTTGTTCCAAGCAAAGTCAGAGCTTCACATCATTGTATTATTTGAAAAAATATATTTGAAGATGCCTCATGTGTCTCCTGCATATTCTCTAATTTGGCCTAAGAGTTAGGTAATTCAGAAATTAATACAATAAAAGGCTGCAATCAAAGCTATGACATTGAAAGTATTTAATGAAAGCTACAAGATTCCAAAAGGGTTGGTGAGCATAAACATTATCTTTACAGATGAAAACAGAGACACTCTTGAGCATGTGTAATACTCCTATTCTAGGGGTAGGCCAAACTGGCCACCCACAATTCACCAGTCCATTTGCAGCTGGTGAACTGGGGTAGCCATTTCAGTTCCATTTCAGTGGCTGTGTGATTCAGCCCCTAAAATTGGTTTGGGGTTAGGGGGCCTTACAATAAATTTAGAGGGGAGCTCTTATCTTTTTGCTCTTTCTTGAGACAGTTTTTAAAGTGGGCAGTTTTTGCTGCCAATTCAGAAGCACGAGTAGAGCCCTGGCTGCCACCATTCTTTCTCCCCAGAGTGCCTCTGGAAAGGACGATAGCATGTCCATGCATCCTAGCTCTCTGGTTAGAAGAATCGTGTGTGTGTGTGTGTGTGTGTGTGTGTAGCATAAAAAAGGGGGGAAGAATCCCTCCCCCCCATTGGAAGTGTAAGCCCCTTCCTCTCCCCCCCCCCCAATAATTTGTCCCCTCTCATTTTCTTCCATTGGGGGAATTTGTCTCAAATGCTTTGAGCAAACTCCAAAATGAAAAGAGACCAGCCCTGCCCTCAGATCATGGATCTCTGCCTGAGTGCCCTCCTCCCTCCCTCACACACAATGATTTACTCTTGAGGCTCTTTCCCACCTATCACACTCATTTATTCTGAAATAAACAGTGTTGCACTGGTTTAAAAGCAAAGAGGGTGTTCCTTCTTCAGGTTAAAAGAAAAACGTAATTGGCCAAACATATGTTACGATACTTAACAATTCAAATGACTCTCACCGGCTGCAGAGTGTGACGTAGCTGGTTGTAAATTACATGATGCATTAATATGCATGCATGTGCATCGGAGTCAAGGTGCATCCATCTACATTAGCAGATTTAACTTTTAGAAACTTGAGAATGGAGCTGAATGTCAACAATAGCAAGTTGCGCACACACTAACAACATTTTAATAATAAGGCATCCACAAAATCTCTCCCAAAACCAAGCCAGGGACACTGATTTCTATGGAACAGGGACCAGAAAATAGGGACTGACTGCCCCTAGTAAATATGGACTCATTGAATAGCATGTGACCTTTTCATATCTGTTTCTAAATTATTGAAAAAGAAATATCACATTTGTTTCCTAGAGACAGGGCTGGCCCAACACATTTTGCTGTCTGATGCAAAGGACAAGATGGCACCCATTCCACACTCTCTACACAGAATCCAATTGGACTGGCCATTGAGTCTTACCATAACACTGGTGAATGGAAAGCTTTCTCCAACACACCAGGGGTCAGCAGATTAGCCTAGGCTAATTAGTGAACTCGGGGGGGGGGGTTGTGGGGAGCTCCTGCCCTGCCCTCAACATCTGCCGCCTGGGGTGGCTGCCTCACTCTACTGAATGGTAGGGCTGGCCCTGCCTAAGGAGCCAACAGATGAGATAGGTTCCAAGAATTGTGCATTCTGAGCCTGGGCAAAAGAGAGGAGCTTTCAGAAAAGTTAACATGCTGAAGGAAAATGTACCTGAGGTCTTCTATGACAGGAGGCAGCCCTATGTTTCTTACTCTCCTGACTAGGCTTAACCCACTAAAATCAGTGGAACCACATGTTAGGATTACTCCCACAGTAAGTCTTAAATTCATCAGTTAAAGGTTGGTTAGGCTTCTTTACCTGCAAAAGGAAACCTCCTGTTCAAACGGTGAGTTTTCTGGCTGAGTTCCAGCCTTGAAATGACTGACGTTGAAGTATGAGAGCGTGTGATTGATGAAGCCATGCATGGTCCCATTGTGACTGTATGCATATTGATAGACAAGGCGTGGAATGAAATCGGAAGTGACAGAAATGACAAAGGCCTGGGAGAAAAAGAAAATCTTTACCAGGTGAACCTGTGGATACCTGATGTCACTTTATTGATGAGGATGACGGTGATCATCCATCATTCAAATGTCCCCAGACAGATCAGCTGCTTGGCAATTGGAAGACAGAGTGAACCAATTGGGTTTTCAAGCATCATATTTGCCTCCGGAGCCATTCGAAAGAGCATCCCACCAGAAATGCGCCCTCCACCTGAACTTTGAGACTCGCCCAGTATTCTGGCTACTTAACAGAAATAGCTGTTCAGTGGCTGGCAGGCTAAGGATTCTGGTATTTGTCTAAGGACTTTGGTGAGCATTTTATGGCCTTTTTTTATAGATCTGGGATGAATTTTTAGTGCTACTATTTTGGATGTTAGATAATACAGTATTTTTCCATGTATAAGACTATACTTTTTCCTAAAATTGTTAGACTAAAAATTGAGGGTCGTCTTATACACGGAAGTAAGCCGAGAAGAAAACCGCCCGGTTGCGAAACTGCCCAGTGGGGGGCGTCTTATACATGGGGGCGTCTTATAGACGGAAAAATACGGTAGTTTATTTTTAAAAGGAGGACTGAGCAGAGAGGAAGGCTGGGACAATATACACATGAATCTTAGGCCATTGAACACAACTGAAAGCAAATATTTTTATTAAGTTATTAAGTTTTACTGATTTCAAATGAAGCTCACCATGATGCAAGGGCCCACCACTGCCTCCAAGAGGACTACCCCAGCTCAGCATCTGCTCTCCAAGTGCCTGAGTTATGGCCTACTCCTTACAAAAGAGCAGTACTAGGAACTTGCCTCCTTGGTGGTGGCTTCTCAGTTTGTTTAATCCTTGCTGTCTTTGCCTATATTGGGTTCTTTTCAGGCAAGACTCTCCAGCCACTGCCACCTGTGTCCTTCAAGACCTGTCCTAATCCTGATGGCTATATGCTACCTTCAGTATCTGAGGCAGTGTGCCCATGAATGAGAGGAGTGGTGATATTTCACCCATGTCCTACTTGTGGGTTTCCACTGTGTGAACAGAATGCTGGACTAGATGGACTCTTAGTCTGATCCAGCATGGCTCTTCTTATGTTCTCCTCCTCTTTTTGCTCTCCCCCTGGGGTAGCTTCTGTATTCTCTGAGGTTTGGTGTGTCCATGCATTGGCTACACTGCATCTCTTCTGTCCCGGTTGTGTTTACTTCTGGCCAGGTTGTTGTGGAACTGCCAGTGATCAGGTTTACACTCTCTAGAGTAACTGTGGCATATAGGCCACTTGGATGCTTCTCTGAGAATATAGGAATTAAGAACACATATCTGCATCAGTGTGGTAATGGCCTCTGCCTCAATAGTGGCACGTACACCAGTTTGCTTCTGCCCATGTGGTTCATCCTGGCAGGATGTTGTCATATCATGCAAATGATGGGCTGTGGAAAACATTGAGGTGTCGACTCTCTATATCTTACAATGTGGAAGTAAATCTTACACTGAGTGAAACTGTGGGGCAAACTTTATAATACCTTGATTAAAATTGGGTAGGGTTACCAGATAATGTTTCCAACTGGCTTCAGGGCTGCCAACTTGCTATTCCTGGTCTAAACCATAGGAAACCTAAATTGCATTTTGGATCTTTCAGCTAGTATTGTCTTAAGAGGCTCACATATGTAATTCTGGAATCTCATCAGGTCTCTTGATACATAAAAGTATCAAGATAAAAGTTAAAAGGTGACTTGGGTGCTTAAGACTTCTGGTAAAACAGGTTACGAAATAAGACCCATTGCTTAATACAGGGGTCCTCAAACTTTTTAAACAGGGGGCCAGTTCATTGTCCCTCAGACTGTTGGGGGGCCGGACTATAGTTTGAAAAAAATATGAACGAATGGATCAAGTAAAAAAAAGGACCTGGGTCCTTTTTTTTCACTTGATAGAGGTGAATTTTTTTTTTCTTAAATGGAAAGTTATTATAAATTAATTATAATGTTTATAAGTGATTAAATGGAGGATGGAATGTTATTTTGATGGCAAAAGTGGGTATAAATTAATGATTTATTTATTTATTTATTTATTGCATTTATACCCCGCTCTTCAGCCAGAAAAGGCTCTCAGAGCGGCTTACACAGATTAATAATAAGACCGTCCCTGCCCTCAGGCTCACAATCTAAAAGACATGACACAAAAGGAAAAGGGATTGGGGCGGGGGGAGGAAGAATGCCAAACATTATATTGATGCCTGAGTTTGGCATTCTTCCTCCTCCCTCCCAATCCCTTTTCCTTTTGTGTCATGTCTTTTAGATTGTGAGCCTGAGGGCATCGACTGTCTTATTATTAATCTGTGTAAGCCGCTCTGAGAGCCTTTTCTGGCTGAAGAGCGGGGTTTAAATGCAATAAATAAATAAATAAATAAATCATTAATTTATACCCACTTTTGCCATCAAAATAACATTCCATCCTCCATTTAATCACTTATAAACATTATAATTAATTTATAATAACTTTCCATTTAAGAAAAAAAAAATATAATAAGTGATTAAATGGAGGAGGATGGAATTTTATTTTGATGGCAAAAGTGGGTTTAAAAAATAAGAATGTACTACCTTTTTTGCTGTCTAAAATTGAAATACATTATAAAAGGCTACATACAAATTATAAGCGTGTTTTGCTTTTGTCTGGCTGCTCTGTGTGTGTGAGTGCTTTGTGTGGGGTAAACTGAAATACATTATAAAAGAGTCACTGACTCTCAGCCTAACCTACCTCACACGGTTGTTGTGAGGATAAAGTGGAGAGAAGGAGGATTATGTAAGCTGCCTTGGGTTCCTTGAAGGAAAAAGGCGGGGTATAAATATAATAAATAAATAAATACAAATTATTAGAGTGTTTTGCTTTTGTCTGGCTGCTCTGTGTGTGTGAGTGCTTTGTGTGGGGTAAACTGCGGGTGTTTGTGGGCTGAGTGTGTTAGGGGGACACACCTGAACTTCCCAGGATCTCTTTTCAGATCGGGTCCCCGTCCCCACTCACCAGTGAAGGACGTGGCTCCGCCGGTCAGCTGTGTGGTGGCTGCCCACTTCCCGCTGAGAGCGGCTCCGCCATGTTCGGCGGCCGCTCGCTTCACCCGTTTTCACCTCCCATCCCAGCTCTGCGGGGTGGGGGAGGCTGCCGCTTTGTGCCTGCCTCCCCGGGCCTGCCTTTTTTCTCCCGGGGTTGTGCTGGGCTGGGGCGGCTGCCGCTTCTTGAGCGGCACTGCGGCGTGTGCCTGCTGTCACCATTCTGCCTGCTGTTGCCACGGAGATCGGCAGTTCAGGCCATGGGCCAATAGGGCGGCCGCTTGTTGAGCAGCCCGGCAGTCACACAGCTCTGCTATTCGGCAGCTGCCCCGCCTCCAGCCTTAAGAGGAGCCTTGCTTCTGGAAGCCGGTTACGGCTCCTCTGCTCGGCTCCGTGCCTCCCATCTTCTTCAGCCCAGGGTGAGTGCGGGGGAGCCCACATGGCCGCTCGTGCCGGGCAGCGCGGTCCCGCTGCTCAGCTGTTTGCAGTAGCAGCAGCCTCCCCTCCAGCCTTTTGCAGCTGGCTTGAGTAGAGAGGGGCTTTGCCCTTTTTGCACGGGCAGTCGCCGGGCCGGATAGAACGACAAGGCGGGCCTGATGTGTCCCGCGGGCCGTAGTTTGAAGACCCCTGGCTTAATAGGTTCTAGATAACTCAAACATGGGGAGAATGTTGGGAAAACGTACACAATCTGCAGTGTTAACTAAGACACTGTTTATGCACAATATACAGATAACAATTTTATGCAGATTAGATAATTAGGTTTTTCCACTGTATTTCATGTCAATCCAAGGAACTAAAGTTCTTGACAATTCAAACAGAGAAGAGTCTTGTGGCATCTTTATTCTGTCATAAGTTTTTGTGGACTTATGCCAGAATTTATTTGTTAAATCTTTAAGGTGCCACAAGACTCTTTGTTGTTTTGCTGCAATACAGCTACCCTCTGGAAATTGACAATTCAAGTCAGACTTGGGTGACTGAATCAAATTCCCTATTTTCATTGCATAAATAAGCATAAGCCAATACTCACATTAATTATAACTGAAAATTTTCCAATGCCACTCAAAATGTTATACCAAATCCCTGTAAGAGAGGGGAAAACTTTGTTAAGATGTGTGATTTCCATTCCAGTTCTTATTGCTAAGCAAATTCTGAGCATCATCTTCTCTCAATCTCTCTCTTCATATAAACTATTACTACCATAATTTTAATTTAAAAAGCATACCTATATCTTTTGCTCTTACTGTGTCTGGCCTTCTTAGCTCACTGACAAACTTTCTTGCATCAAGGCGGACTTCAATTACGTTGTTGAGCAGGGCAAACACTGGGGCCAGAGGAAAGGAAGCAACAAAGAGCGTGACGAAGCCAAACTGTATGACTAAAAGACAGAAAAGCATTGCTCCTAAGGTTCTTTGGCAGGAAGACTAAAAAACAAGTTGCAATAACTTTTCAAACCATGGTATATATTGCTATGTTTATATATATTAGATATAAACGTTTTGAGTCATGATAGATAGATATAGATAGATAGATGAGAGAGAGAATGACCGGGTTCACACGACACAACAACCAACCAATGATAACAGTCAATGGTTGGTTGTCATGTCATGTGAACCCAGCAATGGGCAGATGTTTTCAAACTAGAGTTTGTTTTCCCCCACGGTGGGTTGTCATGTCATCTGAACCTGGACGACTAATCCCACTATGGGTAAAAACCCAGGGCCAGCTACTCATTCGGCAAAAGCGGCAAGAAAGAAACCCCTTGCTGCTCTTCCTGAGCTGGCCTGGCCACTGCCAGGGCCAGCTGCCTCACAAGTTCCCAAGCAGCACTTGGGGGCAGCTGGCACTGGCCTCTCCCCTCCCTGCCGCGATGCAGAACCATTTTTGGCTTGCCAGCCACAGCTTTTTTGTCCTTTAAAAAAAAATTGGAGATTGGGATAGCCGGCTTGACTAAAAGTGGGTGGGACCAAAGCCAAATGTGGGCAGGGCCAAAGCAACACACACACACACATACACTCATACACTTACTCACATACATACACACACTCACACAAAGATCCCACCCCCTGTCATCTAGGGGTTTCTGTAGCACCTTGGAGGGGCTCCCCGTGGCTGCCCAGTATTTTTTAAAATTTTTACTCCCATTAGCGCAAATGCGCTTGTTCGCAGAAGTGCTATTGGGAGCATTTCATTCCCAGCAGAGGCTTGAAAACCTTGAAGCTGAATTGCAGCATGGGAAGGTGAGTTTGGAGGGACTCACTGCTGGGGAAGGAAGGTTAACCTTCCCTTCATTACATGCTATGACACACACCCATTGGTCCATTGGCATCAATTAGGCTTGAAGAAAGCCTCCAGCGGGAGGCAATGGTAGGGATTTTTCAAATGACAGGGGCTGGGATCTTTGTGTGAGTGTGTGTGTGTATGTGAGTAAGTGTACGAGTGTATGTCTGTTGCTTTGGCCCTGCCCACATTTGGCTTTGGTCCCACCCACTTTTAGTCTTGGCCTTGCCCACTGCTGGCATGAAGCCCCCAGAAAAATATCCCCCAGCTCTGAATTTAAATGATACCACGTCTATTGCAAACACCTGTGAATCGTCATGTGAAAAAGCAAGATAATGGAAGGAAGTTGGCCTTTTATATTACTTAAACCAGTGTTTCATAGATTTCATAGATCAGAGTTGGAAGGAGCCTACAAGGTTATCAAGTCCAATCCCCTGCTCAATGCAGGAAACTAGAGGAGGGGTCTCCCATCCAAGTAATAACCAGACTTGACCCTGCTTAGCTTTCCACACTCAGACAAGCTGAGCCAGCGTAACAGGCCCACTTCTCCAAGCTTGGGTCCCCAGATGTTTTTGGCCTACAACTCCCAGCTATGCAGGCTGGGGCATGCTGGGAGTTGTAGGCCAAAAACATCTGGGAACCCAAGCTTGGAGAACACTGACTTAAACAATAAAATATTATGATACTTTGTGCCCAATGCAGTGAAAGTTAAATTCTTTTTATCCTATGTACATTTTGGGGATGGCACCGAAATGAGCAAAGACCACCACCTCCCTTTATGTATGCAGAAACATTTTAGGTAGATGGAACATTTTGGATAAGGCTAGACAATGTGTTGGACTCAAGCATGCAGTGGGTTTTGAACTGGTGAGCTGCAGGATGTCAAGCAGGGAACTCAGCTTGAGCATCATCACCTACTTCTAGCCAAATGAGGCAAAACTGCAGGGAGATCAGTCACACCAGTAAGGAAGCCTCCTCACACCAATAGGCCAGATCGGATCAGATGATGCTTGTTAACCGTATATGTTTCTTGTATAAAGGCTTCTGGATCAGGTTAGCTCAGTGGTCTGAATAACAAGGAAACTGTGACTGTGATCTCTGCTGGCTATGGATTGCCTTGGCCTTCACCTTCCTATCACTTGCCTCTGCCTCTTCTCAGGGCCGGCGCTACCGCTAGGCCAACTAGGCGGTTGCCTAGGGCGCGCGGCTGAAGAGGGCGCGCGGCTGAAGAGGGCGCGGAAACGCTGCGCTCCTCTTCGCTGCCGCTGCGCCGCCCCCGCCAGGCCTCCGCCTCCCCACCCTCCTGCCTGCCGCCTCTGCCGCGCCTCCCCCCGCCTGCTCGCTCGCTGCTGCGCTTCCCCCCGCCCACCGACCCATCCGCCCGCTCGCTCGCCCGCTCGCCGCTGCGCCTCCCCCACCCACCCGCTCGCCGCTGCGCCTCCCCCGCCCACCCGCTCGCTGCCGCTGCGCTTCCCCCCGCCCACCTACCCACCCGCCCGCCCGCTCACTCGCTGCCGCTGCGCCTCCCACCGCCATCGCCACCCCCCCAACCCCCCCGTCACCCCCCAACCCCCCCGTCACCTACCTTCGTCGCGGAGCCCCGCCCGCATTGTTTTGGCGGGAGGAACCAGGGCAGAAGGGCTTAAACAGCCCTGTTGCCATGGTTTCCCCTGGCAAAAAACAGCGCGGGGGTCCCGTCGCGTCGCTTCAGGAGGAGGAGGAGGAGGAAGCAGCAGCAGCAGCCGCCGCCGCCACCACCACAGCCAGGGCGGGGGGGAAGGTAGGTTGGTGGTGGCGGCGCAGGTTTTTTTTTTTTTTTTCTGCTTTGGAGAGGGGGGGGCGCTAAATATTTTTTCGCCTGGGGCGCCAAACTGCCCTGCACCGGTCCTGCCTCTTCTTATGCCTTGCACTGCTCTCCATGTAATGGGAGCGGAGTCTGACACAGTAGCTTGCCTAGTGAGATCACTGCTCATGGAAGACTTTGGTTTCCTGCCCCATAGCCCTTACTTTCACCACTAAACTATGCTGCTGTGCTAGTTCTCATTTATAGCAGAGCTCTACTTGCATCACATAAATTTTTGAGTTGTAAGAACCATCAAGGAACATTAAGCCAATTGATACAAATTATGGACTGGGTTCACTCAACACGATAAGCCATGGTGGCTTATAAGCCATTTTTGTTTCAGAGTGGCTTGTCGTGTTGTCTGAAATCAGCCAGGATGCTGCTGGGTTCAGACAACACGACAAGCCACTCTGAAACAAACATGGCTTATAAGCCTCCGTGACTTATCTTGTTGTGTGAACTGAGTCATGGAAGGGAATAAGGCTTCATGGACATTTTGCCTCATGAAAGAAGCCCAACTGCTATTGGCCATTTGTGGGGGGGGAGGGGGGCAGCACTTTGTGAAAGGGTGAAAACTCTTTTGAAGGTGGAGGGGCAGGGAACGCTTCTCTGTTACTGAGGTAACTGGGCCAATGTGCCCTCCCCTCACATATCGGGATGCAGTAAAACAAATGGAGTGTGAGGAACAACATCTGCATTCTAATGTGTATCTGAATGCAATTCTTATTCCTGTGCACTTGGTTACTTTCAGTGGAATGCAAATTTGGATAAAATGTCACTGGCTCAGTCACCTCTGCAAAGGAGCAGCAGCAGATCAGGGGAACAATAGCAGTGAAGAGGAGGGAAAACGTGCAAACTGCAAAGGAGTAGAAGAGACTAAGAGAGGGTTTTTCATGAACATTGTGATGCCCCCCAAAATGTCAACTTTCACACTGAAAATCAAACCTCACAAAAGTTCAGAGCCAGCAATGATTCCTAAGGTAATTCTCAGTAGCAATTAATGTATACAACATGCCTCCACATGACGCCTCAAAATGACACTTTCAAATCCTGCTACATCATAGAGATTACAGAAGAATGTGACTTTCTCTTAGCAATGCTTCTTTTGTTGATGCCTGAAAGTTGGGAGGTTTTGATGGATTCTCCTGCTTTAGGGGAAATTCTTCCAAAACTCCAGAATTAATCCCAGTAGGCTTAGAGACCTTGAACCTAGTTCTGCCTCTGTTTATGTGGATGCCAGTTTTCTCACTGCTTCCAGCAGGATTCTGTTACATTGGCCCTGATTCTTTTTTGGGCTATGCTGGATGGGAGAACGAACTGGAGAAGGAAAGAACAGAAATCGGAGAGCAAATAGGTTCATTTCAATCTAAACAGAAGGTCACTTTCAGAAATGCCAGCTGTATAGAGACAGAAATTGTTTGTAGGATAATGTTCTTTGCTCTTAGCACATTTATTTATTATTTATTTATTATAGGAATTTAAATCCTACCCTTTAAATGAATTCCCAGCACAGTCTTATTATAATACCGAATCAAAGATTTTGCACATATAGCTGGGCTGATGCACAGTGATTCATTGTTCTTAAAGTTAAAAATCTTTTTAATCTTAGTGTTAGCTTGTGTGCAGAGGAAGCAACCACCAATCCTGGCTGCTGCTTGGCAAGTGTGCTGTAAACATGCTGTTAGCTGGCTCTAAGTCTCAACATTTTCCCTGCATAGTCTCTTGGGAATGGTGTTCCCATGATGACAGATACAGTATAAACAAAATCCAGTTTCATAACCAAGGTATAGCTTTTCAAAGCTCACCAAGTCTTAAGCTTACTACAAGATATCATCATCATCATCATCATCATCATCATCATCATCATCATCATCATCGATTTTTAGCTCACAAGGAACCTCTCAAGTTATTAAAGTGATTAATTGCACAATCCTATACATGTTTACTCAGAAGTAAGTCCCACTGAGTTCAATGAGACTTACTCCCAGGGAAGTGTGCATGGGGTTGTAGCCTAAGTTTAAGTTATTGTTGTGGTAATGTTGTTACTATTATTGTTAGATTTTCTGGTCCACACAAGGACTATGACACACAGACTGGTGTCTGAACATCCTCAGCTTCCATTTCTTTTCTAGTTTTAAGATAGCAGGGAAAATGTATAAAATGTTATGGCAACTAGTGAGAAATGACAGCCTATTCTACCAAGCATCCCAGGCACTGATTTCACAAAATGAATCTCCTCAACAGCGTTTGCAACTGTCCTGGGGTAGAGACTGCTCAATGCAGATGTAGCTGTGATTTAGTATTGGTGCCATGCATGGTCAGTATATCTAATCCTTGATACTAGAGCATTGTGCATTGCCTGGCATATTGTGGTCTTAATATTTGCATTTAAGCCATTAAAAAATTAGGGGTGTGTGAGAGCTAGTTTTCTGATTTGAGAGGCATGTAAGAAGGATAATGGAGGATGAAGGGTAGGACAATAACTGAGGTTAGAGATATTGCAAATTAATGTAGAAGTCATTGCATGGAGGCTAGTATTTGACTTATTAGGCACTAATGTTAAAGGTTACAAACCTGGAAGTGGAAATGCTAATCAAGTGGATGAGGTGTACACTGCACAAACTATTCCTGGTATTTCCTGCTATAAGTAGCACAAATATTAGATGGTGCCTTTGGGCAGAACTACATAATTATAAGGAACAGAGGTGCTACTGATGGGGGAAAAAATAGCCCTCTGTTGAGCCCCACTTCCACAATGTATAGTGCAACTTACCTCATGTCTTCATGTCATTGTGCTATATCTTTCCTTGCCCCTGCTCCATCACACTGATTGCCACTGATGGGGATGGGAAACCAGGGTAATGACATGAGGACCAGAGTAACTTGTATTCTAGAAGTGAGGAGGTATCTGGCGTGAGCCTGCCATTTTTGGTGGCTGAGCCCTGCCTGTTTCTTAGTACATGTACATGTGTCTTTAGAAAACCTTCCAGGAGACACTGCCTGGAAATAAAGCCCTGTGAGAAAAGTTGAAGGAGTCAGGTATGTTTAGCCTGGAGAAGAGCCTTTTCTATGATTCTAAGAGGTGAGATGACAGCCATCTTCAAATATTTGAAGGGCTGCCACATAGGATGATGAAGCAAATTTGTTCTGTTGCTCTACAGGGTAGGACCTGAAGAATGGGTTCAAATAACAAGAAAGGGAATTTTGACTAAACAATAAGAAGAACTCCCTGGTGGTACGAGCTGTTCAGCAGTGGAACAGACTGCCTTGGAAGGTTGTGTGGATTGGATTCTCCTCAGTTAGAAGTTTTAAAGCAGAGGCTGAATGGCCACTTACCAGGGATGCTGTAGCTGTGGATTTCTTGCATCAGCAGAGAGTTGGGCTAGATGACCCTTGAGGTCCGTTCCAACTCTATGAGTCTATCTAGGGACTCTCATGTGCTGTTTCAGAGTATCTTATTCATAATGCAAAGACAAGCAGGATTCTTCAGAATGCCCTGCCCTCTCACCAGTCCACATGACCAACAAGAGTCAGTGCAGGTGAAGAGGAACCAACATATGAAGCAGCACTGATTTTAAAACAGAATTCAATTACATGGCATTTTAGGATTTGACTACATCAGAACTGTACTTTCCGGACTTCCGGTGGGGGCAATGGCGGACTGAACGTCCTCATAAATAAGTGGAGGCACAATACAGTTTGTAAACCCGGCCAGGAGGGATCCTAGCTGGTGAAAATTCCCCTGGAGTAAGGGGAAAGCCGAGAGATAAGCCTTATTTACTCCAAAAAGGGTCGCTTTTGGTGAGTCTTACTGCTGAGAGTCTCGACAGTCAGCTTGGGGAGTAACCCGAAGTTAAGGATTAACAGCCTGCTCAAAGCTGCGTTTGGAGACCTGAAAAGGACACTAAAACCTGCCATCCCCTATTTCTTTAAAGATCTATGGATTATAATTATATCTGAACTAAGAGAGATCTTTTCTACAGTTAAGTAGAGATTCCTTACGGCGAGACCTTCTTTTTTCCGGAGACTATAAATATCAGAAGGATTAAAAAATGTAAAACCGCCTTGTAAAAAAGCTTTACAAAAGGGAAGATTTATAATGAAAGTTTTGAAACGGGAAAGAGGTTCTCTAACCATCTTATCTTTTAAAAATAATTTTATTTAAAGTGTATATGGGCGACGTTGCTAAATAAAGAGCTGCTGTGGGATTGTTTGTTGTTTATGCAACTAAACTCACTGTGATTGGAGGCTTTTACATAACAAAAGATACGGCATTGATCTGACTGCACCTTCTGTTGTTATGCTGGAGGGAAAAGCTGGAAAGGGAGCAGTAAAGAGAGTTTAGGATCTTGGATTAGCTCCTCCATTATTATTATTTTTTTGTTTATTTGTTTTTCTTTTTGATAGACCTACCTATAGGAAAAATGGTCTCGCTTGATTTGTTCCAGAAATTATTTGACCCATTTTTTTTGAACGACTGGATAAAAAAATTAGAAGAAATTGAAAAGAAAATGGACTTTGCTATGGGAAAAATGAACGAGAGGCCCGTATGCACAAAAGAGGAGATGATAGAAGAAGATAAGGAGCTGGACAGTTTGATAAGGCAAATACCTAGAGAGATGAAACAGATTAATGAAAAAGTTGAAATCTTAAAGTATAAATCTGAATTGTCATACAGAGAGTCTGACAGAAAAAATAGCAGGGCTTTGTTGGAATCTATAGAAAAAGAATATGGTTTGATACCTGAATTTACTTCAGTTTCTGATGAAGATTCTAGAGAAAGAATTATTAAAAAATTGGGGAAATGCTTGGATTGGAAAGAGGGGGATACAGAGAAAGAGTTTGGCAAAACCTACAGAATAAATTTCATATTTGTCAGATCAAGAGGGGGCTTAAGAGACATATGGGTCCATTGCGTCAGAAAGAAGACAATTCTCCAACAACGTTTTATTACAAGAAGACAAAGGATCAATTCTCCAACAACGTTTTATTACAAGAATGAAAATTGAGAGGCAGTGTGGCGTGGTGGTGAGAGTGTTGGACTGGGACTCGGGAGATGCATGTTCTAGTCCCTGCTTGGCCATGAAACACACTGGGTGACTTTGGGCCAGTCACTGACTCTCAGCCTAACCTACCTCACAGGGTTGTTGTGAGGAGGAGGAGGAGGAGGAGGAGGAGGAGGAGGAGGAGGAGGAGGAGGATTATGTAAGCCGCCTTGGGTTCCTTGCAGGAAAAAATACGGGGTATAAATATAATAAATAAATAAATAAATGGGGGAAATAAATAAAATTGTGATGGATTGCCCTGAAGGTGTGACTGTTATTCTCAAGGGATGGAGATTTAAATGAATTTATTTTAAATGACAGGTGACTTTGCAGAAAGATTTAAAAGTTGGAGAGAAGAGTATAAAACCTAAACACTTTGAATATAAATCTATTTAGATATGGACTCTATTCTGTGTGGCAGTGTGATTACTTTATGCATAAAAAGAATGCCTACATTGTATAACAGGTTTAATATTTATATAATTCTGATAGTTTGCCATGAAGGTGTGACCTCTATTATCAAGGAACAGAGACTTAAATGAGTCTACTTTAAATGGCAAGTGATTTTGCAGAAAGATTTAAAACAGAGCGGGAGAGAACAGTAGAAAGCTTAAAAACTTTGAATATAAACTAATCTAGATATGGGTTTTACATTTTACTCTGTTTGACAGAGTGATTATTTTATGCTTTAAAAGAATGTTCAATATTGTGCTATATAATATTGTATAACAGGTTTAACATTGTTTATGATAGAATGAAGGGCTGGGAAAGATGTTGGAGTGGCTTGTGACTTTCAAGGGTTAGGGATTTAAACTGAAATTACTTTAAAAGGTGGGTGATTTTGCAGAAAGAATTAAAAAAAAAAAAAGAATTGGAGCAGAGGTAACTGGAAATGAGTAAGAAAGCCTTAAAACTTGGAATATAAATTTATTTCTTTTGGGATTAATGGATCAGTGGAAAAGAAGTAATGGAATTCTATTTTGTTTGGCAGCGTGATTATTTTTATGGGAACAGTTAGAGATAGTTAACTTATGTCATTAAATAAAGTAAAGATATTACTTGGGTTTATTGATATGTGGAAACCTCTTTTGGGCAATAGAAAAAAGAGAACCTCCTTTGTAATTATAGAGTAAGAGAAAATATTGTTACTTATTTTTCCTGTAGAGAAAACTGGAAGTCCATCTGATTTTTATTGTTTGTTATTTAGTGTTACTTTTTGTTGTAGTGTTTGCATAAAATAAATAAAAATAGTTTGTAAAAAAAAAAGAATTGTACTTTCCATCCTTTCACAGGTACACTGCTGCACTCAACTACAACATTATTATTATTTCTTGCACTTAAACCCCTCCTCCTTTCTGAGCTCAGTATCCTCCCTCTCCGCGAGCCATATTCTTTTGCCCAATTCTGAATGTAAGTAAACATGCTCCATCGAAGAGCTCCTTTCATCTTCATTTCTGCCTGATGCCCCTTCAGAACAATCTTAAGTGACAGCTTCAGTGCCGAGCATCTCAAGCAGCATCCTGTCCATGTGGGTGGTCTGTGTCATTCAGCAGTGAATCTGACAGCTGAATTTAGTGATACATACTGAGCACTACAGGCAGGCGAGGAGAGAAATAAGTTTAATTTCTCTCATGTTCCATCCTCCTTAAATCCCATAGACAGGATTCCGCATACTGTACAGATGGAAAAATTACAGGGATGGTGAGCCATTATTATTACAGGTGATAATAGGAGATACCTATTTGGAACTGGAATAATATCTAACTTTAACTTTTGTGTAGGACAGTGTTCTCCAACCTTGGGTCCCCAGATGTTTTTGGCCTACAACTCCCAGCATGCCCCAGCTAGCTACACTGGCTGGGCATGCTGGGAGTTGTAGGCCAAAAACATCTGGGGACTCAAGGTTGGAGAACACTGGTGTAGAAGAAGAATTTCAGCAAGCACAGGTTTTTCATACATAGGGCAAGAAAAGAGGTACTCATTGAAATTCTCTCCTCACATAACTGCTGAATGAAGAACAGCCCCGTCTTCTTTGCATCCAGTCACCATATTCTAATTCTAACATTTGAATCTGGTCTTGCTAAATCAGGATAAGCGACACTCAAAATCAAGGGGAAGATTGCTTCAGTAAACAATTTTTCTACCCATGTGGTATGGTCTACAAAAAGAGCAGGGTGGGGGGTGGGCAGACACGAGTTCATGTTTTCTTCTTTTATTGGCAGAAAAGACTAAGGGAGGACATGACAGAAGTTTATAAAATATTGCATAGTGCAGAGAAAGTGGATTGAGAGGTATTTTCCTCTCCCTCATAATACTGGAAGAATTGAATTAATTAGCAAGAGATTCAGAAAAGAAAAAAAGACCGTCCAACTTCAAACAAGGTTTAATTAACTTATGGAATTAGGTTAGATGGTTTTTTTATTATTATTAAAGGGTTAGATAAATTAATGGAGCATAGGATTATCAATGGCTATTAGCCACAAGAACTAAATGGACCACGCACACCCCGTGCGCCATGTTCAGGCAGACATAAAATGCAGGCAGGCTGTTTCTTTATGCCCTGCTTATGAGCATCTCAAAGAAATCTGGCTGGCCTCTACTTGACTAGATGGACCATTGATCTGATCCAGCAAGTCTCTTCTTATACTTTTCTGTTAAGTGTGCCCATTCAATGTGCCTGATCATGTACATCACGTGGCACTTATCTTAATTCACAGCCCATGAACTAAAGTCTACTCTCACTGATTAAAGCCCCCCCCACGCACAAATACTGATTAATTAACTGAAGGTTTGTTCAGTCAATCTACTGGTTAAACAGATTAAACCTTGCAATTTGAGCCAAGTTGCTGAAATAGAACAAGTCATATTGTACTTTAACCTTTAACCTGCTGGGTCCATAGATCATTACAAGTATACCAGTTCATCAGTAGTGATTTCAGGAGATGATTTGTGTTTAGATAGTTAAGAAAAAAAGTAAGTTTAGCATGCTTTACAAAGGTTGCACAAATAGCTTTTGAGAAAAAAATATATCACTTTGGTACAGCAGAGGAAAAGGGATATTCAAAGACCGTACTCATTTCCATGTACTCTGGTGTCAAGCCAGTAAAAGGTTCCAAGACATAGTCCAGTTCCCATTGCTGAGGCTGCTTGGAAGGGTTCGAGTCATTTTCCTTTGTCTCAGGCCTCTCATCCTTTAGCTTCCGGAACAATTTCTTTAATTTACTGTGGAATTAAAAGAGTAGGCAATTAATTTAATTAAAACTATCTATCTATCTATCTATCTATCTATATAAAGTACCTGTTTCATAGATTTCATAGATCATAGAGTTGGAAGGAGCCTACAGGCTATCGAGTCCAACCCCCTGCTCAATGCAGGAAAGGAAACTAGAGGAGGGGTCTCCCATCCAAGTAATAACCAGGCCTGGCCCTGCTTAGCTTTCCACACTCAGGCAAGCTGAGCCAGCATAAGCCACCTATAGAAATTTAACATAACAACACAAGCTTGGATCCAGGATCTGCCTTCTATTGATGGAAGGGATCCACTCATGGGAGGTGCCTCTGCTCAATTTTGGGGGATCCCCCTGTTGGATATTTGAGTAACATTGCCTGCATGGAGTCACTGAGGGAGGAATGGGTTAATGGGGACACAAGGGGCTAACCTGCCTGCATGCTTATTTGACCACACCTACTTCCTCACACATCCAGACAATCTTATCTCTGAGGTAAGACCTCTCTCTCTTCCCTGATCCTCATTGAGGAAACACGTGTATGGCTGGCTCTCCACCAACCATGCTGACTCCAATGGACTCTAATGCACTTTAAGCAGTACCACATGCATTATCCAAGTGTGCAAGACTAACCAATGCTTTTAGTACAATAAAACCCTTTTTTATCAATATAACTAGTCTGGATTACTTTTGATCCTAAGAGGCTTCTGGCTGGGTCCTAGCAGACCACATGGTGACAGCCTTGCAGACAGTTGAGGGAGTTAACAATAAGCTTCTGCATATCTCTGCTATGATACCAGACCTCTATCACCCACTGCACCATAGCTCACCCCATTCAGCAGGTCGACCCTCTGTGCAACATTTTCAGGGGGCTGGAGGGGCTGCTATGGGGATGAGGGGGTGGGGAAGTCCAGTTCCACCAGCCTAGTTGCTTGTGCCTACATCTGGATCCAACCCCTTGATCATATCTACACCAAAGGCATACAGTGGTTTAATAATTAGTCTCTCTCCCCAGAAAACCCTGCGAATTGTAAGTCTGCAAGAGAAGTTAGGGATCTCACACAGAGAAGTTTCAGCAGCCACACTAAATGTCTGGAAAAACAGCTTAAAAGGAAAGTATTACTTATTAATTATTTTTATCTTTAATCAACAGATCCCATGGCCCACTCCACCCAATTATGTAAAAGTCACACACAATCAAAATATAATAAAATAAAGACAATGTATGTATTTATTTATCTTATTTTTCATATTTATGAAGCAAACAGCTTCAGCTGGTGGCCTAGCTACCGCTACGCCCCTATCTGGACAGGGAGGGATAGCCTGGTTTCAGTAATCCATGCTCCAGTAATCTCAAAGTTAGATTACTGCAATGCACTCTATGTAGGGCTGCCCTTGAAGACTGTTCAGAAGCTGCAGCTTGTGCAAAACGCGGTGGCCAGACTAATCACCGGGACCAAAAGGTCCGAACATATAACACCTGTTCTGGCCTGCTTGCACTGGCTGCCTATATGCTTCTGAGCCCGATTCAAGGTGCTGGTTTTGACCTATAAAGCCGTACATGGCTTGGGACCACAATACCTGATGGAAAGCCTCTCCCAACCACAATCTACCGATACACTATGTTCAACATCTGGGGCCTTCCTCCGACTGCCACCTCCACGTGAGGCTTGGAGGGCAGCAACAAGGGGGAGGGCCTTTTCTGTGGTAGCCCCCCAACTGTGAGGCTCCCCCTGAGGCCCGCCTGGTGCCAACTCTATATTTCCGGCACCAGGTTAAGACTTCCCTCTACGTTGAGGCTTTTAATAATTAAATGGTATACGGTGGGGTGGTAAATTGTTTTCGCGGTCGTGTTTTATTAATTTGTTTTAGTGATTTTTTAAAAATTGGTTTTAAATTTATATAACGTTTTTATTGTTTATATTTTTAACTGTAATTTATTGTATTTTTTAATTGATTGTTGTGCACCGCCCAGAGAACTTCGGCTATTGGGTGGTATAGAAAATGAATGAATAAATAAATGAATAAATAAACAAACACAAATGTGGCGTAGTGGTGAGAGTGTTGGACTGGGAATCAGGAGATCCGGGTTCTAGTCCCCGCTCGGCCATGAAACTCACTGGGTGACTTTGGGCCAGTCACTGACTCTCAGCCTAACCTACCTCACAGGGTTGTTGTGAGGATAAATGGAGAGGAGGAAGATTATGTAAGCCGCCTTGGGTTCCTTGCAGGAAAATAGGCGGGGTATAAGTATAATAAATAAATAAATAAATAAAATTATTTTTCCCAAGAAGCTCAGGGTTCACTGGAATCACCCAATTTTATCCTTGCAACCACCCTGTGATGTGGGTTAAGCTGAGAAGACAATAACAGGCCCTATGCAAACCAGTGAGCTTCATGGCCCAGTAGGAATTTGAGTTTAGCACTCACTCTACACCATTTCTCTACTGGCTGGACTTCACTCATAAGATCTTATCTATTTCACTGACTAAAATAAATCATAGAATCATAGAAAAGTAGAGTTGGAAGGGGCAACTTGGGCTTCCACCTCCTCTACCACTGAATATTTTGTGTGAATCAAGGCCTAGTTAGATATAGGCATGTAGGTCTCAGTTCATACCAAGAGCAAATCTACATACTACACTTATCACACAGTTAGCTCAGCTACCTTATGCAGTATTGTGCTGTTTGTGTAATACACCTAGCATGGTGTTTTAATGGTAAGAAATTTGCCTTGACATTTCTAGAGGCAAGCAAAAATGTCCTCTTGAAATTCTCCACTATATTTCTGGGCTGTGAAAGGGGCAGGGGGTCATCGTTAGGGGCCCTCCTCTGGGTGCCCCTGCCAAAGGAAGCTAGGCGGGTGACTACAAGAGAGAGGGCCTTCTCAGTGGTGGCACCCCACTTATGGAATAAACTTCTCAAAGAGGTTCACCTGGCATCTATGTAATTATCTTTTCAGTGCCAGGCAAAGACCTTTCTTTTCTCCCAGGCATTTTAGAGACCTAGTTCTGTTATGGCTGTTTTAGCGATTCCTGTGCTGTTTATTGTGTTGCATTATATTGCATTTTGTTCTTTTAAATATTTATATTGTATTTTATATTTTTAACTGTATTTTAAAATGGCACTTTAGTTTTTTAACTGGTTGTAATCCACCCAGAGAACGTTAGTTATTTGGTGGATAACAAATGTATTGGAGGAGCAATCTTATGGCTCCTAGACAGTGTCTGAGGGACAATAGGATACTTTGGATTCCCAGATCTGAGGTCGGAAACAGCACGATCTGACCCCCCCTCCCCTTCACAGCCAGAGTAGAAGGAACCACCCTGGCTGCCTCTCTGAGGTTGGGAATGAGACCTCGGAGAGCAGGAAAAGGTGGGTGGGGAGGGGAGGAAACTGGAGAGGCCAGGATACAAGCTAAGCCTAACCCTCTAAAACGCCTTCGCTAGATGGGCAAAAAAGCCCATCTAACAAAAATGCAGGGTGGGAGAATGTGGAGGCGGAGTTCACCTCTGCCACTTCTTCTGCCCTGCATAGGATGATTGTAAGCCTGTGAGTTCGGGGTCTTACGATCATTGAGGTTGCAACCCATAGGATTTCACCCCCAATCAATCAATCAATCAATTTGCCAGATGTTATCCAGGAGGATGAAATTCTCCAACAGCTTCAGCTGGAGTGGCTCACCATTAGAAATGGCAGTGGCACAACTCCCCCTCCTCTTTTTTCTTTTTTGCTGCTGATGTAGGCAACGTTATCAGGAGCAGCAAAGCTCTTCTGTTGACAGCCTGCCTGTCCATTTATATCCCCCAGAATGCCTCAGTCATGTAATTGTGAGGCAAAAATGGTGGCTACTAAAATAAATGCCTGCAAATAGTTGGAAAATATCCTGCAAATTGATCTCCTTTTCAGAAAGGCCCTGAAAAATAACATTTTCAGAAAAAAATTCCAAAGATGCTTTTCTGTGAAATTTTGGCTCAGCTCTAGAAATCTATCTTTAGGTAAAACTCCATGACTATTTAAGGATATGCAGAATACCCCCATGAAAATTCATTGGTCTTAAACATTTTTAGCTTCCCTCAAGTTTTCTCAGATGTTTTTGCCTATGCAACAGCATCCAGATTTGCCTTGATTTCCAATCTAAGATAAAATTGGGTGGGAACTCTGTTTTGAAGAAAGGAGAAGGCTGTGGCCCCTCTACCCATTTGTATTCAGTGATGTTCTGAAATCCATTCTAAAATTTCTCCCAATAATGTAATAAGCACAGTTTGGTTTTAACTCAAGTTCCCAGAATTGTACCATGCTCTTTAAAAAAAAAAAAAAAAACATTCAGGCAATTTATGTTAATTGGTTTACTCAAGTGTGACTGTAACATCTCTCCCCTCACCCCCGCCTTGTGATTCGAACCTGAAGCTTTATATGGCCAAATCCCGCCGCTTCCACCACCTGTGATGCCCCTCACCACTGCTCACCACCACCTGTCAGACCCCACCCCCACACTCTTCTCCGCTGCCACCAACCCCCTCCAGGGTAAACAATTCAGACCACACCTTTTACGTTTTAAAAATGAAATAAGTTTATTTAACTACAATTAAGGGTACGGAAATGGATAATGTTATTGGATTCTAAGTGTTGAAAACTCTCTCTCTCTCTCTCTCTCTCTCTGTCAGACCAGACTTCAGCTCCCAACTCCACTCAGACTTCTCCCCCCACTCTCCCACTCTCTCTTCTGACTTCCCTCAGATTCCCCTCCACCACTCTCAAAAAGCCCCTCTCTTTCTCTCTCCCCCTCTCTCCAGACAGCCCTCTGCAAGTTCCCTCCTGAACAGCACCGCCCACTGTTTGTATCACAGGCTTCACCCGCCCTTCTCACTCTCTCAGCCAATCAGCAGACATCTCAACATTCCACACTCCTCTCACACTCCCCCCTCCCCTCACATACTAGCTGATATAACGCTTTGTCCATGGGCAGGGGCATGATGACAGTGACCAATCTGTTGGAGAAAATAAAATCCCAGCACTTTATCACAATCTAATATACTGTTCTCTTAAGTTGATTCAATTAGGCCTCAGTCCAACTCCCACATATGATCAATGGTAATATTTCCATAGATTTCAACAAACCAAAACCAGCCCAATGATATATACACACGTGTGATCACGATTCAATACATACGGGACTCCAATTTCAAAGATATTGTTTTGGATCAGCTGCTTTCCCAGCATTATAATGCTCAGCTGAATGCAAAGTTCCATCAGGCAGCCTCCAGGAGCACACTAAAGTCGTAGAGAACAAGCAATTGATTAACATAATAAAATGCTTCTGTAGGCAATAGCAGTTAGTGGCTGGTAGGGGGTGTGCAAATGGGATCCTGGACATTCCCATGCATATGCAATCTTCGAAGTAGGGATATAAGCGAAGTTCAGGGGGGAAGCTCCATGAAATCGCAGAGCTCGACACCCCCCCCCGA
The DNA here is from genome assembly GCA_021292165.1 of Shinisaurus crocodilurus. Lineage (NCBI taxonomy): Eukaryota > Metazoa > Chordata > Lepidosauria > Squamata > Shinisauridae > Shinisaurus > Shinisaurus crocodilurus. The sequence continues at coordinate 111,355,887 of CM037876.1, forward strand.
ACCCCCACACGACCAACCTTCCTCCACTCTATGCATCCCGTGAATCTCCGGGACCCTGAAGTGATGCGACGGGGATCCCGTCGCGCCACTTCTGCGTCCCTGGCACTGCGTTTTTAACGTAAATACCAGGGCAACCCACCTAAAACGGCTGCGATTTGCCATTCACGGCAGTTTTTAGGTAGTTTACCCTGGTATCTACATTAAAAGTGCAGGGATAGGGACTCGGAAGTGACGCAACAGGATCCCCGTCGCGTCACTTCCGGGTCTGGGAATCACGGACGAGTGGGAGGGGTGATCGGGACCACCCTTGCGAAAAATGGGGAAGGCCGATGAACGTGCACAAAAAATCAGTTTCCCCACATCCCTACGAACATCCGCTATTGTCACAGATTTTTCAAGAACAAAGTTTATACGAGCAATGACTTCCAACCAAAAAGAATCCACTAAAGGACATCATATGCCCCACATCATCATGGTCTTCATTCATTACATCACCAGCATCTGGCAGAGCTAGCCAGCTTCTTCTTAACAAGACTGTGTGGTGTCCAATGTACGTGATACATCAATTTTTGTTGGATCAGCATACATAATGTCATGAGACAACTGGGGCTGAAGTTCATGTGGGGATTAACAGATGGACAGTAAAGTTAAGTGGATACCGAGAGCCCTTACAGTTGCAAAGGGACTCATACTTCAAGGTTGGAAGGAAAAACACCCACTACCTATCACTCCATGGACTGAGGATCTTACTGCTCTTGCTACATTATCTCCTACAGCCGTCAATGTCATATGGACATTTATTCGGATATATGGACTGCTTATATTAACATATATATTTGAAATGGAACTGTCAAATCCTTCTTGTTCGCTCTTTTTTTTTTAATTAAGGGTAATGTAAATTATTATTGTGTATGAATATGTTTTATGATATCTTCTTTCTTTCATTCATTCTTTTTCTTTCCCCCCACACCACCCTCTTTGTGGCTTCCCTGCCACTCTCTTATTTTTGGTTTTGTTTGTTATTGTTATATTTACAATTTTTTTAAAAAAACCACCTTCATTATGTGTGTGAAGGAAGTTAGAACCCAATGCTTAATTATTAAAAACATAACCTGATTGGCTGTCCTGTGGATGTCCTCTGAATTAATCCAGGTTTTTCAGATTACTAAAGGATTGGACTGGGCATGGTGGGCAGGAGACTTTTCCATCACTAATAGATGGCATAAAAAAAAAGAAAGAAAGAAAGAAAGGCCCCATACTTTATTTTGCCAGAAAAAGGTGGGAAATAAACCCTCTTCTGTCCACCCTAAGGTCTCCTGCTCTCCTCACTTGGCTGCTAACTGGAATCTGAGATCATATATTGGATGTGCTCAATTGGACACTTGAAGTACAGGGTTAGGAATTTCCAGTCAATTTATCATGAAAAGGAAGACAACATATTGGAGAGGGGGCCTGGATTTCATTCTGGTGGAATCTGTAACTTCACTCATTTGCAGACTGCAGGAGTTAAGACGCTGGGACAGAAAGGAAGGGCCATGCTGTGCTGTGACTTCAGCCTGCAAGAAGCATTACACAGAAGGCTACCTGAGAGCTATGGGAAGAGAGAAGATGCTTATATTGTTGGGGAAATAATTATTTTTTGTTTCCTTTGCTGATTCGAAGTAAACCTGTCTGATCAAATTAACAATGCCTGCCATAGTGGGTGGTGGGGAGGGAAAAACAACATGTTTTCCTGAATCTCCTGCTAACCAATTTGATAGAATGATGATCTTGAATTCTAGTAATATCTCTACTATTGCACATCCTTTTTGAGTATAGCAAGGTTTAGAAAATATAATACACTTTTGGGGAGCACAACAGATCTAATTCAGTATTAGCAGGTCTAAAAATGCTCAAAGTAAGAATTTAAATTTAGGTACTTACCTCTTCCATTCGGTAACCAGAAAACACATACACATAATGGCCAGGTCGACCAACAAACCTAAGAACAATATATCCATAGAGAGAGAGATTAACTCAGTATTGGAAAAACTCCGTATCATTTTAATCAAAATTAAAGTTCTCTCTTCCCTAAACTGAAAGAAATGGAAATGACTGATATAAAGCTACATGTCTTAATACAGCTGTCGCTACTTAAGTCCAGCTTTTGGCAACTTTATTGAGTTCAATGGGGCTTACTCCTTCAGCTTTAGCTAGTTATAAATACAGTTATATAATATAATAGTTTTATATTTATTTCAAAATCACAAGGATAATACTTAACATTTGGCTACACAATGTGCATGCATTTAAACAAGAGTTTAAAAGGCAAATGTGTGATGACATGACAGCCTTTCCCTTCTCTGAAAGAGTGTGAGTGTGGACTCAGCAGGTCCTGGGAAACGGCATATCTGCAGGTAATGGGATCTGCAAGAAATCATAGCTACATTTTGAATATTCTACATTTTTACTGCTACTATTTGTCACCATCACTTTCTGAAGTAATCTCCAAAGACTATAGTCCCCCACCTTCAGATCCTATAGTGGAGCCCTTGGACAAAACATCCACTGTGATACTTTTAACTTTTAAAAGGTGGAGTGCTGGCACCTACCACCCACCTTCTACAAAGGTACCTGTCCCTCCTCAATGCATTTGGCACAATCCCACAATTCATAGAGAACCCAAAGGGGTAGCAGTCTCTCAATTTGTGCTGAGCATGAGAAATCATCCCTCCCAGTCCAAGTTCTTAGCAACATGCATGGAACTCAGGGGAGGGGAAGAGTCATGTTTCTCACTTCCCACTGGACTTTTGGAGACAGCAGCAATTAGTAATGTGTGCGGAGCTCGATTGGGGGGGGGGGGGAAGCCCGGCAAACTCACTGGGCTTAATGCCCCGAGCTCCGCTCGCCCTACCTTTTCCCCAGCTCGACTTGTGTTCTTATGAGCCAAGCTGGGGAAGCGACTTCCGGTTTCCGGTGCTATGTTGTTTATGTAGAAATGGCATAAGATACGTTAAAAACGGCTGCAATTTGTGTAATTTGCGCAAATCACGGCCTAATTTGTGCAAATTGCAGCCGTTTTTAACATATTTTACGCTATGTTCTACATAAACAACACAGAGCCGGGGACCCAGAAGTCCAGTGAGCGCCTCAGCTGGCGCTCGCGCTTGGCTCACACACCATGAGTCAGGTGCCGGGCGGGTTGCCCACCCCTAGCAGCAATCTGATTCTCTCTAGCTAAAAGGTGGGGAACTTGAGGCCCTCCAGCCAGATGTTGCTGGACTACAGCTCTCATCGTCCCTATCCATTGCCCATGCTGGCTGGGTCTGATGGGAGTTGGAGTCCAACAACATCTGGAGGGCCATGTCCTGCCCCACTAGTTCACTCCAAACAACGTGAATACAAGTAGGTCTTTATTGCCCAAATCCATATCAGTAAGTCCAAAAGCCAAACACCAGTACAGAAGGCGTGCCGAAGTCAAGACAGTCCAAGGTTAATAGGGAAGGTGAGTAAGGTGCCAGAGTCCAGAGTCACAGTCCAAAGTCGTAGCTGCCAGGAGATCAGATAGAGGGATTCAAGGAGTGCAGAAGCTTTGCCTGGAAACAGAGTCGTTGCTTTCTACACAGAGTGTAGGACCAGGCCAGAATATAAACCCTGACCCAGCCTCACTGTTAGTCAGATCTCGATCCCGGATCTTGGCACGGGTATCTAGCCAGGAGGCGCTTGCTACGCCTCCTTCGGTTCACATGCCTAGCAGCCAGGCATTTCTCCCGGCGTCTTTGGGAGGGCGGCATCCCTGAAGGGCCCTCCTCCCCTGAGTCCTCCTGACAGGCCAAGGCCGGCAGCTGCAGCTGGTAATCAGCAAGCGGCCCTCCCTGCTTCTATTGCTGGGGGGAAGGAGGCCTGTCCAAGGTCGACTGGCCTGGGCTGGAATCAGCCACAGCTGGGCACTCTTCTCCCTGCACCAGCTCATCTTCGCTGTCAGAGCTGGTTCCGGAGCAAGACCCCACAGGCCACAAGTTTCTCACCTGTCCCCTCTAGGTGCTTTCCCCATATCCTAGGAGGATGTAGTGAGAAATCAGTATGCAGAACTGATGCTGTTCAAAAGCTACAACAGGGATATATTATTAACTAGCTTTTTTTTACCCAGCGTTGCACGGGTCGTCATTTTCCTATAGGCACTATTTGTTCGAATTTCCTTATGGTAGCTGCCTGCTGTTTTGAATCCCTCCATAGGAAAGGGCTCCCCCGGGACTACATAATCGAATCCCAGCTCCCCCGGGACTCCCAGCTCCCCTGGGACTCCTAGCTCCCCCGGGATTGTACAATGAAATCCCAGCTCCCCTGGGACTACCTGCTACCACCGGAACTGCATGAAATCCCTGCTCCCCTGGGACTACACAGTGAAATCCCTGCTCCCCCCCCCCAGCACTGCACAATGAAATCCCTGCTCCCCCCGCCAGGACTACACAAAGAAATCCCTGTTTCCCCCCCCCAGGACTGCACAATGGAATTCCTCCCCCCCCCCCCGGGACCACACAGTTAAATCCCTGCTTTCCCCCCCTGGGACTACACAATCAAATCCTTGCTCCCCCCCACCCGGGACTGCACAACAATGAATTCCCTGCTGCCCCCCCCCGGACCACACAATGAAATCCCTGTCCCCCCCTCCCCCAGACTACACAATGGCATTGCACGGGTTGTCATTTTCCTATAGGCACTGTTTGTTCGAAATTCCACACACACACCCGTGTAGGCCCCGGCTGCAGTTCATATGAACATTCTGTTTGGACGTAGGGGAGATTTGCATATGCGCCTCTGATTGGGCCCCTGTGGCAGTGCATACCAACATTCTAAATGCCGTTGGAGCTATTTGCATAACCGCTCCTGAATGGCCCCTGTGAACATTCCAAGTGACGCCATTGGCTCTCATCTATTTTGGGCCATACAGCCGTGGTGGGGTTTTTTCGGAGATTTGAACCCGCCAGTCTTTGTCCTTGGGTGATGGGGAGTATGCATGCCAAGTTTGGGGCAGATCCATCCAACCGGGTAGGAGCCAATGCGATGCATGCGAGCCGTTCGGACATACGTACGTACACACGTACAAACATTCACATTTAGTAGATTATATGCTAGGGAATTACTTTCAACCTACCTTCCTTTAAAAAAGGCCACATAAAAAATTGGTGCATAGGAGTTAACAAATTTCAGCAGGAAAGCCTTCAAAATTAACCTCTCCTCAAAGGCTTTTTCAGTTTTTGGTATCTCTATCATGAAAAAAACAGAAAGACAGATGACTTGCCAATCACTACTAACTTCTGAGACACACAACAAACCAATCACCAATGCTTTTCAACTTATTCATAAATGATCTGAAATCAGGGGTGAGCAGTGAAATGACCAAGTTTGCTGATGACACCAAATTATTTTGGGTGGTGAAAACAAAAGGGGATTGTGAAGAGCTCCAACAGGATCTCCCCAAACTGGGAGAATGGGCATCAAAATGGCAAATGTGGTTCCATGTAAGCAAGTGTGAAGTAATACACGTTGGGATGAAAAATCCCAATTTCAGGTATAATCTGATGGGATCTGAGTTAGTGGTTACTGATCAAGAAAGAGATCTTGGGGTTATGGTGGGCAGCTCGATGAAATGTCGACCCAGTGTGTAGCTGCTGTGAAAAAGGCAAACTCCATGTTAGGCATAAATAGGAAAGAAATTGAAAATAAAACTGCCAAGATCATAGTGCCCTTATACAAATCTAAGTGCAACTGCACTTAGAATACTGTGTACAGTTCTGTTTACCACACCTGAAAAAGGACATTGTAGAGTTGGAAAAAGTGCAGAAAAGGGCAACTAAAATGATCAAGGGGCTTGGCTATGCCTATGAGGAAAGGTTACAGCAGCTGTTTAGCTTAGAAAAAAGGCGAGTAAGGGGAGACATGATAGAGGTGTACAAAATTATGCATGGTGTGGAGAAAGTGGACAGGGAGACATTTTTCTCCCTCTCTCATAATACTAGAACCCAGAGTGATCCTATGAAGCTGATTGGTGGGAGATCAGGACAGATAAAAGGAAGTACTTCTTCACACAGCACATAGTTAAACTACGGAATTCACTTCCACAAGATGTAGTGATGGCCACCAATTTGGATGGCTTTAAAAGGGGATTGGACAAATTCATGGAGGAGGAGGCCAACGGTGGCTACTAGTCGTGATTGGCTATGTGCTTTCTCCAGTATCAGAGACTGTCTGCCTATGTACACCAGCTGCTGGGGAACATGGGCAGGAGGGTGCTGTTGCACTCATGTCCTACTTGTGAGATTACATGGACAGCTGGTTGGCCACTGTGTGGACAGAATGCTGGACTAGATGGACCTTGGTCTGATCAAGCAGGGCTCTTCTTATGTTCTTAATCATGACTTTAAATTGGGCTCAGAAATGCACTGGTAACCAGCGCAGCTAGTGCAGCATAGGCGTTATATGATCTGACTGCCTCACACCCACTCACTCAGTACCAGCTGAAGTTTCCCCTAGTGGTACCTCCTTCCTGTTTCCTCCCCAGACTCCTCATGTGGCTCACTTTTATCTCCTATGGATTAGAACAGGGGCAGGCAGCCTTTTTTGCTTTGGGCACATAGGGAAATTTGAGAAACTGTCCTGGGCACCACCATCAAATGGCTGCCTTGGGAGGCATGGCAAAGGATAAGTAACCTGTCCAAAAGACTGAGTACAAGGCAGAAGTGGGGGCTGAGCCCCAACACACTAAACAACTCCTTTGAACCCAAAGTTTTCAGCGCCAATAGAAATCTATTTCAAAGCAATCCCAACTACCAGTCAAAAAATGTGTTATTAAAAAAAAGTGAGAGGAGTAGTGCACTTTGGCAAGGGCCAGGGTGGTCCATGAGCACCATGTTGGCCACCTTTTGATTAGAATATCTTTCTCCTCAGTGGGATCCCAAAATGCCAGAAGAGCCAGCCTGACAACTCTTGGTTGCAGCCAGTTTATTTTTTTCCTGGACCAGGGAAGGTTACCTAAGGCACCTCATGGTGAGTCCCACCTCCTGCCCAAAGCCTGAGTGGCTGGCATCTGTTGTCATCAAGAATCAGTGTGGTATCTCTGACCAGTGTCTCGGAAGAGAGACATACTGGTAGTAGCTAGGGATAGGCGAATCTGTCAATTTCGGTTTCTCATTTTTCCAATCTTACATTCAGTTCATTTTGAACTTTGAGAATTTCCCCAGTCTTAAGTCTGGTTCATCCTGAACATTGAGTTGTTTTTTAAAAGTTCACATGAAAATTCAAAAGCTTTTTTGTACACATTTCTCCTAATACATGCATTTTGTATGCATTTTTGCATAATATACACATTTTTTGCAAGACATTTTCCTAATACTGTATAACACATTTTTATGTTATTTCCCATAATATATGCATTTTATACCCTTTTTTTAAATTGAAGAACTCTTTTGCAAAATTCAGAGAAGTGCGAATGTTGAAGGATAACTGAGTGTGGTTCACATAATGGTTCAAAAGTAGGAAATCAGGTAAATCAGCATTAAAATATGAACTAAACGATTACCCCAGGACTGGACCTGACCATTAGGCAGAGTGAAATGCCACCTCAGGCAGCAGATCATGGATGTCATGATGAAAGGGCAGCAAATGGTTAGTTATTTACTTCATTATTACTGTATTTTTACTGCCAGGGATAAGGCGAGGTGCTTGTGGGATTTTCTACCTCATGTGCCAAAATAACTTTGCATGGTTTTGGTACTATGCACCTTGACTTGAGTGGGTGGGCAGACAACGTCTTGGGCTGGCTCTGAATCACCCAAATATCCAACAGGTTGTTTGCTTATATCAACCAGGCTGGGGATTTCTCCAAGGGCTGGAATACAAGTATAGTAATTCCTATCTTCAAGAAGGGATCCTAAGTTTCCACCAAACTACAAACCAATTAATTTCATTAATATCACAGCCAAATTATAAGCTAGACATTTGTTAAATAAATTGGAAAATGGAATCATCACAAATTACATTCTGACTGAACAACAAACTGGGTTTTGAGCAGGCTATTTGACATTAGACCAGTGCTTTGTATTAGATATCTCATTAAGTAGTATGTGACACAATTGAGGTCCAAATTGTATGTGACATTTGCCGATTTTCATGCAACCTTTGATTTGATAGAAACCGGTTATGGGCAAAACTGGCAGACACAAACATTGATCAGCATCTTCTGATTTTGTTACAACTTTTACATGAAAATTCTAACATCCGAGTGAGATTTCCCCCCTTAAGACACATGTCTTATAATACTCCAGTGACCTGTGGTTTTAAACAAGGATGCATCTTGGCCCCATTCCTTTTCAATCCGTTTGTTAATGATATTGCTTTAGATCTCAAAGAAGTTTCTTTTCTCCTGTGAAATTATGCAAAAGAAAGTTGTCTTTTCTCCACTGTGCTGATGATATGACTCTCATTTCCCTTAACCAGTTTGGCCTATATGGATTACTATCGGCATTGGCTAAGTATTCTCAATTTGTTAAATCAAGCACAGCAAAACTACAGCTATGGTCTTTGGATGTTGGCCCCCAAAACATAAGTGGAGGATTGATATTCACTCTATTGAGCAAGTTTCCATGTATCGATATCTGGGTTTACTGTTCTCATCATCTGGTAGCTGGGGGAGCCACTATAAGTCACTGAAATTAAAGACAGACCAACAAGTAAATGGAATATAGAACTTTTGCTGCACAAGGGGTGGTAATCAAATTCAACCAGTCTACTGAATGCTAAACTCTTACCATGTTTCTCCTATAGAGGAGAGATATAGGGTTTGAAAAATTCCCTGGATATGGAGCTTTTTTCAAAATAAATTACTGAGGAGAATTCTTGCTGCCTTTAGGAGTACCCCTTTATCATTTCTATGACCAGAAACTGGTGCAATAGCAATAAAATATAGTAAAAATTGTGTAACCAGTTATGCAAGCGGTCGCATGACTGGTTGTGCTAGTGGTTGGCCGGGTGACCGGCCAGATGGGCGATTAACAAATATAATAAATAAATAAATAAAATCTATTATTGTCATTAGGACTTTTAATTATTGGCTTAAAGTACTTTCTCTTTTGAGTGACCATTTACCCAAATGGTCTTGCATGTGTCTTGTGGAACAAATAGGAGCTACGTTAGCTAATTGTGCAACCTGGTTCCAAAGATTGCTCCACCAAATCCATCATTACAGCTTTTCTTTGGGGTATTTCCCCATTCTAAATTGCACTAATTGTAAACAGGTTTTTGGAGAATGGGTCCACAGTGGAGGCCCATGGGGAGGGGCCGCAGCTCAGTGGTAGAGCACATGCTTTGCATGCAGAATGTCTCAGGCTCAATCCCTGGCTTCTCCAGGTAGTGCTAGGAAAGGATCCTGCCTGAAAACCTGGAGAGCTGCTGCCAGTCAGTGTTGACCACACTGGTCTAGATGGACCAATGGTTTGACTCAGTATAAGGCAACTTCCTATGTGTCTCCACTCAATCTGACCTCTGTGCTATTGCATATAACAAGATAGTTCCCTGGTATGCAAGGTTTAAATTCAAATTTGAATGTGAGAGCCATCTGAAGCCTATCTCCATCTCTACCCTTAGAAATGTTTTAACCAGACTCAGGATACAACAGATATATTAACCACTGTCTTAGAAAGACGTTTTAACAAAATACCGTATGGTTGGTTCTAGATTATGCCCACTTGCAGTGGGTCGGTGGAGGCCTTCCTTCATTATTCATTTTATTGTCCTATTTCCTTTACAACTCAAAGTTTTTACATGCTGTCTTTCTAAAGTAAACTGCTTGATCTGATTTGGAGAAAATCATTTTTTTTGTTTACATCTCACAATAAGGCAATGTTATTGGCAGTAGCAGATTTGCCTTTTCAGCTACTAAACTTTGAGCTAATTTCCTACTCCGTATGAGGAATGATAAATAAGTTTTATCGATTACACAATGCTGCTTTTGATGTGTTATTGTATCTTTTGTTTTTATCTCTTTTTTGTTGTTGTTGTAACCAATGGGCTGTATCCAACTGTGTCATTCTGTTAGTGCAAATGATGTTGCACTAGTGGAAACTAGGTTCCAAACTATGTGCATGATGAGAATCGAACTAAGTTACATTTGCGCGAGAGCAGTTGTGGAAGCGGTTGAACAACCCATTGTGCAATTAGTTGTTCATTACACTTGCACAATCAGTTGCACAGTACCCTTGCACAACCAGTTGCACATTACACTTGCACAATCAGTTGTGCAAGTGGTTGTGCATTACACTTGTGTAACCAGTTATGCAAGTAGTCGCATGACTGGTTATGCTAGTGGTTGGCCAAGCATAATGTGCAACTGCTAGAGCAATGAAAACTTCCGGCAGAGTTCTGCTAACAATATTTGAGTTTGTGGAATGACACCATTGGATACTGCCCAATGGTGTAACAATAAATCATTTATTCATTCAACAGATGCACTTGTATCCCTTGGTCTCAGGAACTACCGTATATGAACCTGGTCCCTATTTCCATGGTGTATTCTAATTACACTGTTTCTAGAAACTATGAATCTGTGATATACATTTGCTAGGGATGAGCAGATTTCCACTGTTCCATTAAGCTGACCCCTGGAAGAAAGCCGATGAGAGCTGGGGAGTATCCACTTCAGGATGCCTAAGGGATGAGAATTACCGTATTTTTGGCGCCATAAGACGCATCGGACCATAAGACGCACTTACTGTATGGTACAAAAAAATTTTTTTTAAAAAAAAATCAGTTGAGAGGCGGGGGCTTCCCCCGCCCCACCCAGGAGTCCTCCGCTCTTCCGGACCAGCAGAGGAAAGTTAAAAAAAAAAAAAAATTTTTTTTTTTTTTTTACTATATTCACTCCATAGGACGCACAGACATTTCCACCTAGTTTTTTTGGGGGGTAAAGTGCGTCTTATGGAGCGAAAAATACGGTAAAATGTTTTTGATCACCCAAATGTGGACAGGATAGAAATACTTCATGAGCATACTGTAGAACATGCCAGCCTGTCAAAGAAGCCAAAGGGGGAAATCCACAAACTAGTTCTGAAATCAGTGTTAGAAATTCTCATAGTTAAACCAAAATTAAGGAAGAGTGGGATGCAGAACACAGCAAACTTCCAGAAAAAAAGAGGAATGAATACAGGAGCCATGCTGAATCGAACCAAAGTCCTATCTAAGCCAGCATTTTGTTCCCACAGTGGCCAACCAGATGCCCATGGGAAGCCCACAATCAGAAATGAGTGCCACAGCACCCTCCTGCTCATGTTTCCCAGAAACGCATTCAGAGGCATACTGGAGCATGCACTCAGTGCTGGCCAGGCTTATTGTTGGGCATTGCTGTGCGAACTGCAAGTATGTCCTAGAACAAACTTTGTGGGAGAAAGACATTTACCATATATACGCTATTAGCAAAAGTAGGAAGTATGTCTTAAGGGTGAAATACTAATAGCATTACCCATTTCTGTCAACTTTTTGGCAACTATTCCATAAATCTCATCTAGGATAAGTATCACAACAAGGTTAATGATGACAGCGGTTGCCGTCACTGTCACCCGGACGTTTGACTTAGTTGACTCATTGGTACTCATTGACAGTGCTGCTGCTGTAGTTATCCGGTAGACAATCACACCAAAGACTATTGAAAATGTCAGTGAAATCTGAAAAGAAACACACAGATATTCATAGAAAAAACTCCTTGGCTACAGTGTAATGACTACTGTGGTTGAATGAGGTTAGAGAACTGGGAAAAAACCTTCTTTCAAGGAGCTCAGTAGACAGATTGGGTGCAGCCCCAAAGCTCACACATTCAGCAGCTTCCTGCATTCTTCTGTGAAAGGAAATGCTCCACATGTTCAGGGCATCCCTCATTGTGCATGTGGAGTAGAGAAACATGCCCCTTTATTTCTGCAGATATTTACACATTGCTACTTGCTTGCCACAAATTTATTGTGGTACAAGCTTTTATGAGCCAGAGTGCATTTTGTAATATCCATGAAGTGTTATTAATTGGTAGAGTATACACACATATTAGGGATCAATGAATTTATCAATTTTAGTTTCTCATTTTTCCAATCGGTTCAGCCTGAACTTTGAGATTTTTTTTTCAAGTTCACATGAAACTTCATAAGCATTATTATGCACATTTCTAATACATGCATTTTTGTATGTATGTTTTGCCTAATATACACAATTTTGCATGCAATTTACCTAATATAATGCATTTTTAACATTATTTCCCCCAAAATTTGCATTTTTGTATGCATTGTTTGACTGGAGAACTCCAATGCAAATTCAGAGAACTGCAAGCAAATTTTGAAGAATAACCGAGTTTTGGTTCTCACACTAGTTTGCAAGTATGAAATTTGGTAAGTTCACATTGAAACTCCCCCAACCCTCCAGAGCTGGCTGGGAGGCTGCAGGGGTGAGGGGGAATTGCTGTTTAACGCTGTGGCCATTGGGCTGTGGTGTCCCTCAGGATTCCATCTTATCCCCCATGCTATTTAACATATATATGAAATCGCTGGGAGAGATTGTCTGGAGTTTTAGGGTTTGGTACCACCAGTATGCAGATGATGTTTCTCCTTTCCATTCAAGGAAGCTTTTCTAGTTCTAACCTGGTGTCTGATGTTAACAATGGACTGGATGAGGGCAAACAAATTGAAGCTTAATCCGGACAAGACAGAGTGCTCCTGGTTAGTCAAAAGGCAGATCAAAGAATAGGGTCCCAGCTTGTGCTGGATAAAGTTACACTCCCCCTGAAGACTCAGGCTCACAGTTTGGGTATACTTCTGGACTTGGCCCTGAACCTAGATGCTCAGGTTTTGGCAGTGGCCAGGAATGCATTTGCACAGTTGAAACTAGTGTGCCAACTCTACCCATTCCTAGAGATGTCTGATTTGGTCATGGTCATAATGCATACCTTAGTTACATCCTTTTCGACTACTGTAACATGCTTTACATGGGGCTTCCTTTGAAAACTCTTCAGAAACTTCAGATGGTCCAGAATGCTGCAGCAAGACTGTTGACTGGAGATGGTTACAGGGAGCACATGGCTCCTTTTTAAAAAGAGTTTCAATGGCTACTGGTCTTTTTCCAGGCACAATTCAAAGTGCTGGTTATGACCTATAAAGTCCTATATGGTTTGGGACCAGGCCACCTGAAAGACTACCTTCTCCTGGGTCTTAAGATCTTTGGGAGAGACCCTTCTTCCAATACCACCACTTTCAGAGGTGCATTTTGTGGCAACGTGAGAAAAGGCCTTGGATAATACTGTGTGTGTGTGTGTGTGTTTATCAAATGATAGCACTTCATGCATCTGAAGAAGCAGATTCTGTTCTATGAAAGTTTATTATGTCACAATCAGTGCTTTTTTTCTGGAGAAAAGGGTACCGGAACTCTTGGATTACATTTCCTCGGGAGTAGATGGCAATTAAATTGTAATGCAATTAATAGAAGAAAAGGTGCTGGAACTCAGTTCCGGTGAGTTCCACCAGAAAAAAAGCCCTGGTCACAATACATTTATTCCTCTTTAAGGTGCCATCAGTTAGGGTGGCCATGTGTCCTCTTTTACAGGAGACAGTCCTCTCTTTGAAGGGTTGTCCAGTCCAAGTCTGGTTTAAAGATAAAGAATCAAACCATCCGAAGGAAGAGCTGGACCTTGAAGTTGTCCATCAAGAGCACCTGGACAGCAGATTGGGCAAGGCACACAGGTCATCTGGTCACAATCATCCACACTATGGTGGGATGTACTGTATTTTTATTTAAATTAGAATAATTATTTCTAAATTGGCATCTACACATATAAGAAGCATATGCAAATTGTATGCAAAAAGGTATCTATTTCTGTCCTCTCTTGGGGTGTTTCATAAGTGGTCACCCTACATCAGATTCTGTATTGTATTTTAGAATGAGGCTCTGGTTATCTGGTTAACTCACATCAGCCATAAACTGACTAGATAGCCACAAAATGACTAGGCAGAGTTTGGCAAGCTGTTATTCTCTTAGCCTCAGCACCTGCCCCCCCCCCCCGCAATATTGGGATAATAATAATACTAAGCATTATGATAATGTATGTGAAGCACTTTGAGCTAGGCATAAGGGACAATTCCACCTGCACTGGAATCTGAGGTAGAACCACAGCTTCTCATGGAGGAAGAATCATTTATAGAATTGATCCAGGGCCTTGTACTTTCCATCAGGTTCCAGGGCAATCCAGAAATACAGGAAGCTGCACTGCAAGGAAAAGGGCAGGTTTTTGCCTGCCCCTCCCCTGGCCCTGCTGACCCTATTGGATCCTTTCCAAACAGAATGGAAACACTTTCTCTCAAATGAAATATTGAGAATTGGCTTCTCCCCTAATATTCTATAGAGGTGGGTTATGCTAATGCTAAAGCAGCAGTTAAACAAAGGATTTGGGACATAGAACTCCAAGATCATGTAGGTTCGATGGGTAAATACAGCGTTGTCATGAATAATGCTTTTATTCTCCCATCATATCTGGCTAGTTCAATGTCATTTAAGACCATAAGAGCTTTTATTCTAATCAGATTTAATGTTCTGCCCTCCAAGCTTTTGGAGCAGAGATTCCAGCGCTTCCCTTTTTCAGATTGCTTGTGCCCCTGCAATAGCAGACAAGTCGAAACTGTGGGGCACGTTCTCCTACATTGCCATTTTTATCAAGATTTGCGCAGGGATCTCGTGTCTCCAATTATTTATAAACTTCCTGGGAGATCTGATGAATTCTATGTTAAGCTTCTTCTTTCTGACAAGGATCCTCATATTACAAGTCATGTGGCTAGATATTGTACAGCAGCGATGGCTTGCCGCAGCCACATGACTTTGTAATGGTTTTTGGCTGTCTGTGTGGCAGATATTGGGCACAACCTCTCTCCAGGAATCTGGAGGTGGTTTACTGATGGCTGTACATACTTTTGTATTGAATTAGCCATAAGGGATGAAATGCTCATGATGCTTTTATCAGCATTTTGCTACCTGGTTTTTAGTATATCTGTATTATATTTACAAACAAATAATGTTATTTGCTGGTCACTGACCGTAATAAAGTTACTTACTTACTTGCCTGCCCCTCCCCCTCTGCCTCAGATGTCTTGAAACAAGGGAGTGTTTAACCTTCCCTAATGGGATTGCTCCTTCCTTCCTTTCAGTGTCCTTCACTAGAGTGCTTTTTTGATGCTTGCCTAGCGAGGGATTTTTTTAAAAAAAAGAAAAGAAAAGCGTATTCCTGTCTGTGGGATGAGTGTACAATAATATATATTTAAGGTATTGTTTACATGGAAAAAGATTCCCCCGCCTCTTTACAGGGAGACTAGAGAAGCTGGGTGAAACTTGGACTTGTCACTGTCAATTCAATGGGATTCTTCAGGCTAGCTACAGGGTGGAGATGAAGAAGAACTCCTTATCAAACTCAATATTTTTTTTAAAAAACAACAACTATGAGTTCCAGTGTTGGTCTGAACAAATCCCCTTCTTTTTTTCTTTCTTTCCTAGTGCAGAGCTGGCTGGATGCATTTTCCATTTGGCACCCAAACACACATGCACACACAATCTTACAGTTTGGAATTTCACTCATCAGTGCACTTCTCTACAGCAGTGAAGAAACATTAAGACGAAGGAAAGTGGTTTAAAAAAACAACAACAAAAAACCATACTTCCTGCCTACATTTGGGACTTTAAGACAGCAGGGGTATCTAGTACCTGGTCATGCTAGACCTCCCTGGCTGTGAGATAGACTTCACTTCCAATCTAAAGGCTTGGATGCAGGCAGCGGGTGGTTATGGACTGAATTACAGAAGCTGTTCAGGATTCCGTGATTCACTCCGCAGTTTTGGCAGAGAGTGAGGAGCAGAACTGGGTGGTTCTATCAATCCCTATTTTGAATCTTCTATAATAATTACTGTTATTGTTATTTTTCATTAGAAACTTCTGTGGAAAAGGTTTTCCTAGAATCCTACCAAATTATGCCCCAACTGAGGTGAATTTGGAATTTCACAGATGGGCAAAACCTTTAAGGAATTTTTTAAAAGAAACTCAGATTTTAAATTAAACTAGTGACATTTGTCAACATTAACTTGGAGGTTCATTTGCAGGCAAAATACATGAGGAATTTTAAGTGATGTTAAAGGACTTTTTATACAGTTAGTAACATATCTTGTGGGGGTTTACTCATCCTATATCCTCTTTGTTTGAGGTTCTAACATAAAATTTCATCCAAACACACAACTTGCTGTGTGTTGAGTCTACTTTAAATTCATGCTAGTGATGCCAAAAGAATTGCCCGCAGCTTGTGCTCCAACTTGTACAATGCAGGGCTGGCGTTTAACTATGTGGAATCCTTTGGACACAGCAACTATTTGTAAATGATAGGAACAAACTGTGTTGCTGCTTTGGATCTCATGTGAACATTCAAAATGTAACCAGAGAGAGCTAATTTTTAAACAATTATTCCACAAGTCACAGAGTTGCTGCTGAGGATTTGATTTTATCTCACATGTAGTAGCAACATCACTCATGCCAATCAAAACGTATTCCCCTTAGCCAGAGGGATATATAGTAGGATTGCTATTTTAGTTTATAAAAACAAAACAACATGGCATTTTTCTGTGAAGACTTGAAGAAATAATGTTTGTGTTTCATTATTTCTTTAAAAGGAATTTCTAAATAAGGTCAGTATTGCTGGTAAGGGCAAATCCAAGGTTTGCAAGCTGCAAAGTTTTGAGTAGTTACTAGTTATTATTACTATTATTGAGTAGAACACATGATATATGCAGCATATATAAAAATAAATTTAAGCCTCTCAACTATTTCTATTCCAATGTTTTCATAATTAATTTTAGGGCATAAGGGTCTTTTGAAAATGACAGACAGTAGTATCAAATATGACTTCGAGCCCTGGATATCCATCATTCGCTATAATTAGTAGGTGGCCAAGTGCCAACAGGATTGGAGCCAAAATTGGGCCACTAAGATCCAAGAGGGAGGTATTCAGGCAAACCCTGATGAATTTCTATATGCATCTTTTTCTGTCATTAAAAAAAAAAAACTTTCAAAAGCTGCTAGCTCTGCAGGAAGTGTGGCGGCAGCACTGGAGCCCCGGCTGCCCACTCTTCCTTTCCAGAGTGCCTCTGGGAAGGATGGTAGTGTACATGGACTTAAAAACAAGGAAGAAAGAAAGAGAGAGAGAGAGGGAGAGTAAGAAGCCCCCCCCCCGCAACAGAAAGCCCCCTCTCACCTGAAACCTTTTAAGGGGGCTGAAACCACCAGTAGTAATGGGCTGGCGAATTGAGGGCTGCCATTTCAGTTTATATTAAGTTTAATTTGTATGTTGTAAGCCATTTTGGGTCAAATAGGAGCAGTGGCTTCACACTCTGTCCTCAGGGAATCTTTTCCACATCACCTCTGCTAAGGAGCCCCTGTGCAATGCAGTACACCTGGAGGTATCTAGGTAATTATTTTAATGAAGTAAGTAATGGCCCAGTTTGCAATACATATTTAGTTAGCATCCTAATAAAGCACACCATTATTCTGAATTGGACCATCTCACCACCCTGCCCCCCACCGTAAGTAGCTCTTGTCCAGCTTGGATTATAATGTAAGACAGAAAATAATCCCCCACTTCCAAAAATAATCCATCCACCCACTCACTTACCTGGCTGTGGTGATGGCAGTGGAAGGGAAGGAGGTCTCTCTCTGTTCCTCACCGTTCCTCGAAACACTGCTATGGCAGCATCACTAGTGGTGCCATCACTAGTTCCAGGATGCTCAGTCAGTTCACATGGAGTGCTGGCCTGTACTACCAGGCTTCATTGTTGCATGTGTGAACTAAGTGTGCAGTCTAGAACACACCCAACAATTCCTGGTGGCTACTCATTTTGCAGGAAAAGATGGTGGGCAAGATATCTTTCAGCCAGGGAGAGCATCCTGTTTTCGACAGCATCCAGGGTGAGAGTAATATGTATGCTGGCTGTCAGGACCCATCCCATTACAGAAGCCTAGAGAGCATCTCTATCATGAACAAGCTATGCCTTTGTTCAGAAAACTTGTTTTCTCCTTTAGGGATTGTAGTTCTGAAATATGGCCAGTTTGGCCACTATTAACATATTTCAGAACACTTACACTGGTTTGCCAACTTAGCTGGTCAAGGGGCCAACCCTGCATCAAGGATTGAGTCCTTGATTGGACTTGGTTTATGGCACAGTTGCCAGAAAAGGCCATCACCTTTCTATTCCTTAGTCTATCACTAATTCAGTTATGTAGATGGAAAATAACAAAAGTAAAGTGTATCTTTGAGAATACTGATTCACTTGAAGGTCTATTCAGTCAAAGCCAGCTTGTTATCGACCAATGTGAAGGGGGGCGGGATAATGCAAACAAAATTACCATAAATAAGATAGATGCAAAGTTCACTAGATAGCCAGGGGTACGGTCTTTCCAGGTCAGTTTCTCCTTTTCATCCTGGTGTAAGACATAAGGGTAAAAATAACATTCACAAACAATACTGTATAATGCTAAATAAACAAACAGAAGGAAACACTTTATGAAAATTATGCTTCTTTTAAGTAAGATAGGAGAAATTCAGCACAAGTTCAAAATCAATGTGATAATGTAACTTACAATAAAAAACGTTGAAGTCCATACATTTTTGAGCTTGCAATGTGATTTGCAGACCAAAAAGAATGTGTTTGACAGTATGTGTACATTTGAAAAATGTGCATGAAAAAATGCATATTTTTGAAAAATGTGCACAAATATGCTTTAATCAGTGGGAGAAGAATGCGTACATTTCAAGGATGTGCACAAAAAATATGCATGAAAATATGTGTGGATTTTCATGCAAAAAGAAAAAAGAAGCGCCATTTTGAAAATTTGGAATAAATGTAAACCTAGGTTTTGTCAGAGAGTACCATTGTGGCTATCAGCACAAGAAGCCCATCATAGAAGAGAAATGTTAAGTAAATACAGTTGGTTGACATATCGTGATTTGCTGAAGTTTTCACAAGATGAATGTAAAATAAAATCAAGAGAACAACTGATAAAAGAAGGTCATACGTGTCAATGGTTTTCCTATGTACAGATGGTAGAAAGGTTTAAAGTTGATAAAAGGTTGTATGATTTTGAACAGAGTGTATCTGACTTTGAAAGGGAATTATGTCTAAATGATGAACATCTTATTTCAAGAATGTATAAGCTTTTGTTGAAATTTGAAACTGAGGAAGAGCAAGTCAAGGAATGTATGATAAAATGGGCTCAAAATAATATATTAATGACACAATGGGAAAATATGTGGTTAAAAGGTTTGAAATTTACTTTATGCTCTAGTCTTAAAGAGAATTTTTATAAGATGATGTATCGTTGGTACTTGTCGCCGGAGAAACTGGCTAGAATGTATAGCGGTGCATCAGATATATGTTGGAAATGTGAACAACAGGAAGGAACCTTTTATCATATGTGGTGGACATGTAAGAAAGCTAAAAGATTTTGGGTTGAAATTCATTTATTAATGCAAAAGATTTTAAGTATTACTTTTCAATTGAAACCAGAGGCTTTTCTATTGGGAATAATGGACAGTCAGCTAGAAGGAAGGTATGGAACTTTATTTTTATACATGACAACGCCAGTGAGACTACTATATGCACAGAAATGGAAAGGTCCAGCAGTGCCTACGACAGAAGAATGGTTGGTCAAGATGCTGGAGCTGGCAGAGATGGCCAAACTCACATCATTAATCAGAGACAGGACAACATCCATGTTTATTATTGAGTGGAAACCTCTAATTGACTTTTTGCAGAGACTGGAAAATAATGATTTGTTTGTTTGTGGATTTATGGAATAATAAGTGAATTTGGGACAACGGGAAGAAAGAGATTTCTCATTCGGATTATCGAGTAAGAAAAATTATTGTTACCTGTATTTGCTGTAGAAGAAAATCGGAGGTCTATTTTGTTTTGTTAATTGTTATATGTGTTTGTTTCATATAGAAATTTTAAAAAATTGAAAAAAAAGAGAGAAAAAAAGAAAAAAAAAGCTCTCAATCTGATGCAGACTCAAGTCGGAACGAGCCTCAAGACAGAATTCGGAGAACTTGGGCAGGCTTCAGTTTTGCTGATCCCTAGCATTAGTGAAAGTGCACAATAGCGCAAATGTGCATTTGCAAATAAACAAAATTCTCAAACCAAAAATCCAATTCTGTCAATGAGCCGACAATGGAACGAAAGATGCCTGACAATCCACAAAACACAAATCACAGGAACCCTAATAAGTGAATGAACGGTCACAAACCGAGGAATTAATTATGTAAGTGTTGAATAAAAAGAATTATATCCACAAGTTATGCAGATGCTTGTGTGTTGAACAACAAAATTCACACCACAGATAAAATACCACCTTGTTTTATCTTCTTTAGTAACTCTTTCTAAATTAAAAACAGTCCACTCAGAATATATCAGAAACTGGACCAAATTCTAATTAGGTTTACAAGTTTTCCGAAGGATTTTCCAGATCATATACAGATATAACACAGATATGTCCTTTGCATATACAGATATGTCCTTTGCATACAAATTTACTTTAAACTCCTCCATTGATCTCAAGGTGAGTGAGCTTCCCTTGAAATACAAATAGCAGCTTCCAAGAGGTCCTTTTTGTCAGGGCTCTGGCAGAGAGAGAGAATTCAATTCCCCACCTCCACCACCCACAGCTCAGAGGCTACCGGGCTTCCACCATAGCATGTTTTTCTCTGCCGCACTTTACATAATAAAGAGCATGCACATTAAGTGCATTCATGTAACTGATGTCACATCTAGTTTGGCCCCCAGTATCTGGTTCTTATTCTCTACTAGCACATTATTGGCAGGTCTTTGTTGTCTTATCTGGCAGTTGGTGTTTTTAATTATTTAAATGCTTGGTTTATTCCTTCAAATATATTGTCAAATTGTGTAACACCCACTACTACATTGCTTAATCATGACTAACTTTTGCTGAATTGTGCCCATGGTTCCTCAGGTCCTTGACCTTTAAAAATCACTTGAGTTCAATTAAGTCAAAAGCATGTAATGAAAAGAAGAGTCGTCACCATATTTTACCTAAAGTGAAGTTCAAAGTGAATTTGGAAGCTCCTGCTCAGGTGAAACAGGAAATAAAAGGAATTCCAGTAAGAGTAGCAACATTTCTCATGAGAATTTTTACACTTCTGTATAGTGATGCAGATTAGTCTGAGCAGGGTAGGGTGGAAACACAAAATGCAAACTCACTCTGCTCAAAAATCAGCCCAAGATCCCATTGAGTCGGGGCGTAATGCAAAATGGAATTTGCCCCACTGCCCCTGCAGTTAACCCTCCCCTGCCAGAATGCCCCCTTCTCCGGAAACCACTACCCCCACACACAACTTTGTGACATGAGAGGGAGTAAAGTGGCCATGTGGAGAGCTCCTGGATAGGTGTGTGTGCCTTTTTAAGTTGACAGTGGCACTAGGTATGCTCAGAAGCAGAAGCATCATTTCCTGCTTGGATCATGGTGTTTGTAGGGGGGATGTTTCAGCTCTCCCAGCTGCTGATTACCCACCCTTCTTTGGGGTGGGTGGGTTATTTTATTTTTATTTATTTTTTGCTGCTGCTGCTGCTGCTGCTGCTGCGGGATGGAGAACGGGCAGAGGAATGGACAAAATGCAAACATAATTTGTGTTTTCTGAGTCTTGAGGTGGGTTTTTTAGCATTACAAGTGAACACTCAAAAAACCCAAATGGTCTTCTGGGTGAGTTGCAGGTGGATCCTCACATCATCACTTCTGAAGTCATCACCAAATTTTTGCCTACAGTGAAATTTGAGGCTGGAGTCTACTACTGACCACCCAATCAAGGAGAAGATGAGGATGAAACTTTTGAAAAGCAAATTGCCAATGTTTCAAGGAGGCACGATGTAGTAGTGATGGGTGACTTCAATTTCCCCGATATCTGTTGGGAGACAAATTCTGCCAAACATGGCCCCTCCAAGAAATTCCTGACCTGTGTTGCTGATAACTTCCTCCTACAAAAAATGGAGGAAGGAACTAGAGGATCGGCTATCCTTGATCTGATTCTAAACAACAGAGATGAGTTAGTGGATAAAGTAGCAGTTTCGGGAACTCTGGGGGAAAGTGACCATGTTATACTTGAGTTCTTGATTCTAAAGGAAGCAAAAACTGAGTGTAGCCAAACGCGTACCCTGGATTTTAGGAAAGCCAATTTTAACAAACTCAGAACAATGATAAGTAAGGTCCCATGGCAAGCCATTCTAATGAGAAAAGGAGCCCAGGAGGGGTGGGAGTTTTTTTAAAAGGAAATTCTAGAGGCACAATGGCAAACAATTCCCACAAGGAAAAAAGGCAGAGGACAACAGAAGAAGCCAATGTGGCTTCACAAAAAACTCAGAGATGACCTGAAAACAAAAAAGGACACATATAGGATGTGGAAGGAAGGCCAGGGCCAGGCTACAAGGGAAGAGTACAGGCAGGTAGCACAGAACTGCAGGAATAGTGTCAGGAAGGCTAAAGTTGAGAATGAGCTGAGGCTAGCCAGGGATGCTAAAAACAACAAAAAAGCTTTCTTCAGATACATGCATAGTAAAAGACAGAGGAAAGAAATGATGGTTCAGCTACACAATGAGGATGGCAAATTGATAACAGAAGACAAAGAAAAGGTGGAAGTGTTCAATTCCTACTTCGTCTTGGTCTTCTCCCAAAAGAGAGTTTATGTCCCTGGCAAACCTGAAGTGCAGACTGAAGGGGCAGGATTGCAGCTTGAGATTGATAGGCAAACGGTCAAGGAACACCTGATTACTTTGAACGAGTTTAAATCTCCAGGGCCTGATGAGCTGCATCCTAGAGTAATAAAGGAATTGGCAGAAGAATTCTCAGAACCACTGTCTATTATCTTTGAGAAATCATGGAGGACAGGTGAAGTGCCAGATGACTGGAGGAGGGCAAATGTTGTTCCTATTTTCAAAAAGGGCAAGAAGGAGGAACCTGGGAACTAAAGACTAACATCAATCCCTGGGAAAATTTTGGAGCAGATTATAAAGAAGTCAGTCTGCAAGCACCTTGAAAATAGTGGTGCTCACGAACCTGGATTGGGGGCCGCCTCTCCGCCGCCTCTCCTCTCCGCAGCGGCGGGCCCCCACCTCGTTCTTCTGAGCGGCGCGGAGAACTCTCCTCGCCGCTCAAGATGCCGGCGCTGGCTGTGCTGTCCTGTCGCGCTGGACCCCTGCGCTAAACATAGCACGGGGGTCTAGCGCACCGGAGCAGGGTCCCGTTGCGTCACTTCCAGTGACGCGATGGGACCAGCGCGGGCGGCGCGGGCGGCTCGTCGCAGAGAGGTGAGCCGCCGCTGGATTACGGTAGGCCTGCGCGAGCCCCGCATGGACGTGAGTGGGGCCGATTTCGGCCCGCTACACCCACGCGAGGCAAATCTGCACACCCCTACTTGAAAACAATGAAGTGATTACTAGAAGCTGGCATGGATTTGTCAAGAACAAATCCTGCCAGGCTAATCTGATCTCATTTTTTGATTGGGTAACCTCCCTTGTGGCCTGTGGGAATGCTGTGGACATCATATATCTGGACTTCAGCAAAGCTTTCGACAAAATGCCTCATGATATCCTGATTAGCAAGCCAGCTAAAAGTGGGCTGGATGGATTCAAGTTACAGGAACCCAGATTTCACCTGAACATTGGGGGGGGAGACAATGGAACCAACTACCTAGGGAGGTGGTGGGCTCTCCCATTCTGGAGGCATTCAAGGTGAAGCTGGACAGCCATCTGTCAAGGATGCTTTGACCTGGATTCCTGCATTGAGCAGGGGGTTGGACTCTATGGCTTGTGGTCTTACCCGAGTTCTTGGGGGGGCTTGCCTCTCCGCCGGCTCGCCTCTCCATGGCAGCGGGGGCCCCCCCGGCTCGATCTTCTGAGCGGTGTGGAGCTTTCTCCACCCCGCTCGAGCTGGCCACGACTGGCTCGCTGGTCCCATCGCGTCACTTCTGGCACGACGGGACCCTGCTCCGGGACCCTCAAACTTTTAATTTGGGATGACTGAACTCCTTCCTCTGCCCTATAAAAGTTGTTAATCTTATTGACGGTCTCTTCAGTTCCTTAGAAATGAGTTCAGATAAATTAGGGATGGACGCATTTGCCTTGCGCGGGCGTAGCGGGCCGAAATCGGCCCCACTCACGTCCGCGCGGGGCTCACGCGGGCTTACCTGGCTCCAGTGGTGGCTCGCCTCTCCGCAGCAAGCCGCCCACGCTGGTCCCGTCGCATCACTTCCGGCACGGTGGAAGTGACGCGACGGGACCCTGCTCCGGCGCGCTGGACCCCCGCGCTATGTTTTTGGCAGGAGGAACAAGGGCAACAGGGCTTAAACAGCCCGCTACGCCCGTGCAAGGCAAATGCGTCCATCCCTAATTTATCTGAACTCATTTCTAAGGAACTGAAGAGGCCGTCAATAAGATTAACAACTTTTATAGGGCAGAGGAAGGAGTTCAGTCATCTCAAATTAAAAGTCATTACAAATCCTTCTCTCCAGTTATTGCTCTCAGTAATAGACTATTACATAATGTGCCAAACTCTGTCTTCATTCAATGGACACAAACCAAATTAAGTCAAATACTACATACAGTCAATACAAATGTGAAAGACATCAGAATCCCATGCTATAGATGCACAATAGGTCCACCCCACCCAAAGGTAGCATAACAGAGAAATTATTGCACATTTATTTTATCCCATTATCATCTCTGGTCAAACAGATTTTTCAAGTATATTTGAAAATAATTCAAAACCCTGCAAATGCATTTACAAAAGGCAATAAGTATACATACAATGGGCACCAATGCCTCTATTATTCTGCCTTCAATACTCTGAAAGCAACTGTAGTCTGTCTCTAATAAGGAAATCAAGTGAGATAACAGTTATTTAAGGATGAAGTGTCTGGAAAAGAAGGTTTACATGGAGGCATTTTCGACCTTCTCCACAGGGCCTGCCATGCCACCTCCGTGGGGAGGGGCATGTCAACCATCCCCCCATCCTCCGTAACATAAAGGTTAAGGTAAGTTCAACACAACTTTTATTCATACACATTACAACTTACGGAGTCTGTCAGTCTTTTATAATTAACGTTTGAATCTCCTCCTTTCCCTGTGGGGATATAGGTAGGTAAAGAGTCTAGCAGGGTTTCTGTCATGTAGTCCAGCCAGAGGACAGCATAATTCCTTTTCTGTCACCTCCCTTTCATGTTTCTCCCAGATTGCTTCTGGGCTTAGGCATTATATGCATGTCCAACCAGGCCCAATACTGGAGGCTTGGGAAGTTCAGCCAGGGCAGAGGTTGGCTCCATTAAGACTCCCCTTTTGGTCATCTGCGCCTCTTCTTCCCCTTTCTCTGACCTTCCAGTTTGCTCACTCTTGTTCCCCCTTCTCTCTGGGTCTCTTTCAAATTTATTTTCCTCCTTTTCTCTCCCTTTGTCTCTCTACTCTCTTTTCCTGGCCTCCTCAGGCCTCAGTTCTCCCAGTGTCTTGACTTCCATGGTTTTGATTTTTCCACCTCTCCCTTCTTGGTCACCTTTCTCCTTCCAGCCCACCCAGGGCTGGTGTCAAGGATAGGCATGGTTGGGCACTTGCCAAGGATTCACACCCCAGCAGGGGCCCACTGACAAGAGCCCCCTGAAGTTGCTCTTCCTCATTCAGCCTGCCTGTTCACCTGCATCTTGCTCTGTCCCAGACAATGGCAGTGGTGCAAAGGAGGAGCAGTAGATGCCACTGCTTGCATGCTCATTGACTCTCTGCTTGTCAAGCAAAAGACAGCAATTATGAATCATAGAATCATAGAAAAGTAGAGTTGGAAGGGGCCTATAAGGCCATCGAGTCCAACCCCCTGCTCAATGCAGGAATCCAAGTCAAAGCATCCCTGTCCAGCTGCACCTTGAATGCCTCCAGATTGGGAGAGCCCACCACCTCCCTACGTAGTTGGTTCCATTGTCTTATTGCTCTGACAGTCAGGAAATTTTTCCTGATGTTTAGGCGGAATCTGGATTCCTGTAACTTGAGCCCATTATTCCGTGTCCTGCAAACTGGGATGATCGAGAAAAGATCCTGGCCCTCCTCTGTGTGACAACCCTTCAAGTACTGGAAGAGTGCTATCATATCTCCCCTCAGTCTCCTCTTCTGAAGGCTAAACATGCCCAGTTCTTTCAGTCTCTCCTCATAGGGCCTTGTTTCCAGTCCCCTGATCATCTTTGTTGCCCTCCTCTGAGAAAGAGGAGCAATAGCAGCTGGTGACAATACCAGGAAGAAGGTAGACTCACTAAGGAAGGGGGGTCATTAAGAGTCTCTTGCCTAAGGGCCCTCAAAACCTGGAGGGAGCCAGCACTGCTTCCGCCCATCATGCTTGCGTCCTCCTCCTCAGCTCTCCTTTCTACAACTTCCATCCTGGCGGCATTTTAAAGGGCCCTGCGGGCTCTCAGCTGCACATGTATGCCTGCATATTTTGGAAGAAATGCATACAAAATGTGCATGAATTTTCATGTGGACTTTTTACTGATATGGAAATGGGACAGAATGAACTTGTACTTCAAAAGGTTTGGATGTTGTAAGAACTAAAACAGATGTGTCCACCCCTAACTATGGCCCTTCCCTTATTGCCAGAATGGCACCAACATTCTAGTTGTAGGATGGTTGTTATTAAGCGTTACTTTGGCTACTGAAACTCCAGAGGTATCACGTGAAAAATTGTGTGCCATCATATTCCTAACAGTATTATTTTTTTAAACTGCTTGTTTAACGTAGACAAAATTGATTTGTTTCATGAAGTTTTAATTTGTCTGCTTCTCATATTTCATCAGTTAAGCAAACCAAACGTAATTAAATGAAGTTGAATGAAACTAGAATAAATTTTAAATCCATTCCATGGTTCAAACAAGTAAAGTTAATTTAGTTAGGTTGCCATGTATACTCATATTTGGTTCCGTTGTAAAATCCATAAAAATAAATTAATTTTTGAACTTCATTAAAAAATGGTTCTGTGCTTTTTTGAGTCACAAAAGTCAATAAACTGACATTCTCAATACATTTTTTACTTGTAAAAGGAAAATTTTTAATAGGAAAATGATCAGGACAATAAACAGATACCATAGAGATAGCCATTTTTAAGACTATAACTTCATTTTAATTACTCCAGATCAATGGCAATATTCTAAACTGACAGTCATTTAAGTTACTGTTGTTAATATACTGCTTTAAGCTTAGTGCTATGTGCCTACATCTGCTCTTCAGTAAACTGGCAAATAAAATTACACGTATTCAGCTATCTGCATGTAGCACTAAAATCAGAAAACTTGCTAAATTTTATCCACCTGTCCAAGCTTTAAAATCTCTCAAAGATAGATAATATTTCATCTCAGATTTATCTCAAAAAATCACCCGTTCAACCAACATTATTTGTTTTAATATAATCAACCTCGGCCTAATGGAAATAAGCCAGTTGGCAAAATTACTTTGCAATTTGTATTGCTGAAATTACCGTGTTATGCTGACATTTCTTAGCAACAGTTAATGGCACTTTTTGCCTAGAGATGAATGAGAAATTTGTTTCAGTTTGTTTTTGATCAGGATTTACCCAGTTCGCACCTTCTGGACTGAACATGGACTTGGACACAACCTGCAGTTGAAGCCCATCCATCAGGTGAAGCCCATCCACCCTCCACTACTATTAGATCTGCCTTATTTGGACTGAGTTTAACCTTCATCCAGTCCCCCGCTGACTGCAGGGCCTGTGGGCATATATTCAAGGACCTGACTGCCTCATCTGGATTAGATGAAAAAAAGAAATACAGCTGGATGATATCAGCATACTGTTGACACTGAACCCCCTACCCCCTAACAACCTCTCCCAGCAGCTTAATGTACGTGTTAAAATAGCACATGAGACAATATTCATAATTATCTCTGAGAAACCGAACAGGAGAATTTCCCCAGTCAGAAACGAAAATTTATCAGCATCATGTTCTAGAACAGTGTTCTCCAACCTTGGGTCCCCAGAGGTTTTTGACCTACAATCCCAGCATGCCCCAGCCAGCATAGCTGGCTGGGGCATGCTGGGAGTTGTAGGCCAGAAAGCTCAGGGGACCCAAGGTTGGAGAACACTGTTCTAGAACCTATGTCCTGGAAGTAAGACATTCTGCAAATAACTATGATGCAGTTCAGGGGTGGGAAACCTCTGACCCACAAGTTGGATGCATCCCAAAGGGGCTCCCCATCTTGCCCACAGCATGTCCTCCTCCTCCTCAACCCCATGTAGCAATTAGACTTTTTTTAAAAAAAGCTTCAATTGTTGCCAAGGATAAATCAGCATTGGTACAATCGCATATCCATGAATGGTAATAATCCAGCAGCCTCTTAAAACATATCTTTGACTTCAATACTAATAACATTTCATTTGTGCCCAAGGAAACATGAACAAATTAGCAACAGATTAGGCATCTGGAAACTTTCAAGTAATTTTACCAAAATGTGCATCATTATTAGGAAAATATGTGTTTTTCTTCTGCTGGACATTATTCCGTAACGTTTTGTTCACTGCAAATGAGCTTGATCAAATGAGAGAAAATCAAACAAAGAGCAGGTTGTTTGTTTGTTTGTTTGTTTAAGAAAATGAACTGTTTGTTCTAAATTTTAGAAAAGGTAAAATTCAGAATGGCACTAACAGTGCTTCAGGGCATATGTGTGACAAGCCAAGTGAATCTGGTAATCTGCTTTACTAAGGCCTGGAAATGATCTGCTCCCCATGGGTCCATATGGAGGATAAAGTTCAGGTGACACTGCCCCTGCTGGCCCGTGGACTTCATGTTTACCCAAGAACTGCCCAAAACTTGGTATCTTCAATATTTAATTGAAACAACTGAAAGCAGCTACGAACTTGTTCCTTCAAGGGGAGTGCAGCTACACCATCTAGAACTGGTTGCCAAACCTCAATTCCTGAATTAGGACCTTTCACGATGAGCACCTCAGTCTTACCTGGATTCAGCTTCAGTTTGTTCATATGAGCCTGCCTGGGTCTTAAGATCTTTGGGAGAGGCCCTTCTTATGATACTGTTGCCTTCAGAGCCATGTTTGGTTGTGATGTGAGAGAGGGTCTTTTCAGTGGCCAACCTCAGTCATCTGTATCATCATATTATCGTTTCATTCCTTGTAATAGCAAACGTGGGTGGTGAAGGCCAACAGAAATGGAGCCAAAACAGGCCCACTGAGAAACAAGAGGGGAATCTCTCTCTCTCTCTCTTTCATGTGAAGCTTGGAGGTTTCCCCAAGCATTCTGATATCCCCCTCTTCTTTCTCAATTAATTTAGCTAACGTTAAATTTATGTCACATTTTCTCTCACTGCTGCTAATGTAATCATAGTAAGTACCATGCCAACTATTTCTAGGTTTCCCCAACCTTTTGGGGTTATTGGGTACATGTGGAATTTTGAGAGAGTGCCATGGGTGTTTCCCAAGTAGTCCTGCACATGAGTAGGCCAAATTCCAGGCTAGGCAAGACACTCAAATCAATTCCAGTTTCCAGTCCAATATATCTATTAAAGAACCAAACAGAAAGAAGTTGAGAAATAGTCAGTTGCTTTTAAAAATAAAATGAAGCATCATCAGACTAGCTCACTAGATGTTACTTATCAGAATCTTATCAGAATCCCAAGAGTAACTCACCAAAGCAGCTTATGGGGGCGGGGGGGGGGAGCTTGAATTTTGCCTTGACTCTTTGCCCAGCACCAGCTGAAAGACAAAGAAAATCTCAAAGAGCCCAAGTATCTCTATGGAACTGGGGAGTTCCCAGGGAGGGGAATTCAAATTGCCCAGTCAATAGCCTGGGAGGAGCTGGTTATGCATCTTCCAGGTGATTTCTACTGTACTTCTTTTCCATGAGCTGAGTTATAGGGGAGGGGAAGCTGGAGAGTCAGCCTGGAGTGTTATATAGAGATGTACATTTGGGGGTCTACTACAGTCTTGCCAAGCCTGACCTGTTCTTTAGGGGAAAGTTTGGTTTGTCACACTGTATTCATGTTGAAGGCTATCAATGGCTACTAGTCCTGATTGGATATATGCTACCTCAAGTAACAGAGGCAGTGGTACACCAGTTGCTGGGGAACATGGGCGGGAGGGTGCTGTTGCACTCATGTCCTGCTTGTGGGATCCTGTGGGCAGCTGGTTTGCCACTGTGTGTGTGAACAGAATGCTGGACTAGATAGACCCTTGGTCTGATCCAGCATGGCTCTTCTTATGTTCTTATGGGCCAAAGGTAGGCATGGATGGGCACCTGCCGAGGGCCAACCCAAGCAGAGGCCAACTAACAAGAACCCCCTTGCTCCACCTGTTCATCACTACAACCTGCTTATTCACCTGCCTTTCGCTCTGGCCCAGACAACAGCAGTGGCGAGAAGGGGGAGGAGCAGATGCTACTACCTGCTTGGTCACTGGCTCTTTGCCTGTCAAGAAAGCAAGTGGCAGGGATGATGCAAAAAAGATGAAGAACAATAGCAGCTGGTGACAATGGTGGTGGTGAGGTTGACTCACTGAGGAAGGGAAGCCATTGAGGGTGGCTTGCCCAAGGGCTGACACAAAGCAAAAAAACCAAACACAACAAAGACAAAACACCTCCTCATTCCCCCCTCTAGTTCCCCAGATGCTCCCTGCCCCCATCTAGCTCCCCAAATGCTCCCTACCTTACCCCAGCATACCCTTTTTCTTTTGGGGGGCAGGGCCCAGACAGGGCCGGATTAACATAGGGGCGATTGGAGCGCCCGCTCCAGGCCCAAAGCAGACAATAGGCCCACAATATAGGGACACGCGGCAAAGTACGGGCTCGAAAACGGTAAGTGGTTGGAGCAGGGAATCGGGTAGCTTACTGCACGCACGCACGCACACCCCCAATGAAGTGCCATGCAAGGAATTACCTGGGAGGGCTAGCCTAAATGACGGGACAGCGCTGAAACTTAGGGAGGCAGAAGCAGGCAGAGTGTGCAGCGCGACCAAGCCCACCTCAACGGAGGCAAAGTGCGTCGGCGCGTCTCACCTCTATGCTAATGCGAAGAGCTATGCTCCTCTCGGGAAGCAGACGCTGCAGCGTCCCGCGGCGAGAGAGCAAAGGCAGAAACAAAAGCAAGGAAAACAAAGGTAGGATCACAAAACAAGCATCACTCCCCAGCGAGCCCAAAGAAAAGATATACAGGGAAGGCAAGGTTGTTGCTGCAGACTCCCTCCTCCAGACCGCAGAGGGACCCACGGAGCAGGCGCTACCCGGCGAGAGCCGCAGGCACCGAACACGCCGCCGCGGCCGCCGCAAACACACACCTCACCAAAACAAAAGTAAGCCAAAAGCGCGCCCTTAACAAAAAAAACAAACTCCCGAAGCCCCCCTAATCAAGGCAACTTCGCAAGCAAGCCACCCCCAGAAGCCCCCAAACCGTGCGAAGGCACAGGACGCAGTCCAAGACGAAGGAGATCTGAGGCTCCGGTCTTCTCCCCGCAGCTGCACGATTTGAGTTAGCTCTGATCGTTATCATTCAGCATAATTAATGATTTTTTCAAGATTAGAAAGGTGTTCTAAGCACATCTGCATTACAGGCTTGAGGCAAGACCTAGCAAGAACTGTTGTTCTCAAATTAGCATGGTAGGTTTTTGCATTTCAATCACTGTTACTACATTTCTTTGAAGCACATGGGGGCTTGCTAGGGTCTGTAATATTCAGATTTAGAAGGGACCTCTCTCTCCAGCCTCGAGCAAAAGATCTTTCTGATTCGCAGCTCAATTGTTCAAATGCTAGTTTAACAAAAAAAACAAAAACAAAGCAACAAGAACAACACAATTATTCTTGGTCAAGCAAAGCTTCCTGGCTTTTTGTTGTGGGTGGCTGCTTTTTCTTTTTTAATAAATAAATTTGGGGGAAATTGGGAAGACCCTTACTGATGAGCTGCAGGAGTTTTTGAGTTTTGGCACTTTAATGGTAATTAAAATATTTAATTTGTTTTAATATAAAATTGCATCTTCATTTTATTTATTTCCATAAAAAGGCCCACCAAAATCCTCAGCACCAGGCCCATAATGCTCTTAATCCGGCCCTGGGCCCAGAGGCATTCTTGGAAATAAAGATGGTGCTGGGAGCCAGCACTTCAGTTTGCAGCATGCCAGCCTCCCAGTTAAATAAAACAATAAAAAAACTAAATAAAAATAAAAATCAGGAGGCTGCCAAGGAAGGTGCCCCTAGGCACCATGTTGGAGACCCCAGTTTTACATTTTGTAATTTTTCCTGAATAAAGTGTTCCATGCATTTCAGTTCAATTCTGACTGTGTATGATGCACATATCTCTATTTAGACCTGGCTTGGTTAGCCACTGGGGTTCAGACACAACTGATCTAGATACTGAAATTGGTAAATTTTAGGAGGATTTATAATCCTTGTTGCCAGAGTATGCCTTTCACTTTCAAACACATTAGGACCCGGCTGGGGTCAATTTGGTCTCACATGCAACTTCCTGCTTCTTCAGCAACCTGGGTACCATCTGCCAGACCCAATTTTTAAATTGCCATTGGTAACTGGGTAGCTGGATTTTGCATCCCTGCCTCTCACTCTCAGCACCCCATCAGAAATATAAGAATGAGAAGACTGGGCTACCTCACAATTCCGGTGTAAGGATTACTGAGACAGCTATTTTATTTGCGGGCAAAATGGTTCTCTACCACTGGGTAGGAAGCCAATTTCACTCTAGCAGTTAACAAAAAGAAACATAGAAGGCCCATCTTTCTTCAGATTCTCAACTTGTTCCATGTTTTATGGTTGCTTATTTTTATATTGAATTTTGTAATATGACAGCAACAATACCAACATAATTAATTTGAGCCAGCAAAGAGGGTGGGGTGAATTGACTGAGGGAGAGTACAGAAAGGGGGAAAAAATGGAATGTGGGCCAGCAGCCACATCATGGGAGTGAGGGGATAGCAAGAGGAATCTGCTTGGCTCTGGGGAGACAAGGGATAGGGGGGTGAGCCAAGGACCAGGGAAGAGAAAAGAATTGGAGGGGGATGAGATAAGGTAGTCACATATCTCTTGCTACTTTAACAGGTTTAGCCACAAAAGAGATTAGCAAAATGTAGGGTTGCCAACTCTTGATTTGGGCAGGGCCAAGGATGCAGCTCACTGAGGTGAGTCGGGAAGTAAAGATGTGGGTGACACTAAGTGGATTTCAGTGGGTCCTGGGGTGGAGCCCTGGGGTTTCTGGAGGATTTAAGGGCAGAGCCCAGCCAGGACAAAAGCTGTCTGTTCACATGATAAAATGAAAAAAAAAAAAAGCTAAAGGGTGGGGGAAATGGCTTTACCCCCTTGCCTTTCTAGCAACTGGCAGTCAAGCAAGCAAGGCTGGGTTTCTTCTGTTTGGGTGGAAACAGAAGAAACTGCCTACATGCAACTGCCCGGGCTGAAAGGTCTCCCTGACCCACAGCAGGACCTGTTGTGAGGGAGAGGTTTAGGCGACACAGGCTCCCAGCCCTCCCACCCCTGCATGAGCGACCACAGTGCCTGGTGGCTGCAGAGCTGGGGAGTTTCCTGGGTGACACAGTGCTCGGAAGAAATACTCGCGATGACTGGGAGCTTCTAGCCATCAGGGGAAGGATGGGGGAGCACAAAACTGTGGGACCAGGTCTCACAAGATTTGGAATGCTGAGAGCCAAACTACCCCTCATGTTAATTGTGTATCATGTAGCTGAGCCCAATATTTTTATTTGCTTTAGTGTAACTGCATGTGTCCCAAATTTGGATTGGGACCAGCATATACCATGTGGGGAGGATTATTTCCCCCACACACACACACCTTTCCCCCCCCACACAAATTTAGCACACCCCTGTGTGGGGTGTGGGCTTAAAAAAAAGAATAAAGCCTCCACTGACTGCAATAGAGACTTATCTCTAAAGCAGGGGTCTCCAAACCTTTTGGGCCCATGGACACATTTGGCATTTTGAAAATGTGCCCTGGACATGACCACAAATTACTGTAAGGGGATAGGGGGCCAATCACAAAAATGTTAGGAGTGCACCTTATCTGTATGTGTGTGTGCGTGCATGAATATGTACCTGTACATGTGCTACTCACTCTGGCTTCTCTCTTCTCCTCCCTCCCTCCCTCCCTCCCTCTCGCTCTCTCCGGCTCCTCTTTTCTCAGCCTGGCCTTTCAGGTACAGTGGCACCCACAGGTGCTGTCTAGGGGACCCCTGCTCTAAAGAGAGTGTCACAACAGACAGAAGTCCCAAGCATGAGCAGTCTGACCAAGTGGCTATTGATCAATAGTCAGGTCTGCACCTCAGATTGATGAGATTAGAGAGAAAGAGGGCCCCTTGCCCTCTCCCTATTTTAGGCGCTGATATCAGAGGAATTGCTTATTTGACTGTAGAAATTAAATAGTTATAGCCAGGTTGTACTCCAAGACTGGTGTCTACTTCTTTCTTGCCATCCACAATATAGTCCGCCAGCAATGTATGGCAGCTCATCATGTGCTTGATAAACCTCCTGGTTTTCCTGCAAAAACATACACAATGGAACAAATCTGGGGGTGGGGGAGTACCCGGTAAGCCACAATCCATGGCCAATGGACAGCAGCTTGATGGCTCACAAGTAGTGCTGGCTTGCCACAGAGGCAGTGCCTGGTTAGCTAGGCATAGATGGCACTGAGATCTTGTGATAAAAATATTCTACATTTCTTCCTTCGAACTTGCCCAGAATGTAATGAATCAATGAAGTATGAAATTGACTGCAGAATCCTATCAGGGCAGCTTATGTGACATGTTGAATTACACATTACTTCTCGTACTGTTGAGTAAAAAGCCAAGCCACCCTCCAGTAGTGCCACTTAATCTGGCCTGTATATCACAAGCACTAGGTTAATAGCATTCATTTAAATGCTCCTCTTTCATTTTCCTATATCATTAGGAGTTAGCATAAGACATAGCCAAGAGAAACAATTAACCCGTGGAGGAACCTCTGCTGAAGGTCTTAAGCACCCTGCAATATTTTATCCATGATGTGCCCTTCAAGAAAGAGCACTGTGGAACTATGATGTCATCCTCTATCTACAGAAAAAGCACAACTGTGGTTATAGTTTTGATAACATTTTCATTAATAAAAAGGTGTGCCCTCTGCTTAATGCCTGACACAGGAAAAGGTGTAACGTCAGCAAAATGTTAATAGAGAAGGGAACACAGTTCTTCAACACCTCCCTATATACTTACCCATCAATCTGCCTAATTGTTACCTTTTCATCTTCTGAATTGAACACTACTTCCCACATCCTGCTCAGTTGAAGCAGAAAGTGTGAGGAGTGAAAACCACTAGCACCCTGGCCAGCAACTAGTTTTACTGGAGGAATAAAACAGAGTCCCATTTCACCACCACCCCAAAGGCAACGGTTAGCCACAAATATCTTGTTCTACCACTGCCTCTGCGTTGGCAACTGGGAGGCGGGATAATCATACTCCTGGCTAGTGGGGAGGGGAGGGAGATTTGGCCCTGGGTCCCACAATTGCTGATCCTGTGCCAGATTTGCTTTTTACTTTGTGCCTCTGCTTGCAAACATGCACAAGGTTGGGCCGTGAATGAAGTCTACACAGCTTCACACAATATAGCTAAACTACAGCTATACTTTCTGGCCCTCCGCAGCAAAAGCTGAGGTGAATTTGGAAGCTCCTGCTTAGGCAAAGATCTGGGGAATTTTGAGAGGCTGAGAGAGTTTTCATAAGAGTAGTGAAATTCCTTCATACAATAGCAGCCCAATAAGCAGAAATTAATTGAATTCATCTGTGTTAACTGAGCCAGCAGATGTGTACAAAACTGTTCCCAGAGCATCTACTCTCTTAAGTAGATATTATAGGGTATCACTGTAAGCAGCATAACAACAGAGGAAGGGACTTGGAAGATCGCTGATCCTGTAAAAGGGGGGGGGGGATTTTCAGTTTTAGAATCCACTTGCATCAATTAATCTCCAATAATCAGTCTCCGCTTCTGATTTTACACAGCTCATGAAAGTAGACCACTGATAGTTGCAGTTACATACACATATTACCCACTTCAGAAACAATCTGCATTCTGCAGTTGCCTCCCTTTTGGCATATCAGTCTAATCTAAATGGTGGCCCACCAAACTGTGACCTACAGTTCAAACACAGGTTATCAGCCATGCATGGCAGCCTGCTAGATGTTTGTCAATCCCCTTGTTTTTACAGTCTCAGGCAGCAATAAACCGGGAGGGGGGGTGTTAAGTTCCCAGAAGGGCCACAAAATACATGGCTAGTGGCCTGCATTCAGCCTGGTGGGTAGCAGTTTCTGTGAACCTGATCTAGATGTGTCATGGGAATCAAACATATATTTCAACAATGAATAGTGCATACTGTCTACGAGCAGATTACAACAACTGGGTTTCTAGAAATACACACTGAATTTCATCAAAGCTCTAAGGCGATTTACAAGAAAAGGGTTTTAAAGAGCCACTGTCTTACATTTATTTTAATACATTAAATAATCCAAAGATTTTTCAGTATTAGAGGAGTGGATTTTACATGTTAAGTAATGGAATAGCCTTAATATAGCCTAAATGACTTGCCCTAGAACAGTTAGTTGATCATGGAACTGACCAGAGGGAAGGTGACACTAGACATAATCCTCAGTGGTGCCCAGGAATTGGTGCAGGACATAAGTGTTGATGAACCAACTGGAAACAATGACCACAGTGATATCAGACTGAATTTATATGTAATTGGACAATTGCCAAGAATGACCAAAACAGTTACATTTGACTTCAAAAGATGAAAATTCTAAAAATGGAGGGACTTGGTAAAAAGGAAGTTGAAAGGGAAAGTCAAGAGGGTCAATAAGGGATGTAATAAAGTAATCTGAGGAACATATTGTTAAAAGCATTAAGACCAACAATAAAAAACCCTTTAAATACAAGGGTATTAAACATGTGCTAAAGTAGAATAAGGAAACAGTAGAGAAGCTGAATGAATTTTTGCTTCTGTCTTCATTGCAGAAGATGGAGTCCAGAACTTCAGACACTTGTGCCTGAAAATGTTATTTTCAGTAAACGAGTCTGAAGTACCATAGCAAATAGTGGTGACATAGTGAAGTTTTAGACTACAGCTCTAATCAGCCCCAGCCAATATGGCCAATGGTCAGGGATGATGGAAGTTGTAGTCCAAAATATCTAGACAAGTCCAAAACAATCCAGAAAAGATGGAGGTTCTGTTAGTAGGTGGTTCATCTGTCCAGTTAAGTGGCATTCAATCTGATCTAAATAGGGTGGCACTCCCACAAAAGAAGCAAGTTCATGGTCTGGTGGTGCTTATAGATCCAGCTTGTCACTTGAGGCCCAAGTGGCTTCAGTGGCATGAAGTGCCTTTTATTAGCTTCGGCTGATATAACAGCTACGACACTACCTGCACAGAGATAGCCTTGCCACAGTTATCCATGCACTGGTAACCTCCTGCCTGGATTACTGCAATGTGTTATATGTGGGGTTACCTCTGAAGAAAGTCCACAAACTTCAGTTAGTGTGGAATAGAGCAGCAAGGGTGGGACTATCCATTTTGAATAGCACATTTTGAACTGGCACATTCGCCCAGTGCTGTGTCAACTGCACTGGTTGCCAGTCAGTTTCTGGGCTCAATCTGAGGTGTTGATGCTGACTTTTAAAACCCTAAATTGCTTTGGACTAGTCTATCTGAACCTGAAGAAGCACTTTCTCCCATATGTTCCTGCCCGATTACTAAGATCCTGTTCAGAAACTCTTCTCTGGGTGCTTCCACCCACAATGGTGTGATGGGTGGCTACCAGAGAAAGAGCCTTTCCTGTAGTGCCCCCCCCCCATCTATGGAATGCCCTTCACAGTGAGATCTGCCTGGCATCTTCATTGTATATATTTAGATGCCTGGTTAAGCCCTTCCTCTTTGAGCAGGCATTTAACCTTTAATCTGCTGCTTTATTAATTTTACTGCTGGCTCCTCAGCGTTTTTAATATTTTCAATGTTTAATTATAATTTTGATACTAGTCGTCGTCGTCGTATTTTATTATTATTTTGTGGTGGTGGTGATTTGGTTTTACGATTGTAAACTGCCCCAAAGGCATTTGCCAGATGGGGAGCATACAAATATAATAAATAGATAGAAACATCTGGAGGGCACCAGATTGGAGAAAGCTGGCCTAGGACAAGGTGAACGTGGAATCAGGAAAGAAGGAGCTTATTTACCATCAATTGTCTTTCTTCAGACGACCTGGGGAGAATGCAAATGGACTGAGTAAGGGAGAAATCACTTTCTTCCACAGAAGCCCAAGCAGGAGACGTGTCATGTGTGCAATTACAGTATCATGTTGGTTGCTGCTAGCTCTCTCTGGAGGAAAAGCTGCTCTTTCACAGGGAAACCTGACTTTTATTATCTTGTTATTAACATAAAGCATTCCTTGCTTTCCTATTTTTGTTTTCTTTTATCTCTGACAGAGATTCTGGTGCATCTTTATTTTAAAATAAAATTTAAATGGCTTTGTTTTTATATTGATGAGACTGAACTTAGCTATCAATTTGAGTATGTCAGAATTTTGAATGATGCTTAGGCCACACTGAATAGCACACTCACTCACAGGGGAATCAAATGTTTAGACTGCTTCTACAACAGATAGAAAGGTAACATTTGGGAATCCAAGATACCCTAATTAGAACACCTTCTACCAGGTGTTCATCCTAAACATATGTTGGAAGGGTGATTAATAAATGTGGCAACTAAAGTAAATAAAATAAATACTGGACAAATTTGAAAATGGAACTCTCTTATGCCTCTTACCTGGAACACAAGAGAAGTGATGCTGCCAAAACTTTTAATTAATTAGTTTGTAAGTTAAATCTAGTAGGTCTTGTAATTCTCAAATGTATAACAAGCCCTGACTTCGATCCAACAAAGGTTAATATATGCATAATTCAAACTGAGATTGATTAAGAGTTAATTTATATTTTCTGAGTCTGCACTGTCTGCATGATTAGCATGACTAAGCAGCCAGACTCTGCCATCTTTGCTCATGCTCAGTTATTTGTTGCTGAAATGCTTCATTTTCAGTAGGAGATTAAAAAGACCCATTTGCAGTGCACAGAATGAATTTTCTTTAATCATTTAGCTACTCTTGGCCAAAGGAGATGAGAGGGGAAGCAAGGCTATCCAAACCTTGCTGAAAGACCTCCCCCATAAAGGCTTCTTCTCCTTCAACTGTCACCATCAGTAGCCATTCCAGCCCAGTGGTGGCTGGTACCCACTGGAGCTGGTGACAGAAACAGTAAGTGGAGAGGGCTCCCAGTTGGTGGAGCCAACTAAAGCATGTGTGCCCCTGACTCATACAACAGCACAGCAACCCATTGCACAAAAGGACAAAACAGAGGCATGCGAGTTAACTTAACATCAGAAGTGCAAAGCAAAGTGGTTTTGGGGGTGGGCAGGGGTGTCTGGCCATATCCAAAGCAGTCCTTTGAACCCACATCTGCTAAGCTGTACAGATTCCAGAAAACATGAAGGAATGTTGTTATTTTTATGCCTTAAAAAAACTGTCAGGGTTCAATCGTGTGCGCCCAGGCTTTCTCCACAAAAACAAACAAAACAAACAAATCATTCAAACTCCCATTCCCTTTCCCTCTTCCCACTAAAGGCTACCCAAAGTCTGGTTCATTTACAATCAGCAGAACAAGTTCTATGTTTTCCTCTTTTTCTCATAAATATTCTATCTAGGGGCTAGGTACTCAAAAGGTTTGGGCCCATAGACACAAATTTGCATATGCCAATTTATATGTATCCATGGGAATTTAGAAATAATTACTAGCATTTTAATTTCACAGAAGGCAAGCCAACTAACTTCCAGTCCAAATCACTTGAGGTGAGAACACACTTAAGATTACTGGGAGAAGTGAAACAGTAAAAAGCAGGCAGCAGCTCTGAACACATTCAGAATACATTTTACTTTGCAACTACAGCCAGGTTCAAATGACCAAGTCACATGGGATTGGGAGGTTAAGCTTTTCAGTCAGAGAATGTATCCCTCTATTCTTTCCAAGCAGGTTTGAGTCTCAGGCAACCACATGTAAAGGAAGACAGTGCTTCTTTATGCCGTTGCATGGAGATAAGAAAAGCTGCACCTGCCAAAATCTTCTTTTTCTTAGCAGCTACTACATAGACATTGACCTCTACTACATCTGGTCATCCAATTTGATCCCCAGAATATATCTTTATAGAAATTAAACCCTGCCAGCCTTCCAAGGCAACCATGTCCCATCACTGTTGTTTGTTGCTGCTGATGGATACTATCTTAGTATCTTCTTCAGCAGCAGCAGCAGCAGCAGCAGCAGCAGCAGCAGCAGCAGCCCCATCGCTTGGGAAGCCTCTGGAAGAAGCAGCAGCAAAACCTGCACCTGCCATCTGGGTGTAAAGTGAAGCCTCTCTGTTCCCAATGATATTCGCTAGGCATCTTTTTCAGAAATCATTTTTTGTAGCAGAAGGATGGTGCTGCAATCCTATAGACAATTACCTGGGAGCAAGTCCCATTGAACCTAATGGGGCTTGCCTCTGAGTAGACATGTATCGGATTGCACAGTGTAAGCAGATTTCCCTATTTAGCTTAGTTTTGATACCTGTATACTGCTGCTCTTTTTTCCCTCCAACTATTCCTACTTGTCTCTTTCCACTGTGCATTTATTAAACACACTAGGAGGGGGAGGATGCTAGCCCCACCCTCCTCTGTCAGCAGTCTTCTCACCCTCTACAGGTGGAGAGTGACTTTGTGAAGAGGAGAGCCTCCTCTATCCATGGGGGCTTTTTTCCACACAATCTGGAATGGTGGATGATCAGCATGGTACCATGCCATGGTGCAAAGTTTGGGAACTACTGAAATAATCTAGGTCTGTTGATTTAGTCTAACTCTTGGGGGAAAAAATATTGCCTGATAGATAGCAATGTAAGATAAAAACAACTCTCCAGACTCTATAATGTTTCTTACAGCACACAAATGTATATTGCATTTTTTCAGGCTTCCATACAGACTTTATTTTTACCAATATCAAAAGGAAAATGCATTAGGCAAATGTTCAATACCTGGAAATAGAACAAAGAGCAAGTATGAATTCATAAGAATTCCATGCATTCAAAGCCTTACTCCTTTAGAATCACTTATGCCTATATCTTTAATCATGTGTAAACTCCCCCTGGGATTAATTGGGATACTCACGGTAAAAAAAGAAAAGGAAAAAAAAACATTTCAAAGATTGGGGCCATGTTCTTTTTTGCTAGTCGTTTTTGGCACTTCATTTCTGTTGCCTTTAATAAATCCCTTATTGTTCAGCAGAAGGATATGATGAAATCCCATAGGCTTTCATTAATCATGTTCCCAAATTATGGGTTTGGGCCTGTCTTAAGTGCCCATTTTGGTGACAGGCCAGTGGTGCTGGACATACCGTCACATGTTAACACACTTTGCTTTTTCATCTGTGGAATCTCTCAAGCAACTCATGGGATGCAAATGGAAAATGAGGCTTTGACATTAGATATTGGAGAGGGGTTATTTATGTCTTCATATCCTGTGTGAGATATTGAACTGAGCACTCTACCAAGTTGTTGACTGGGCATCAAATTTCTAGGAACAAGGCTATGAGTTGGGAATTTGTGACTGCCTTCCGCTTTTGCCATAAAATTGTAAAAGCCAGATAGTCTTGAAGCCTGTTAGGACAAAATTTCTTTTCTCTGCAACACACATCTGTATGAACAAAAGAAACCCTCACTCCACATATTGCCAAGAGCAGTGGTGTGTGTACTTCCAAATATGGCAGTTACCTATTCACCACAGCGTAGAAGCAAAATTAATCAAATAAGCC
This sequence comes from Shinisaurus crocodilurus, assembly GCA_021292165.1. NCBI lineage: Eukaryota > Metazoa > Chordata > Lepidosauria > Squamata > Shinisauridae > Shinisaurus > Shinisaurus crocodilurus. The sequence continues at coordinate 111,397,882 of CM037876.1, forward strand.
CCATCTTTTAAAAAAATACTTGGGCCTTTAGCATATGTTATTCTCAGAAGTTGCGGTCTCTAATGCCTCAGAGAAACAGATAATAAAACGGCAAATCACATTATTTCCAGTCTGTGTCAGTTTCACATCATGTATTCAATCATAAGTCTGTTACATCCAATTTTTTCATAAGTCTGCAATTTTTAAAAAAGCACACAAAAATGTACATTTATTTTCAAATGCAATTTCCCATGACATATGATGCATGTTGTACACAGTTTCCCCTAATGTACGGATCTTTCTATGCAATTTTTGAGCTGAGAATTGAATCAGAAAATTTGGAAAAATGCACAATCCAAAGGATAACTGTGTTTCAATCTGCACATTAGTCCAGGAAGTGTGAATTGGGTTGGTTCACTTAAAAATGAGGACCAAATGAAATTCTTCCCCCATCCCATTTCCTTGACACATTTTTAGTGTTTCTTGGGCCTAGTTAAGACATTTCTGAACCAGTCTGGCCATTCTCCTGAGCCTCAGTGTAGAACTAACACAAAACTAAGCTTTTTGCAAACATTTTTGTCTATTCCTTTTAGTGAATGTTCAGCATTCATGAAATGTCTACATCAGTGTTCTCCAACCTTGGGTCCCCAGATGTTTTTGGCCTACAACTCCCAGCATGCACCAGCCAGCTACACTGGCTGGGGCATGCTGGGAGTTGTAGGCCAAAAACATCTGGGGACCCAAGGTTGGAGAACACTAGTCTACATTGTTCTTTACATTGCCCTCATTTTAAATTGCCCTCAATAGGCTTCCACATCATCATTTTATAGCATATTCAGATTGCTAAAAAAATTCCTTAGTCCAGCTTAACCGCCCCCACATACATAATTTTTCCATCTTTATTAAAATGGAGCTCAAAGAGAATGAAGGAAATTGGTGACTTTTCACTAAGTGGCTTAATTATTGGGCAGTAAAGAAATTTATCAAACAAATAAATAATCTTTCAGGACATAACTCCTTTCTCTTCCTATCCCATACTCTCAATATAATTAGTAGTATAGTACTTCCTCCCATTACATTTGAGCTATTTTTAGGATGTGACTACAAGAATGTATCTACTGATATTTTACTGAATTACTGTTCCCACATAATGTTATCCTTCTGTGGTGCTTTACAACGTTGCCTCCGGAAAATCCTGCGAATTACTTGGGAAGATAGGCGAACAAATGTCAGTGTACTGGAAGAAGCAAAGACTACTAGCGTTGAAAAAATGATCCTTCAACACCAACTTCAGTGGACCGGTCATGTTGTTCGAATGCCTGACTGCCGTCTCCCAAAGCAGTTACTTTATTCCCAACTCAAGGATGAAAAGCGGAATATCGGTGGTCAATATAAGAGGTTTAAAGATGTTCATAAGGCTAATCTAAAAAAATGCAATATAAACATCGAAAACTGGGAAGCTCTGGCCCATGAACGATCTAAATGGAGGTTGGCCTTTCACAAAGGTTCCATGGACTTTGAAGAAGCCCGAGTGCAAGGTGAAAGGGAGAAACGTGCTAAGCGAAAAGCACGTCAAATGAATCCTTTACAGGACCATCTTCCATCTGGTAACCTGTGTCCTCACTGTGGGAAGCTGTGTGGATCTAGAATTGGCCTCCACAGTCACTTACGGACCCATCGCTAGAGTCTACACAATCTTCTTTAGAATTTCCTCCTTTTATCCTGGAAGACAATCTTACTCGGTCACGAGTGATCGCCTGATGATGATACCATAAATCCAATTTAGAGTTGGAAGGATGCCTCTGATCTCAGAGACTTCTCAGTATCCTATGCCCTGCTGGGCTACTGCCAGCAGGAAATGAAGAGCGACGGACGGAGCATAGTGTCTCCATCCTCCTTTTTTATTTTATCCCCTAGACAGGCCTCTGAACCCATCTAAAGGAGTCATGCTGCCAGGGCTGGGGCTGTAGAGGCCACAAGATACAGCAGATCCCAGCCTCATCTCTCCTTTTCCTGACCACCAGAACACCCCATTTCCTCTCATTTGCAACCTTGGGAAGCAGATACCACTGTTCTTTCCCCAGTGGTTGCGAGGGAGCAGGGGTAGGGGAAGGGATCAGAACCCAGAATCCAACTCCCAAGGCTATAGCAGTGTCTACAGCCTCAGGAGGGGGATTCCAAAAAAACCTTATGGTCCCTGGGACATTCTCCCAGGAACCATAGGATTGCTCTGCCCAACAATTAACTTAGAAATACTGTACATTATTATATCTGGTACTGCTGATCCACCTTCTCTTTTAGGTTTTTGTATTAATTTGAAAACTAACTCTAGTCGTTTTCTTACCCCAGATACACTGCAAATCTTTCAAATGAAGCTCTGAAGTAGCATTAGGAATATTTTGTAACAAAAACATTATTTGTGGAAATATGTTTATCTGAATGGCTGCAATCCACCTGAACCAAGAGAGATTTAATTTTAGCCACCTATTCAACTCAGCTTGTGTTTCTTTCTTTCTTTCAGTTTCCTAACTGAGCTTATTTAATTCCTTGAGATCCTGTGAGACCCTAATCCCCAAATATTGGACAGGGTTATTTTTAATTGCAAAAATGGTTGGACATATCTCATTTCTTCTTAAATTAAATAAAATGGTAACTGTTCTGTTTTAGCTAATCTTATTCCCAGACACTTTGCTGAACTACTTTTAAGAAACTATTAATGACTGTTACTTGAGGATCTAAAACCATAAGTACAAGCTTATTTAACTTCACAGTCTTTAAAGTTAATTCCTTTAATCTCAATGCTATCGCCAATGGTTCTAAATAAATATTAAACAAGCACAGAGATAAGGGATACCCTTGCTTAGTTCCTCTAAATAATTAGAAGGGTGCAGAAGAAGATCCATTTATTATGCGCTCAGCTTGTGGGTTTGCATAAATAGATTTCATAGATCATAGAGTTGGAAGGAGCCTACAAGGCTATCGAGTCCAACCCCCTGCTCAATGCAGGAAACTAGAGGAGGGGTCTCCCATCCAAGTAATAACCAGGCCTGACCCTGCTTAGCTTTCCACGCTCAGATAAGCTGAGCCAGCATAAGCCACAGGCCTGTATAATAAGATTGATCCATTGTATATTTGTTCCAAAATTAAAGGAATTTGGTATTAACTTTAGATACTCCCATTCCACCCTATCATAAGCTTTCTCAACATCTAAAAAGGTAATAATTGCCTTGTTTTTTTCAAATTCAAACAATCTATAATTATAATTCCTTTATATTGGGCAGTATCAAATGCTGCCTGTGCACCAGCAGGACCCACTGCTGATGCCATGGGAATCTAGTGCTTCCTGAAGCAACTGGAAATGAGCCAAAAATGTTTCGGAAATGGAACAGGTCAGCAGAGCTCACAGAAGGAAGCTCCACAGTCAGACCTGCCCCATTCTGGAAAGCATTTCCAGCTAATTTCTGGAGTTGCTCTAGGTAATGAAACCTTCCTGATGCCCTGCTGGTGGGGTCCCACTGGTTCAACAAAATCAGTGGAAGGAAGTGCAGGGAGGGACAGCATTGGATACTGTCCATTATATTTGTTTACCTTGAATAAATCCCTGTTGGTCATTATGAACAATGCACTGCATAAACTTGTCTAATCCCCATGCCCAAAGAGTTGAAAATATTTTGCAGTCACAATTTAATAATGAAATATGGTGGTAGGATGAAACTTGAAAGTTTTTTAAAAATCTAGTTTGTGGATGTCAAGGTTCCGCTACTGCAGGGACCCCTTGATCTGCCTTTGGAAGATCTCTGCCTCTTCTCAAAGGCCCTCCCGTTCCAGGAGATCAAATCCTTTGCCTGCTTCCAGTAACGTGGGTGTAGGCTTTAGACGTGGTGAATAAGTCACTCCAACAAACCAGGGTACACAACAACACTTTACTTATAATATTAGGGTATTTACTTAATAGAGTGGTTATAATTCAAAAGCAAGTATGATAAAATAAAACAAACAATCCAAGGTTCTCTAGCTTAACTTCAGACTACCTATCTCCTCTGCAGCCAGTCTCTCTCCGCAGTCAGGCTCTCTCTGCTGCTAGCTGACCACACCCCACACATATATAGCCTTCCCAGGAATGGAAGGTTATAATCATGTGACTTTGAACAGGAGATATAATTCTTAACTTCTATTGGGTAACCTAAAACTCTCAAACTCCCCCTCCCATCCTGGAGTGTTTGGGCCTTCAGGCTTCAACAAATCTAGGGAAGTGTTTGGGCCTTCAGGCTTCAACAAACTCAAGTCTGTGCAGGCCTCAATCCATCACAGGGGATAACTATGATTTTTGCCTCATTCCAAGAACCAGGTATTTTACCAAGAACAACTTGTATATCCTGTGCGACCAGAGGAAATAATGAAGGCAATTACGAATATGAGTACCTGGAAATCACCAGGTCCAGATGGGTTTCCAATTGAGTGGTACAAAACCTTTTCTAGCTTCCTAGTTCCAAAATTTCTTTGTTTGTAGTCCTATATTTTTGAATCCGGCTCCTTCTCTGCATTGTTAAATGATGCTTATATTAAGGTGATTCCCAAACCTGGCAAGGATCATACCTATTGTGCAAACTATCAACCCATCTGGTTAATTAATGTTGATATTAAATATGGATTGCAATTTTGGCCAATAGACTGCAACAGGTTATTACAACACTGCTTCAACCAGATTAAGCAGGACACGGACTTGGTATTTACCTCAGATTACTTGTTGACTAAATTGCATTAAATTCTGATAGAAGAGGCCAGGCTGCTATTGTTTCTTTGGATGCTGAAAAGGCCTTTGGCAAAATTCATTGGAAACTTATTTTCATGACATTGCCAAATTTCAATTTTCCCGTTGAATTTTTGAAATGTGTTAAAATTCTGTATTCAACCCTGGGAGCAGATTTATGACCAATGGGTTCTTCTCAGCCTTCTTTCTACTTGGGAGAGAGACTAGACAGGGATGCCCACTTTTTCCATTGATATTCGACTTATGTTTGGAACCCCTGGCATGTGCTATTAGACAGAAAATGAGTGTTCATGGCTTTGTTCATAATTGTTTAGAATTCAAAATTATCCTTTATGCAGGTGATTTGTTATTATTTCGCAACTCCAGGTGTCCATTCCCACTTCAATGCAGCTGATTAATGCTTTTGGTAAACTGTCTGTTTATTCAATTAACTGGTCGAAGTCTGAAGTGATGCCAACTGGAGATACTATTTCACACAGTGTATTAGCCAATTGGCAATTCCAATAGTGCCCAGAGTCTATTACTTACTTGGGAATACTCATTCTTAGAGATATATCACAAATGATTAAGCTAAATCTGAATTAGCTGAAAGGTGTGTTTGTTTGTTTTTTAAGTCTGGTTTGGGGATAACTATAACTTTGCCTCATTCCAAGAACCAGGTATTTCACCTAGAACTAGTATTTCATTAAGAACCTTAGTTAATGGTTCAGCTACTATATCAATAAAGGTCTTGTAAAATTCAAAGGGTATACCATCTATACATGGTGCCTTCCTAATTTTATTTTCAGACATTGCAACCCTATAACATGTCTACTCAGAAGTTAATCCCACTTATTTCAATTAGACTTATTCCCAGTTAAGCAAGTATAGGATTGCAGCTTTACAGCCTCATCCTATATGGGTGCCCACAACCCTCCAAACCCGGAGGATTATGGGCATCCTATTGAGTGCAGGAGGAGTGTGGTGGATAGGATTGCTACCATGTTCCCCTCACCGTCAAAAACATCTAGATGGCCCATTTCGGCTGTCTAGATGTTTTACACCTCCTCATAAGGAGAGGCTGAAGCACCACCTGGATTCTTTGGAAGCTAGCGGTGCCTTGCTCCCCTCCCCTCCCCTGGGAATGCTTCCCCCCACAGGGGAACCGGAAACATTCTTCCATGTTCAGTTCCCAACTGGCACAGAAAGAACTGCGCCAGCTATGAGATTGGGGGGAAGGCATTCCACGGCACTGCAACCTTGGAAGAGATTTCTGAGGTCGCAGAGGAGATTATGCCCCATCCTATGGCCCCCCAGACAAGGTCGGAGGGCCAAAGGATAGCATCCTTAACTGCTTTGATTACCTCATCTATTTCTGTAGGTCTTTCAATCTGATTTTTTTACATTGTTGTGTTATTTTAGGCAAGTTTAATTTCCGGAAAAAAGTTGTATTTCTTGTCTGTTAGGTTGAGCAGAATAATCTAAGTTAATTTAAACAAATCAAATTCCTTATTTACTTCTACAGAGCTTTGGCAAATCCACCTTCCTTTTTAATCCTTGGAACACTGTTTCTTCTTCTTTTTACTTAACATATGCTAATAGTCTACCTGGCTTATTCTCCTTTTCACAAAAAATGCTGCTTCCTGTACAGCAGATCCTTATGTACTTTTGTTGTCTCTTAACTCCAGCATCTTTGTTGTTGTGATCAATTATTTTTATATCTCTTTCCTACTTGAAACTTTATGACATATTTCCAATGCTATTATTTTAGTTTTAATATCCTGTACCTCTATTTATTTATTTATTTATTTATTATTTATTTATAGCCCAACTTTATACCAAGAAAGTGGCACTCAAGTTGGCTTACAGAAACAATTAAAACTGATTAAAACAATACATTAAAATACAATAAAAACATAACAATTACAAAAAAAATATTAAACACAGCACCCAACCCAAAAGACTCACTTACAAGCTAAAGGCCTTCTTAAATAAAGTGGTGTTTGCCTGCCAGCGGAAAGGGAACAGAGAGGGAACACACCTAGCCTCCCTTGGAAGGGAGTTCCACAGTTCTCTTACTTTCTTAAACAGGCTATTAATGAAAACTGCCCTCTGAAAGAAAAAAAAACTTTGCCTGCTTCTCAAATACTAATCTTACACATTAGTTGTGCATTGATTTGGAAAAATTCTTGAAACAAATTTTTACATGCACACTTTATTTTCTCACATAATAATACAATTTTATTCAGACTTCATTGTTCTTTAAGTTTGTTACTTGCATTTAATTTCAACAAAATAGGATTATGGTTTGTATATGTTGTCTCTAAGATGCTACCTTCTTCAACTTTGGTTATCAGTCTGGGGTGTATAAGAAAGAAATCTATCATGGAGTAAGTCTGATAGGTGTTTGAACAACATGTATAACAGTGATGGCGAACCTATGGCATGCGTGCCACAGCTGGCATGCAGGGACCGCACTGTGGGCACGCAAGCCATAGGTCGCCAGCCCTCGAGCGGCTTTGGGGGCACAGAGCTCGAGAGCAGGGGGGCAAAGCCACCAAAGGAGCAGCCACTCCTGCCCGCTGTGCGTCGCCTGGCATCCCGCAGGCCGCCGCCTCTGCCGGGGAAGGGCCGAGAAGGTCCTCCCAGGACGGGGCAGGCAGGCCTGGAGAGCCGCTGTCGCCCCAGTGACCGCCCAGCTGGAGAGGCCAGTGGCCGGCTGGGAGCGCCTTTTGCTGCAGCCGGCAGCAGTAATGTCACTGGGTGGCACCAACGCTCCCCGCCAGCAGCGCGAGGCGGCATCATGCCCCATGCGTGGGCTCAGGCTGTGATGCGGCAGGCTGGACCAATGGGAGCACCCGCTCTGGACCTCCCACTCTTCACAGGGCGCACAGGCTGCCTCCCCGCAGCCGGGGCCGTCTCCGCGGCCCGTCCGCAGCCCGAGGTGTGGCCCCTCGGGAAGCGAGCTTGCGGGTGCCGCAGGGCTCTTCTGCGGCCCGGCGCTGCAGAGGGTGGCCCGGGCATGCCAGCAGCAAAGAGCCCATAGCGGCTGAAGTGCTGCTGGGCCAAGTCCTGCCTCAGCAGGCTCCGCGGGTGGTGGCGCGGTGGGCCAGGAGGCTGATCGGGTCCCTGGAGGAGGGACAGCGGCGAGGAAAGGCAGGCGCCTCAGGCACACACTCCCACACAGCACGCCAGGCGGGAGGCAGCAATGGGGCCGGGCAGGCTGCAGAGCCTCGGGGGGCTTGTCTGCAGTGGCAGCATTTATTTATTTTTATTTTTATATTTGTTAATCGCCCATCTGGCCCATTTTACATGAACAAACATTGAAGACACCCCCCCCCTCTCTCACACACACACCACACGTTTAATTTAGCGTAAAAACCAGGGCAACCCAACTTGAAACTGCCACGATTTGCTATTCGCGGTCGTTTTAAGCTGGGTTGTCCTGGTTTTTACGCTAAAAACGCAGAGCCAGGGAACCGGAAATGACACGACGGGGATCCCTGGCAGCACAAGCGTGGCAAGAGCAGGCGGGGGGTGCTCGGGAGCACCCCCCAAGCAGGTAAGCTCCCCGGTCGCCGTCACTCCCTAATCCCAAACCTTTTGCAAGAGTGTGCGGTTAGCCTCTCTTCTTGAAGGGAATCTAACGCCCAGATTATCTTTTGTAACATCAAGGCCTGGGAACCTAGCTGTGCCAGCCAGTCCTCCCATTTTATTACAGGCTGAAGGAGAGTGAGACTCCATTTCAGCCAAAGCTGAAAGATAAAATTTTGAGTCAAACCTCTGATTTTCAGCCTGAGAATGTGGGAACCAGGCAGGAGGAAGACTCCACAGGGGAAGGGGTTTTAGGGGTGTCACCCAGATTAAGATGTCAACTGAAATGGTGGAAGAGAGATACCCTGTTCAGCATAGTGCTTGGGTATGGGCTAGATTCTCATGTCAGGATAGAATGTCAGAAGATGAGCTCTAGCAGCCCTTCCCCTGTATTTAAGCCAATGCACAGGTTAGAAGCCTTTGCTGAGAACAATGTCATTTTAATGGCCCCAAAAGCTTTCTTGCTTGGATTGATTGTGAACTTTAGACTCTTGTCTGCTTTGAATCTCATAGTGTGAGCCAGTGCAGAGTTTGATGAGCCTTTGGTGAGAACCTTGTCTTCCTTTGCCCAGAATGCTTTCTTGTTTGGACTTATTGTGAACCTTGGACCCTTGTTTGCTTTGAATCCTGCACCTTATAATACGTGATCTGAACTAACTTGTTGGATTCTTGCTTGATATTGCATGGATAAAGCCTTAGAACTGTTTCTTGAATTAAGCAATGCACTGATAGAAAATGCCTTTGCTATCTGATTTATGGAGGGTTGTAACCATTGAGATTTTACCATGGGGTCTAAGTCATTCTGTGTAACCTTAGTTGACTAGTTACTATTTGCTCAAGCACCTTACCCAAAAACAGAATATTTGTGACTATTAAAATCATCAGATTCCAGTGAAGGTGTCTCCAAAAGTGGCCTTAGAAGTTCAAGGCAGCTCAGACCACTCCCTCCTTCAAAGAGGCATCAACAACTTCATTAATTCCCATGGGATGGAGCAATAGTCCCCCAGCACCCCTTCTCAAATCTGCCTGACTGGTAGAAGTAGAGCTGCTGCAAAGCAGTGACCCTAATCCAGGTAGTTCAATATCATAAACTTTTGTATCCTTTTGAAGGGAACTGAGCAGTCCAACAATATCAGCAAGGACTTACTCCCCCATGCTAAGGTTTCCCAGCAAAGGTTGTCTCTACCAGCATGACCAGGGCAGTTTCAGTTCCACTATGCTTTAAAGCAGGGCTTTCCAACCTTTGGTCCCCAGATGTTGTTGGACTACAGCTCCAAGAATCCCTTGCTATTAGCCATGCTGGCTGGGTATGCTGGGAGCTGTAGGCCAGCAACATCTGGGGACCCAAGGTTGGAGAGCCCTGCACTATAGAGTATGCTTTAGGGTTCTAGCTTGTGTACTGTCAGACTCCTCTCATGTTTTATCCACCTGCACACTCTAGCCTTAGCTTTCCATGATACCAAGGTAAAGGAGCTAGATGAATTCAGGTCAGTGGGAAAGGGGACCTTAGAACAATTGTGTCAAGTCTTTTTGTCAATTCTCCAATGGTCAGTAACAGAATACCAGCATCACCAATTAAAAAATCCCCAAGGGCAGTCTGAAAAACATCTACTTATGTGGACCATACACACAGACCCTTTATCTTTGGTTAAAGGTGCTGGGATCTCAAAATGTACCAGATTATGGTCAGTCCTTATATCATCACCCTGATGCCTTCCCCACTGTGGCTTGATGAGGGGTCATTCACAGAGAAGTGGTGGTTCCTTGCGGTCTCCTCAAGTGTAATCAATGCCTGCTGGGAAGTGACCACCCAGCCTGGAAGTCAGCTGAGTGAGCCCCAGCTGTGTGGATTTAGTGTAGAGGAGGGGATAGGGACTCCAATGCTGCCTTCAAAAAAACAGAGCAGGCATACCAAGGGGGGAGAGCAGTTTAGGTGTGGTGTTTTGGCTGAGTTGGAAGTCCGTGATACACAAGGCTCCCCAGAAAGGAAAGAAGAACCGACAGAAGCTGTGACAGGGAGAATGCATACAGGCTATAACATCTTAAGCCTGAGGCACTATCATTCAAGGGGCATAGCAGGTACTTCAGGGGTGGGGGCTGTAAGAGCTCTTCCATCCAAACCCTTTTGGCTAAATCAAGTGCATATATTGGCGCTAATATATGGAACAGCCCCAAGATGATCATGATGCACTCTGCGTGGGACTGCCCTTGAAGACTGTTCAGAAGCTGCAGCTGCATTTTGAGCTCCCCTTCAATCAAAAGGGCCTTGATGTGGACATGTAAGTCTCCATCAACAGAAGTCCAGGGGACCCCAACATTAACTCTGACAGCATTTCTATCAGTAAGTCTGCTACTCACTGATATTACTTACAGAAACCAGATTGATAAGCAAACTAGTTAATGCTATGTAAACCCTATGAATTATAGCAGGTCTGCCTCACCCCCTTCTACCCTTCATTGATGCTGTGTTGCAGATACTTGAGATGGAGTCTGATATCCTGCCTTGTTCAGCCAAGTCTCAGTAGCTGTTTGATTATCAACTAGCATGAAGCAGCAGCACCTAGAGATAGTAATGTTAGTCGGTGTTGATCCTCTGGTCCTATTGGTTGGGGAAAGGCTCTCTACTCCTCCTTCCCATCTCTGGCACATCTGATCCCCACCACCTAACCTGTTCGTTTGTTTATATCTTGTCTTTCCACTAAAAATAGTGCTAAAGGCACTGCTTCACCCCTCCAGTGTACCAACTGAGGTGCCCACACTCCCTCTTGCCCAGTTACCATTCACCCTGGCTAGCACTTAGCTGCTGTCCATCAATTCACCTATTTGCTCCAAATCCTCTATACCAGGGCTCTCCAACCTTGGGTCCTCAGATGTTGCTGGCCTACAGCTCCCAGCATACCCAGCCAGCATGGCTAATGGCAAGGGATTCTGGGAGCTGTAGTCCAGCAAGGTTGGAGAGCCCTGCTCTATACCCTGGGTCTGAATTTTTGACAACTCTTCTCACCCCCATATAAATTAGTTAACTACTTTTAGCTCAAGACAACTAACAATAATAAAATACAGTTACAATACAAAATTATAATTAACACATAAAAATAAATAATTTAAAAACACCAACTAAAAAGATTTCAATTAAAAAGAAATACATCAAGTACACTTATCACATGAATACAACTTTCAACCTGCTTTCTTCTCAGCATTGTCTAAAGGAGGGAACAATACTCAAAAGACCAGTAACTTCTTATGAAATGAATATGAATTGGGCATCATCTGCACCCCCTTTCTGGTTATTTTTTTAAACCTGCCTGTCCATTCCTATGCACTCCTGGCTGATCACAAGAATTATTCACATCAGGCTCAATCTTTGGTACCAAGAACCTGATGATATACGGTCCAATTAAAGGATGGCTCTTCATTCCATAAGAGCTTTTTACATTCTCGGTAAAACATATTCTTCCTTACCACATAAAATGAACAACATGTATCAGTGTCACTATGAAGTAGTGACATAAGAGAAATGAAAATGGGTACAATTATATCAAAGGCTACTGCTATTTTAACAGGGAAAATATATTGTTAACTGGCACTGGGAACTCCGTCAATTTGTGACAGAGCAATTGAATTAGTAGTACAGTGCAGAGATATGGCGTGGGATATTTCAGTGTGCAAATTCAGGATAGTCCATCCCCACTTCAATATGGCCTCCCTCAAAAGGAACATTTTTGCCACAGTTCTATAAAGGGGAGGGGGAGAGACCCTTTTTCATATACAGCAACAGAAAAAAGCTGAGTACATTGTTTCCTGACTGCCCTCTACTGAATTTTACTGAATTCCAATTTATTTATTTATTACATTTCTATACCATCCAATAGCTGAAGCTCTCTGGGCAGTTCACAACATAATTTATCCTTTTATCCTTTGAACAGGGATCAGTTGATGAGCTATATCTTAGATTCCTCTGACAGTTGATTCCTCATTGTTTTCAGTCAGAGAGTTAAATTTGGGGGATATCAAAGCACTGCAAAATCTGTTACTGATATCTGTCTGCAAATGTCAATGTACCAATATATTTTAAAAAGTTATAGGCATTAATTGATTTCCCCCCCTTACAGTCAATGGGGAAGACATCTGAGACTTTGGGAAACAAGATGAGGCTCTGCCTGAGAACTGAGCTGAAGCATGTTGTTTTGAACCTCCAAGCTGAGATGGCTCTCTGTCTGAGCCAACAAGGTGGGTTCTGAGGAAAGTTTTTCTTTTATGCACAGACCTATTGCACACCCATTTTCCAGAATGCCTGGTGATAAAAATCGCTCTGGTGCTAGCAGCAATACCCTATTCTATCCCTGAATGTATTAAAACTATGATTATCTAGGGCGTTTCCTTCCTACCAGACACAGAGTGCATCCTATGAGATTTGCTTTGCAAGAACTGGATCATCTCAGAAATCCATGCTATTCAGTCTTTTCATTGCTTGGGTCTTTCAATACTTCACATAGAACTGGCGTGTCAAGCCTCTTTCAGCTAAAGGGCCGAATTCAATTTTGGAGAAGCTCTTGGGAGCTACATTCCAGTGGTGGGGCAGGGCTTCCAGTGATCACTGTATTAGTGCCAAGGTGCCTACAGACCAAGTGCTTTATAATCTGCTCTAGAAGCTTCCCAGGTATTTGATGTCAGACTGACTAGTCTATAACAGGGATGTTGAAGACTCCTTGGTCTTGAGTCACGAATCGAGTCACGAGTCTTTGGACCCGAGTCTCGAGTCCGAGTCCTTGGTCCGAGTCCGAGTCCTTGGTCCAAAATGGTGACTCACGAGTCACGAGTCACTCCCAAAGCTGACTCCATGAGTCCCTATTAAAATCAATGAGGTTTTTTCCCAACAAAATAAGGCTACTTCACACTCAGAGCAGCCACACAGAGTAATCTCAGGTCCTTCTTCTGCCTCTCCCAAGTACTCAACACATCAATCACAATATATCTTGCCACACTGTTGGGGCTGCACTCCTGGTAGCCGTCCATAGTGGCCGAGCAGCGGCACACCTCGCTTCCATGCGCTCTTCGCCAGCAATCACGCTCCTCTCCACTCCTTCTGGCACACCAGGGATGTTGAAGAGTCCTTGGTCTCGAGTCCCGAGTCGAGTCTCGAGTCCCATTAAAAATATTGGGACTCGAGTCCGAGTCAAGTCAGAGGGGGGACTCAGTCCAACTCATGAGTTGAGTCCTCGAGTCCGAGTCCCCATCCCTGGTCTATAATTACCTGGATCTTACTTTTTGCCCTTTTCGAGCATAAGGACAACATTTTGAGAATATGGAACAAATATAGACCTAGGCTCTGTCCAAGAGTACCACTGTGGTTATCAGCTCAAGAAGTGCATCATAGAAAAGAAATGTCAAGTAAGTATAATTGGTTGACTGAACTCATAAAAGAAGGCTATATATGTCAATGGGTTTACTTATTTACAGATTTTAGAAAGATTTAAAGTTGACAAAAGGATGTATGATTTTGAATAAAGTAAATCAGAGTTTGAAAGGGAATTATGTGTAAATGATGAACATCTTATTGCAAAAATGTATAAGCTCTTGTTGAAATTTGAGACTGAGGAAGAACAAGTGAAGGAATGTATGATAAAATGGTCCCAAAATGTTGGACATAATATACTAATGACACAATGGGAAAATATGTGGTTTAAAGGTTTGAAATTTACATTATGTTCTAGTCTTAAAGAAAACTTTTATAAGATGATGTATTGTTCGTATTTGTCCCCGGAGAAATTAGCAAAAATGTACAAAGGCTTTCTTTCTTTAGATTTATTACGGTCATATGACCCAAATAAAAAACAAACAAAACAAAAACCAACCACAATGTTTACACATAGGTCACGAAGTATACATAAAAATAGAGATAGAACAGCTCTCAATTATTACCCAATAAAAGGGCCCTCCTTTGCATAACAGCTAAAAAGAATTTTAGCAACTTGGGTGGTAACAGTTGGATTCTGATCACGTAAACAGTAAGTAACCAGCCACTTATCCGGTAAGCCTTGAAACATCCTCAAAAGGGGAAGAATTATATCATCCCTCAGCTCTGCATAAAATCTGCAGTAAAGTAGGACGTGGGTCAAGGATTCAGGGCCCCTGACCATGCATGAACATGGTCTCTGCTGATAAGGGATACCCAAGAATCTTTCCTGCAGTATTGCTGAAGGCAGGAAGTTAAATCTGGCTAACATAAATGCTCTATGGGCCTGCCTGCTGAGTTCTAAGAGATGACAGGTAAGAAGCGGGAGTTCCATATATCGGCAGCACACCATTTGCAATTGGTGAGCAAGTCCTGTTTGCAGTTTGCTCACCAATCTAGCTAGTGAAAATAGCTCCTGCCTCTCAATGTCATACAGCCTCTGGGACACCTAATCTGAAGGCTTGCTGATGTCCGAGAATAAAAATGGAATCGAGGGGAATGACAATTGAGCTAATTTTACATTGGACCAAAAGAGACCATTTGCTAATATAAGAAACTATTAGCATAATTGTACATAACTGGGGTACTCAGATGAGAAACAGAGATGCAGCCAAAATTTGATAGTTTGTACCAGTGCTTTTTTTCTGGAGAAAAGGGTACCGGAACTCTTGGATTACATTTCTTCGGGAGTAGATGGCGATTAAATTGTAATGCAATTAATAGAAGAAAAGGTGCTGGAACTCAGTTCCGGTGAGTTCCACCAGAAAAAAAGCCCTGGTTTGTACCCAGGCTCTCATTTCCAAAAGGCCCACTCCAGTTTCCAGGTACACAGCTGCATATCCAACACAACTGGGGACACCCAGTATACGTCATAAGAAATTAGCTTGGACTTTTTCCATCCCCGAGTTAACTGCAATAATCCAAATGGGGATGCCATAGAGTAGTTGGGCCATAGATTTAGCTTTAAAAACACAAATGGCAGAGGGGACATAATGTCCACCATGTGTATAAAAAAAAGAGTGACTGCTAACATGCTGCGACTGGCCGAGTTAAGTGCATAGTTGCGGTGGGCATTCCAGCTGGAGTTATACTGAAAGTTTAACCCCACGTATCTGTATTCCCTAACTTGTTCTAGCACAGTGTTCCTTAGTGTCCAGCGGAAACTCCTCCACACCTTGGAGAAGACCATTATTTTAGATTTTACAAAATGAATGGACAACGCATTGGCATCACAGTATGTTGCAAAAGCTGATATAAGACATTTTAAACCCAGCTGAGTTAGTGATAAAACACTCTCTCTCTCTCTCTCTCTCTCTCTCTCACACACACACACACACACACACACGATCAGAGCTCTGTCCACACCCAACCAACCAACCAATCAACCAAGGTTGTTCAGAGAAAGTCTTAGTGGCAGAGGAGGTCCTTAAAATGGTTGATGAACAACAGTTTAAGGGAGATAGCCACCCTCGTGCTGGGGCAGATTTGATCCCTTCTTTTATACCCCTGGTCCAGGGGAAAGTAGATGATTAGAAAATTGGTGTGTTTGTTAAATACTGGAAAGCAAAATTTTAGGACATGTTAAGGACATAAGAAGAGCAGCCCTCTTGGATCAAACCACAGGTTCATGCAGGCAACATCCTGTTTCCAACTGTGGCCAGGTAGATGCCCTCAAGCAGACATGAAGGAAAGAGCCCTCCCTAGTCCCTATTGTTTGCTCCTCAACAGTTGGTATTCAGAGGTATACTTCTCAACATGTTTAGGTTTATAGCTAATAGTCATTTGCAGTTCTACCCTCTATCAATTTTGTCCAGTCCCCTTTTAAACCCAACCAAGCCAGTGGCCATCGTGAATTCTTGTGCTAATGAATTCCACATAACAAGAATATTAATACTTATTCCCTGTTTACTGTGTTATAACTTTATATTTATGCGCAAATAATTGTGTTGTTGTTTTTAAAGAAACAAATTCTTATGACAACCCCCCCACACACACAATTAAGATGAGGAGTGTTCAGCAAAATCTTTTCAGCATCAATTCCTTAGAACTTGTCATCATTTCTTTTCAGGTGCACATAATTATTTATAATTATTCTCTGTTTGTTCTGCTGCTTTAACCTCGGGCATTCACTATAAATGTTTCAGCCCTTCAACTTCAGCAAAAGCTTCCTTTTGAAATACTAGCACCTTTAGGGCATTGTTACAGTGATAAATCAACACCAACCTTTTATATCTGCTCGTCTCTTGACAAGCTCTTCCCTCCACTTTCAATACAACAGATAAAATATTTACAGCATTATGGAGAACATTACCGTGACAGCAAAATATGTTATGCATTGAAATAGCATTATAACAGATTAAATACTGTAATAACTGCAACATAATCCCCAGTGGAAAAATTATGTATTCTATGTAAGTCACCTTTATAAAAACTGAGTTAAGTCTACTCACAAAGCAACTCACAGTAAATGTCATATGCTTGGTTTGACAAGTTTCCACTGTGAGCACAAAGACATCACAATGAACTATATGAATGACCTTATCCCCATCCCACGTCATCTTTGTGTGTGTGTGTGTGTGTGCGCGCACACACACACACACGCGCGCACCATCTGCCATTACTAGCATGGTGCAATGACTAAAGTATTGGTTTAGATGTGGGAATCCTGTGCTCAACCCCCACTGAGGGCTTCTTCAAACAATGTTTTTAGGTAAACAAGTAAAATGTTTGAAATGTAAAATGTCTCTGAATTTTGGCCAAAGATGTGGTCCCTCACATCTAAAGAATTTTAAGGGAAGCCAGACACATTTCTGTAAGGACTATCCGCACATTCATAGGTTGTCACCAGATTTTGCCTAAAGCACAATCCAAAACAAATGTGGAGGTTCTTCCTGAGGTGAACATCTGAAGGTTTCCAAAAGAAGTCAAATGATACAACAGCACTGGCAAAATTCCTTGGTGCAGGGAGGAGGTTCAAACATCCTAGTAAAGTGTGTGATTGCAGCAAATGTTTTCAATCACATGTATAAATAAATATATATTTGTCAGGGGGCCAGGACTGGCTGTGGCTCCCTGTTGTTCCCTCAGTGGCAAACCCCCTTAAGGTCACTGAGAGGCAGGATACAAGTGTAACATGTGTTTCTAAAAGTACCTGGCTCACATATAACACTACCTTGATGCTGTATCTAGCATGGCCAGCTCAGCCATTAACTAACCAAGAGATGGTTTGTCATCAACGGCTGCAGCCGGCAAAAAGACTCATTTGAGGCTGAGAAAGCCAACTGTGTGCAATAATAAGAGAAAATGGCATGAGATATAAGCTTCTGAGCTGATCGTGGTGAGGACACGCAGGATATGCAGGCTCCATATCCAGCTGATCTCCCTTGACTGCTGCAGAGGGGCTTCACTGAAAAAGAAGGGAAGGTCTCTTTCTCAGCAGCATGAATGGGCGATCTGATGCTCACCCTCTAGTTCAGTGTTCTCCAACCTTGGGTCCCCAGATGTTTTTGGCCTACAACTCCCAGCATGCCCCAGCCAGCTATGCTATTCTCAAGGTTGGAGAACACTGCTCTAGCTACAAATCAGTACTGGTCGCTAGGAGAGGAGATCACTGAGAAAGCAGCCAAACATCCACCCCTTTCCACAGTTAGCTTGTAACATGCATGCAACAGAGTTCTGCTCCAGGAAAGGGGCTTTCCTTCTGTGCACTAAAGTTTGCTACACTTGGGGAACCTCCCAAGCAAATTCCCACCCATCTTGCAGCCCTAGAAGAAGGTGTCTTCCTTCTCTTCCCCGTTGAAAATATTGAGAAGGGGATCATCATTATGCTTGACAATTCCATCATTATGTTCTTGAAATATTCCACGGCTAAACTGTACCACCGAAAGTACTCCATGTACTGCTGTCAATTTAAGTGTATGTTATAATCAAAATTATATACCTAGGTCCTCTTCCCTGTCCCTTTGGTGCTGTTGCAAATTCTTAAAACTCACCACGCCATTGCTGTCTGCCACCCTGATGACTGGTCCTGATTAAAGAATCATAAATTCTGAAAAAATTTAGATTGTAAGCAGGATGAATAGCTTGAGTTTAGGGTGAAAACCTATGTTAAATCAGCACAGTTTTCCCGAGCATGGTGTTTAGCTTCTTTTTGGTATATATTGGGTATTTTTTAGGGTAGAATATGCCAAGTTTTTCTCCCTGCCTTGGAGTTGTCAAGCATCTTTGCAGTTCAACTTATATGGCTGCTGCTGGTGGGCTACACTTGTAGCCTCATGGCTGAATACTCTCATTGTTATTTGGTAATGCTGCACTACAACTGCTTTACAGTTCATATATCACTTATCAGTATAAAAACCCTGTGGGGTAGAAGAAGGGTGCTTCAACCCGCCAGCCTGAGTGCTCTGAGTGGGAATGCCAATCATATGCAAGCCACATTCATTGACTGATTGACTGATAATCTTTTAGGTTGCTTTTCTATTTAAAAATATGAAAACAACAATATGAAAACACAGAAGACAGAAGCAATAAGAGAGTAAAATTCAACCAAAGCAAATAAGCAATAGACACTGCTAACAGCTGAACTGCCTCTTGTCTTGGGCAAAACACACAGTTTCCTGAGAGTTCCACCCCATCCAGCCACTAGGAAATACTCACAATTTGGCCTCAATTAACTTTTTTACCTAGTGCACCAGTTAAAATTAATTAGGGATAGGCACACATGTGATGTTTGAGCTCCTAAATGTCCAAATTCCTCCTTGAAACTCGGTTGGCCTTATTCATGTTCCTGAATGCAAGTATCTTCTCCCCCACCCTCCCTTCAATCAGAAAAAAATGTGCATTTTCGATTGGGAGAAATGTGTATTTTTAAAAGTGCAGATTTTTCCCAATTGAAAAAAATGTTCATTGAACACACACATTTTTCCTGATCAAAAATGTGCATTTCCCCCATAGGCTAAAGCTTGAAAACGTGGATTGGGGGGGGGGGATGAACACTTGAGCAAGTGCATACTTCAGACTTGAACACAAGTTCGGAAATTGCAAAAAAAAAATCCCAAGAATCTCTTTCCTGCCCACATTTGTGTTCAGGGTTGCAAACAGGAGATGTTGTTCACATACTTTGTAAACAGGAATGAAATTCTCATACATCCCTTTCAAATATAAGGACTGTCATGTTTCTTTTAACTTCTGCTCTATGCTATCTCAGGAACCTGAGTTTTTCACCCAAGGCAAGAGGCAGCTCAGAGATACAGGCCCTCTGTGTTTTCAGAAATGGCAATCTGCCATTGACACTGCTTCCCAAAATGTATTGCTCTGTGCAATCTGCAGCACCTGCCACCAACTAATTCATTCAGTCTGCAGATCTCCATTATGAGACTGGGTTTATCTAAAGTAAAGACCTCATGGACACAAAATCCGGCCAAATTTTGGGACTTTTCTGTTTCTTCCCCAACCCAACCTGCTTTATGTACCATCTACCCTGATGAAGAGTTCTGGAGAGCTCAAAAGCTTGCACAGTTTTGTGGAATTTTGATTGGTCCAATAAAGGTATTACCCAACTATGGATTTTGGATTTTTTCTTTTCGTGGACCAGTACGGCTATATTTTCTTTTCTTTTTTATATTATGCTGAGATTTCTTAGAGAACAGTTTGTTAAACAAATTTTAAAAACTGAGTATCTCTGAGAATTCTCCAAGAAAGCTATGAACAACTGAGCTAATTGTCAGGTGAACTGGGAAGAGCTCATCCTTCAGTAGTTGCTTATTTTAGCTTTCCTATGGGAACTACGCCACTGAACAAGCCCAAACACACATCGTTTTTACCTAAGCTGGGTCCACCCGAAAGGTTAACAGAATGCATAAACCTGACCTGCAATCTTCCTATAAATTCCATCATTTACAGGGGGAATGAGCATTATATGAACTGAATGAATATGGATATTGTTAAATAGGCTTTCCTGCCTTGGCAGCCATATCAAAAGGACAATACATCCGCTTTATAGAAGAGAGTAAGCTTATCCATATCCACATTATAACTCCTGCCAGGATTTATGCATGCATGACAGCCATTGATATTAATGGAGGCTATTATAACAATGCATACATTTTAATGCACCGTGACCGTCTGGGCAATAGAAAAGCTAACATTATGGTCTACACTCTTCGCTCAGTTTTGCAGCTTCCTTGCCTTTTATGGGGAAACTTCGATGTGGTGGGAGAGCCATATTCATTTCTGCCACGATATGGAACAGCATTAGTCTAAAGCAGTTGTAAAACACAGCATTTTGACATCCTAGTTTATTACACGATGGGCTGCATTCTGATACTTGTTGGGGTGTGCAAAACCCTCCAGTGAGAAATTTCACAAGCCATTGAAACTGCTTGGATTTTTAATGAAAGGGAGCCTGCCAGGCCCAAATGCCTGTGGGTTCTTCCTCATAGCAAGGCATTGTAAGTGGGGTGGCCTTGAAGAGACTGAAGCACTGAGGGAAAGGGAGCAGGGATGTTGGGGAGAGGAAGAGAGGACATCAGTGTGCCCTCCTGCCTCATGCAGTGGGACATCTCGTGTTCATCCTGTCCTTAACCTTACCAGGTGAATATTCGTGATGACCTGATGACGTGGGGGGGGGGGACCCTGAGAACTTCTGCAAGTTGTTCCAAAATGTTTCACTTCCCTTGGAGCTTATCAGAATGCTTTGCTCAAGCAATACCTTTCAAATTCACCTTTTTTAAAAAAAAATTCTTAAGATGGAATTTGGAGGCATTTCTCATTATAACATTGGTTTACAAACTCCTCACTTTCAAGGAACCCTTTCCAAAAGTTATCGCTCAGGAATCCCTACACATCTATGCATTGCAGGGGATTCTGTGACATGTCCTAGGACAGTGATGGCGAACCTTTTTGAGCCCGAGTGCCCAAACTGCAACACAAAACCAACTTATTTATTTCAAAGTGCCAACACTGCAATTAAACCTGAATACCGAGGTTTTAGTTTTAGAAAACCAACTCATACAGTTGTCCGAACTAATTAACATCTTTTGTCTTAAAAGAAAAACACAATAACAGAGTTTTCAATGATACAAACAGTTTTTTGTTGGGAAAAAAAATCAACTCAAAAAATTATTATAGTACTACATTGTACACATAGCCTGAAGGGAATTTATACAAACTTTAAAAATAATTAGGCACATGTATTTTTGGATAAGGGATTCTCAACTTGTTATATGCCAGACTGAAATTGTATGGGGCAAGCTTTACCCCCGGGTCCTTTCCCTGCTTCTACAGGTGTCGGATTAGTAAAAGTAAAAGTCAACCTGTACTAGGATGAGCAAGATAAACAAGAAAACTAAACGTGCTTAACACATTTTAAACACTTTATGTCTTGGACTGTAAACACTGCATTAGGTAAAAGTTTGCATTGGGCATGCTTTTGCACAATTAATGTGATTTTTGCTATTGCATGCATGTTGATAATTTGTCAAACCTTGGCTCATACTCCGTTAGTTTGAGAGCAACACATGCAGCACTCAGGTCAACTGTTAGGGCTTTACATCCAAGCCATGCTCTGTGCATCATTCTTCAAAATCTTTTAAATGTGATAACAATGTAGAAAAGAATTCTGTAACAGGAATTCTAGAATAAAATCATTCTGTTCCACACTGTGAGAAAGAACAAGATCATTAGTGTTTTGCAGAAGGGGACAGTCTTTTTGCGATCTGGTGACCAATGGCTCGAGTGCCCACAGAGAGGTCCCTGCGTGCCAGGTGTGGCACCCGTGCCATAGGTTCACCATCACTGTCCTAGGGCATAAAATTACTTAATTTAGGGTACTAACCAGGCTTGTTGGGCTTCACCATCACCCACCTTGTGAACTGTGCTGTGCTTAAATCTGTCCTTTAATTTCCCAAAAGTTTTCTTCCTCCACACAAAGGGCTTCTATTTTTCTGCCTCATTCTTAGAGCACTTTGGAAGTTTTTTAGAATTTCTCCCCTTCCCCCCCAGCTTACCTTATATTTGTGAGGTGACTGAGGGATGCTGTGTGTGTTACAGATTTCTCCATCAATCTACAGCCTCCTTGACTGTCCTTACTTCCTGATCTGAACAAATCCCAGGGAACGAGTTGCCTCATGCGGTCATGCCATCTTCCCCTGGACTTTAATTGAAATGGAGTGGGGAGGAGATGGGCGAACGAGTGATGTTCAGGATCACCACGAATATTACGAATATTTTAGGTGGACATGTTTTCCGAACATCGTTTCACCACTCATCTCATGCTCAATTCCCGTTCGTGATCACTGCTTGCAGTGTGCAAATGGGAAACTTGCGTAAATCAAGCAGCGATCAAATGGGAGATTTGAGCAATTTCCCCAAATTTATGCAAATTTCCTAATTTGCGCAACTTTCCTCCATAGACTAAAGTGGGGCTGATTCAATTTATGGAGGAAATTTGCACAAATTAGGAAATTTGCACAATTCAAACTGGGAATCGGGAATGAATTAACATGAGCACCTGTTCAACAATTTATTAATATTTTCAGTGGACATGTGCTCACACTCGGGTTCGGAGCTTCAAATGGGGCATGCTCACATGTTTTGCGAGCAAAAATGGAATTCTCATACATCCTTGCACTGATTAGATTAACATTTATGGCCTAAAGGCACAAGGGAGAAACTCTCCTGAAAAGAAACTAAAAATAGCCCTGCAAGGATGGCTCCCCACCCCCAATAGAGGGACTCAACCAGAAACTTAACCTCATCATGTAAGGCAAACCCACAAAAGGTTTTCCTTATGACACTCATCTCATCAAGGGCCATCAGCTCACAAAAGATAGGGCAATTTGCGGGGATTAAGAACATCAGGGGGACAGAAACCGCCCCTGCTGCTCTCGTGTCGCCAGGAATGCAGGAGAAAAGTATAAGAACAGAGGGTTTGGGTAATGGAGTGTGTGTCGGGAGAGGGTTGAGAGAGTCATCCATAAGTCACCCGAGCAATGTTAGGGATGTATCTGAGAGTAATCGCGAGTCTCGGGGGGCTGAAGTGAGGCTGAAATCGTCCCACCGTGCCACGCCGACAGTGCGGGGTCCCATCACGTCATTTCTGGCTGCCAGGAAGTGATGGGATGGGACCCTGTGCTACGTTTTTAGTGCAAAAAACAGGGCAACCTAGCCTTTAACGGCTGCAATTTGCAGCCGTTTTAAACTGGGTTGCCCTGGTTTTTACGCGACGGGACCCCACGCTGCTGGCAAGGTGGATTGAGTGCTGCGGGTATTTGGGCCTTTGGGGGGGTGCTCGCCGAGAAAAGGCGAGCAGCCCCCAAAGGTTGGATGAACACCCCTACCTGAGCTTGCTTGGGATGCAGACCTCTTGATCGCCCTGCCCCCACAAGACTACAGCTGAGAGTCCACTGCAGGGAGCCATCAGCAGACAAGGAAGTAACTGGGACTTCTTTCTTCTAGTATCCTTCTAGACCAGGGCTCTCCAACCTTGGGTCCCCAGATGTTGCTTGACTACAGCTCCCAGTATCCCTTGCCATTAGCCATGCTGGCTGGGTATGCTGGGAGCTGTAGGCTAGCAACATCTGGGGACCCAAGGTTGGAGAGCCCTGTTCTAGACGGAAGCCTTTCTTCCCCTCCCCCCCACCCTTTCTGTCTAGGCTGTTAGGGCAAACCGGAACCTTTTCCTTTCCATAACACAGAGTATGTTTGGGCAATAGCGTAAGGATAGTTTGCTGCCTGAAATCACTGGGTTTGCTGTACCAACAAGTAAGACGCTGTACCTAATCTATATTTCATCTTTAATAAAACAACTCTTTTGTTTATGACATCAGTGTGTGTGTGTGTGTGTGTGTGTTTACTGTTGAAGGGCAAGGCGCATACTCCACCCAGCAGTGTGCGTCTTTACTCCAACCAAAGATCCCAAACCTTTCATTAGAGTATGGGGTTAGTATCTCTTCTATAAGGGAATCTAATGCCCAAAATGATCTGTCGTAACAGATGGGAGCAAAGAAGAAATTGCTGTTTCAAAGTTGGTGTCCTGCACCCCACCAAGCACCAACTCACACAGACTTTGTCTTCCAAACAAACCTAAGTTTTATTTAAACAAAGCCTTTCCACTGAGCTCTCTCAGGATGTGGCTGCTCTCTCCTCAGGCGAGAAGCAGTGGTGTTGCCCTCAGCTACTTCCTAGTTCCCTTCAGGAAGCACAACCCACTCAGGCTGATTACAGTACTTCTTTCATATTGGTACAGTTGCTGCTGTGAGAATGTGAAAAGCAGACAGACCTATGGAGCAGCTCCTTCTCTTCCAGGATTCCAGAGCACTGAGTCATAGGAGGAGGAAAGACACTGGCAGCATGTGTGCACATGGGAGAAGGGTGGGAGCTGAA
The DNA here is from genome assembly GCA_021292165.1 of Shinisaurus crocodilurus. Taxonomy (NCBI): domain Eukaryota; kingdom Metazoa; phylum Chordata; class Lepidosauria; order Squamata; family Shinisauridae; genus Shinisaurus; species Shinisaurus crocodilurus. The sequence goes on from CM037876.1 coordinate 111,422,544, forward strand.
GCAGTAGCAGCACCCACACTCGGCGGCAGCAGCAGCCCCAGGAAGGAAGGGGAGGGGAAGTTGTGGTAACGTGCAGTTACTGCCACCAATCAAAGGCAAAGCCAGACAGCCACTTGCCATGGCTGCTGCTTGGCGCCTCGTGTAGTTGGCACTAGGGGCAACTGCCTCGCTCGCCTTGTCCTAGGGAAAGCTCTGAACATGTAAAACACTTTTTTCAATGAAAAAAAACGGCCAAAATGGAGCAACTTGCTGTTGGCGATAAGGGTGGATGATCAAACCACAGATCAAAAGCAAGCTTGGGAAAGTCAGGAAGGGGACATGATGACCTGGGAGAGTCCGTGGTCTGGATTGAGGACCCTGGCAGGCCAGATGAGGCCTGTGCCCCAGAGGCTCCCCATCCCTGGTGTGTAAGATTTCTGTCTTAGTTATCTATCATTTCATTTTTAACATTAATCAGTCATTCAGTCAACTTGAAATAAATGTGTATATTACAAAAAACTCAACGTTAAGAGTCATTTTCAATAATGAAGCATCAAGTAAATTATAATGTAATTAACCAATGCTACAACTCATCACTAGAAGGCTGTCATTTCCAATGGTAAAAACACATCATAATCAAAATAGTTGCTCCAAAAGAAAGAAACAAAAGTGACTTAACTCTTAGCCCTACCACAATGCATTTGTCTCACTGATTAAAAATTGTTAATTTATTAACAGTTTAGTTGAATAAACTGCAATTAAACCAATTGAATCTTGCAGTCATAGTAAAAACACAAGATGACTGTTGAAAAGAAAAGGATGACAAAAAGAAGGTAAGCTCAGATGTCCTACCTCATCTTGACTCATTATTTTGCTTTTTTCAGTTCTTGACTTCTTCTGTAGTAATTTGGTTTCATATTCTGGCCTAGGATGTTCCTAAAGCAAATAAAAGATGTGAAGAAAATTTAATCCCTGAGCACTCATAGATAATCAAACCACATAAAAAACATGAAGACACTAATCAGTTCACAGTTCATACACACACCGATCTGATAGGAAGCACTTGTGAAACACTGATATGGTTATCTATATGTAAAACAAGTCAAACCTTTACATTCTCCTTGGTGCGTTTTGGCAATGGAAAGGGAGGGAGAATACATTTAAAGCAAATACCTTGAAGTGCATATTAAATAGTTACACTCTTATGAATAAGAGATGGAAAATATGAAATGTTGCCAACGACACTCTGACAGCTACATGAGGTAATACTTGAAATCTTAAAATATTCTAATCTTCAGCTTCAACACAAAAACCTAGAATGTCTAAAATACAAAATGTCTAAAGATTCACCCTATCATAAAACAAATAAGATCTATATCATTTACTGAGCTGCAAATGAAAGGAAAACTCATATCAGAACATTTCAACTGGGTATAATTACATAGTCCTAGCTGGCCAGAAAACAGAAATTTCCTAATCAGGACAGTAGGAAATAAAAATATTCACACTAGACCTTATAATTTGTCAATGATGACAGGAGTTGTGGAGGGCCACGAGTTCCCCACCCTTGGCTTAGTTGCTTAGTTTGCCTGGAGCCAATATAAAGGTGGCCTTGGGCTGATATTGTTGCTCCCAACAATTTTCTCCCAACCATTTTTCACCTGCCTTAAATGTTTCGCTGAATGTATAATCCAGTGTTCTCCAACCTTGGGTCCCCAGATGCTTTTGGCCTACAACTCCCAGCATGCCCCAAACATTTTTGTCTATTCCTTTTAGTGAATGTTCAGCATTCATGAAATGTCTACATCAGTGTTCTCCAACCTTGGGTCCCCAGATGTTTTTGGCCTACAACTCCCAGCATGCACCAGCCAGCTACACTGGCTGGGGCATACTGGGAGTTGTAGGCCAAAAACATCTGGGGACCCAAGGTTGGAGAACATTGGTATAATCTGAAAATATTTTACAGTTTGGCTATAGCAACTTTCTGGTTTTACAGAAGGTTAAACAACGTTACGCATTCACACCACTGGTAGGGATGGGTGAGCATTTTATTTCAATTTTTTATAAGAATTTTACCAAAATTCATAAATTTCTTTATGCTCGGGATGAAAAAAGCTTCAGATTTAAAAAAATTTGAACGTGGGAGAAACAAAAACTAACGGATTCATCCACCCAGGCCCAGGACTTTGAGTGCTGGGCAGAGTGATCCTATAACCCCTAGACAGTGTCTGGGGAGCCATAGGATTCTACAGATTCCCAGATCCGAGGTAGGAAACAGAACTCCAACCTCAGAGCTGGGGATCTGCACTCAGACACACACCCCCGCAGCCGGCAGAGAAAGAACCATGCCGGCTGCTTCTCCGAGGTTAGAAAAGCTACCTCAGAGAAGGGGTAAAGGGGGCATTCTGGGGGGAGGAGACCAGAGCTGCTAGGATATGAGGTATTCTGGCAGCGCTGCAGCCTCCTTCCCTCCCCCTCTGAACCACCACAGCTAGATAGCTGAAATTGGCCATCTACCTGACTTGTAGAGCGGGAGGAACGGGGAGGCAGAGATCGCCTTTGTCACTTCCCCCACTCTGCAGAGGATGCTTGTAAACCTCCGAGTTTGGAGGCTTACGAGCATCAAGGGCACAACCCATAGGATTTTGCCCTAACTCTTAAAAGTCTGGGTTTCAATCCCTGTGTATTCATTCAACCAGAATCCTCATCTTTAAGCGCTGTATGGCAGGCAGGCACAACATGGCCCTCTCTACGCTTGGAATCCTTTTTACGTGTACCTAAAAGTGTGTGGCATCTAAGGATGAGCAGAAACTATTTATTTATTTATTTTCTTTTTTTTACCAGTGCCAAAAAAAGTACCTTCATTTTTTGACACTTTCTAGGCAGTGCTTGCCCTCATGTACTACAAATGGATGCAGTTAAGCATGCTTATGGTCCCTGGCCCTTCAGTTCATATCTGACCTTATTTTCACCAGTGTAGTTCCAAGTGAAGTTACTGGAGTCATACCAATACAGAAAATAGTGTGATTGTGATCTTTGTTTAAGATAGAATAGTCTGTTTGACTTAAGACAATATTATAAATAGCTCTGAGGAGTTGAGGAAAGCCAATTATACATGTGAGGATATATATGTATATATTCTCTCTCTCTCTCTCTCTCTCTCTCTCTCACACACACACACACACACACACACACACAGTAATACGGGAATGAAGCCAGTCCAGCTGTCAGATACTAATTGAAAACCATGTGAGCCATGTTAGAGGGAAGACCAAATAACTGCTTCAAATGGAATCCAAGGATTCCCACCTTAGAAACAAAAAGCCTAATCCTGAATTTTGTACTCAATGCAAAAATATCAGTAGGATATTTCGGTGACCAAGGAATTGATTCAAATATACAATCCACTATTACACACTGCAAGTTACCTACCGGTATGTGAATTTTAAAATAACTTGGATATCTTTTTAAAAAAAATAATTCTAAACTTCTTTCTATTATGTTATGTGGTCTGTGTGAAGAAGTAAATTACTTTTCTCCCTAAATATGATATGATAGCTGAAAATTGGATATAATAAAAGTTTGTTTTGGGAGGCCAGCCAATATGTCAGATTTTACTTGTATCAGCATACACATTTTAAAAGCAGGCACCCATGCCCCATCAATTGTACACAGAGTAACAATGAAGCTATGGGTGCATGCCACCCTCAAAACGACAATCTGTTTGGGACATTCCATGGAACAAATTATTAAAAGTGCACAGGAGGGCCCCTTCAGTTAAGGTTAGTCTTATTAAAAAAAAAAAAAGAAGGCTCCACCATTGTAAGCTTCAAAATTCTACTGCTTATATAAATGACAACTGTTGTGCTAATAATTTGAAACATGGCATCTGTGATCTACTTGATGAGTTCTACAGTACTGCAAAGTTTCAAAACAGGTACAGCAAGTTATAATGTGTTGAAAATTGATACATTTGTCCTTTTCACTCCAAGCTGCAGCTCAGCATATCATATATATTCCTTTCAAATTTTGGTGAAAACTACTGGTGTATGTTATTCAGGCTTGATGAGCAGGTGTGCCTTTCATTGGTTTGGTGAAGTTCTGAGCAGTGGTTCAAAAGTCATTAAGGCTTTTCTGCCCCATGAAAATCTATGGCAGCAACTTCTGGCAAAGTTATGCTGGGCATGCTCAGTTTCATTCTGAAGCTAGAATGCTGCCAGTACTCCAAGGTTTTCAGAGGAATTCTATTACAGAGGGCTTCTGTGCGCAATGCACACCATGTGAGCCTACATGTTAGTACACAGATTGGGACACTAGCATGGGGGGTAGGGAGACTTTAATCCACACACACCTTGCTGTGGTCCCAGTATGGATCAGGCCTCCCATGCCTCTAATTTACATTGCAAAAAAGGCATCCAGTTATAATGTAAATTGCAGGCATAGGGCAAAAGGTTAAAGGCACCCCACCCTATGCCTAACCCTACCCACCACTATAGGGTCCTGATCCATATGAAGTCCCATGAGTTTACTTTTGAGTAAAAAAGAAAAAAACTAACTACATCTTTATAGTAACATGCAGCTTTTCCTTCCAAGCATTTGGGAGGGCTGGGGATGAAATGCACAGGTGGGGGGGGGGGAGAAGAAGGGATCAGGGCCTAACATCTCCTTTCTGAAAGAAGAAATGCAGCACAAAGGACCAAATCCTTGCTCTTATTTTCTGTGTGATGGGGAAAGGACATGCAGGGATCATGTCTCACACTAGGGGTATATTCAGATGTTAGAACTGAAAATGTGTTCACACTTGTTCCTATATGTTCCTATGAGGGTGGGAAAAAAGGTCCTAAAGATGGGGATAATTTTTCTGAGCCCTGGGATTGGCTCAGAACATTACTGATGGCTTCTTATTCCCCCCCCCCCAAAAAAAAATCAGGTGATTTTCCAGTTAATCCCATGGCAGGTTTAGGAACCTTGCCCATCTCTAAATCCCATGAAATTAATTAGTTATCTCTACTTTGAGTGTAATGTAAATTGGAGTGACTGGAAGGCCTTTGACAGAATTTTTGAGCCTCTAAAAATGAAGCCTCCAATTTTGGAGACTTCTGAGTATCCAATGGCCTGCTGGGCTGCTGCCAGCAGAGCGAGAGGAGAGATGGAGGGCAATGTTTGCCTCCTTCTACAATTTTTTCCTCTAGATGCTGCTGGGGGCTGGAGAGGCAGATCAGAACTCAGTCCCACTCTCAATGTCGTAGGAGTGTGTACATCCTCAGTAAGGAGACTCCAAACAATCCTATGTTCTCTGGGATGCTCTCACAGGGACCATAGTATTGCTGTCTCTGGAGACAATGTTTCTTGACTGCCATCTCTCCCTTCCAAGGATGGATAAAGACTATGATGGGCCCTGGGGATAACCATCTGCAGTGGGCCCCTTACTCTGCCCCCAGTACTGAACTTATACACAACAGTTGTGCATGCATGCACACACACAGTTAATGTACAATAATAATGTAAAAACATTGCTCACTACATATTTTAGAAGAAATTATTTTCCATGCTTTCCTGAAAGCAAAAGACAAAGTGGTGGTGTAGTGGTTAGAGTATTGGACTGGGACTCAGGAGACCCAGGTTCTAGTTCCCACTTAGCCTTGAAACTCACTGGGTGACTTTGGGCCAGTAACTGACTCTCAGCCTAACCTACTGCACAGGGTTGTTGTGAGGATAAAATGGAGAGGAGGAAGATCATGTATGCCTCCTTGGAGGAAAGGTGGATATAAGCATAACAAATAAATAAATACCTGTTCCATGGTAGAGAATCCAAATGCAAACACATGCTTTCCCCTTTACAGAAGGGGTCCCCAACCCCTGGTCCACGGACCGGGACCGGTCCGTGGCCTGTTAGGAACCGGGCCGCACTGTGAGCTCCGGTGAGCACGCACACACACACACCCTGCCACTCATCCCTCTGCTTGCCTCCTGGCCAGCATTTCCATCCTGTCACTTCCTGGTTCTCCAGCGCTCCGTGCTGCTCTTTTTACATATATACAATAGCAGAGTACCTTAAACAGGCCACAAATAGCAAAGGTATTTTACAATGGTATTTAGGTGAATGGCTCTGTAAGCATCACCTGGAGGCGTTTGAGTATTGGTGATTAACTCACAATCTACATAATCAGGAAATTGATGAAGCTGTCTTGAACAATATTAGAAAATAAGCGGTGAGTTGTGGGTTTTTCTTATCAGTCGGGAATATGTTTATAAAACATTAGAAAATAATGAGTTAGGACTTTTTCGTTGTTATAACAGTTGGGGGCTTTGTTTCAGAAAATTTTAAGACTACTAAATTGGGTCTCAGATACATACTCTTTGAAGGGAAACTGCTTTCCTTTTTGAAGGGACTCTATACAGGCCTGTGGCTTACACTGGCTCAGCTTGTCTGAGTGTGGAAAGCTAAGCAGGGTCAAGCCTGGTTGTTACTTGGATGGGAGACCCCTCCTCTAGTTTCCTGCATTGATCAGGGGGTTGGACTCGATAGCCTCCTTCCAACTCTATGATCTATGAAATCTATGATGCCGATTAGTTACCTTCTGGCAAAAATGTCTTTGGTGTAGAGATAAGCAATATAAATGGCTTTGAATGAATTGTAACTATGTATAATTATTTTGGGGGATCTGTTAAATTTAGTAATCCAAATAGGATAACAGCGTTCTAATGTTCATTACAAAGGGGATAGGATCACTTGCTTACCTATATGCAATTTTAAAGTTTATAGAGAAATTATTTTTAAGTTGTAAGGTGTATGATTATTATTAATTAGGTTACAATTGTATAAGAATTTTAACATTTTATGAAATTTACATGTTGATGGCTTTGAATGAATTGTAACTATGTATAATTTTTGGTGATCTGTAATCCAGTAAATAGGATAAAAGCGTTTTAAGATCACTTGCTTACCTGTATGCAATTTTAAAGTTTTAGTGGAATGATTTTTAAGTTGTAAGGTGTATGATTTTTATAAATTAGGTTACAATTACATAAGTATTTTAACATTTTATGAAATTTACATGTTGGCAATGTACTCTTGGGTAGGACAGCTCTGATTAGATTTAGCATGATTTTTAGTGCAGGGCTCCCACTGATTATGCATTATGGTGAGTTGCATAATTATTTCATTATATATTACAATGTAATAATAATAGAAAAAAAGTGCACAATAAATGTAATGCGCTTGAATCATCCCGAGACCATCCCCCCGCCCCCCTGGTCCATGGAAAAATTGTCTTCCACGAAACCGGTCCCTGGTGCCAAAAAGGTTGGGGACCGCTGCTTTACTAGCATACAGCACAAAGACACAGAAAACATGATACATCAAAACTCTCTCTCTCTCTTGCATCTCATATGCCCCACCAATATGCCTCCATATTTTGCATGAACATCAACTCAAAGCCCAACTACAACCCATTAGCAGACTAGACAATAACTCTGGACAACACTGCAGTGATGTCATACACTACTCACCTCCCGGCAATATGGGTATAACAAAAACCATGGACTACTTTGGAGTGCTGATGTAAGCCAGTCAGCCACAGTGTCCTGTCCTGTTCCCGCCCCCCCTCTCTCTCACACACAATAAGGGTATAATGGCAGACTTTATTTACATTGGCAGGTGTTGGGTTTTTTTTTTTATGATTACATGTAAAAAAAGCGTGATTTTCTTGCATGAAATAAGACATGAGCTAGAAAGAACATGAACTCCTGTCATTCCTGACATCCATTGTTTGGGGCTAAATATGCTACTGCTCGATCACAGCTACACTAACATTCTGGATTTCCCAAGTGTTTTCTATGGGCTGAAAGCACAAGAGTAGAACAAAAAGGGGGGGAGTCAAAATGAACCAGGAAGTCCCTTTTGCAGATCAGTCTTCACTCTATACTTATCTCTATGACCAAATGTTGATCATAACTGTGATCTCACTCATTGACTAAACACACTGAAAGGTGGTAGCAGGCTCATTTCTCACAAAAATGACTTAATGCACCTGAACTTTCCCCCTCATATCTTGGATTTGACAAGAGCTAGAAGCTTGCTCTTTTTTATTTGGAATCTGGGCTAGCTAGTGGCCCCCTGAGATGCTGGGCTGGGGGCTACACCCACTCTGCCCTATGGTTAATTTGGTTATACTCCCTTCCCTTCTGCAGCTTCCTAGTCTTTCTCACCCTCTCAAGCCCCTTACTGAGATAAGATGTCACACAGCTGTGGATCACTTGACATTTCTACACACAGCAAGCACCCCCATATAACACCCCACCCCATTCCTGGTCTTCAATAAAACAACTTAACATCAACAACCTGGTCTGTATTACTGAGACCTGGGCAGATGAGCTGGGGAGAGTTTACCTGCCCAGTTTCTCATTGCTTCACCAACAGAGATGCAAGGGACAGGTAGGTGGAGGTGCTATGTTCTATAGGGATTCCTCCATCTCCCTCTCCAAAGTGTCTTTGGGACACTTTTGGGAGGTCATTTTTGCTCAGCCCTAGAAAGAACCTTTGTTGCCTGCTGTGACTCATTTGGAAAGCACTTTGAGGATAAAGTCACTTGCATCTGCTCCTCCAACATAGAAGCTGGCAATACAATCCATAGATATCTGCAGAGCACAATCTGCTCCAACTTTGCTGGAAGAATTTCAGTTGTTGCAGCTTGAGAATATGGTTAACATGCTCAGTGGGGTATGGCTGACCATTTATTTGCTTGAGACATTATTTCCTCTTCCCTCCCCAATAATGTTTACCTTTTGCATCATGTCTTTCAGACTGTAAGCCTAAAGTCAGGGTCTGTGCCATTTTTTTAGTCTTTGCACAGCACCTAGAAAATGCTATTTATTTTATAAATAAATAAATAAATAAATAAATTTCACATTACTGTTGCCTTCTGAAATAGGCCCTGACTAGCCATCCTAGTTCAATTTTCAGCTGTTAAAATCAATCATGACAGTAGACCAGTTTATCAAATTCTGTAGATAATGATGGGTGTGTGTGTGTGTTGGGATCACACCCAATAGCTACACCAGGATGTCTGGGTGCGTGTATCAGGATAGAGTCTGCTGGCTCCACTGCAGTCGCAATCACCACACATCCATCCAAATCTCTGCACAGAGCCTATAGGCCAGTGTTCTCCAACCTTGGGTCCCCAGATGTTTTTGGCCTACAACTCCCAGCATGCCCCAGCCAGCGTAGCCTAGCTGGCTGGGGCATGCTGGGAGTTGTAGGCCAAAAACATCTGGGGACCCAAGGTTGGAGAACACTGCTATAGACATAGGCTATCTCCACATGAGCTGTACCCTTGAAAACACAGCTTAGAGATCCCATGAGATAGCTGTGCATAAGCATCAGAAGAATGTGTGAAGGTTGGGGTGGGGCCAATCTTGACTTTCTCCTATGGTTCATTATCCACAGAATTTGGTTGACTGAAAAGAATTAATGATTATCAACATACAGGTCAGGAGTTAATTACTTGCAAGATGTACATAGGTCAAATGAGCCTCTGGATTATCCCTACCAGGTAGAAGGAAGTGGTTTCTTTATTAGTAGAACATCTACAGATCACCTAAACTACTGAAATTTAAAAAAACAAATGCTATCAATTTTTCACTGAGGTCTAAGATAGATAACTACAAAGATACATGCACTTATTCATGTGCAGTTGGCTTCGTATGAATAATATGAGATCATGGCAGAGAGTCACATCAATAAAATCATATCCCACATCACACTATCAAATGTGGTTTGGGAGAAAGTTTTTATTAGCATGAGCTTATTATATGATTTGCTGCATACTCACAAGTGGCCATGTGGCTGGGATATTGCACATACCGCTATAACGCTCTGTTTAAGTAAATTGCTTATGGGAAAAAGACTACAGGCTTTAATTATGAGGGAGCAAAACTAATGCTCAAGAAGAAATGCAGAAGGCCCAAGATGAAGAGCTGACTCCTGGGTGGAGGCAAAGGAAACTTGTGCACTCAAAGAAATTAGAAGGATTAGATTAAATTAGACACTCAGTATCCCCCCCCCTAACCCCAACCCCCCATAAAAATACAAATCATGCTAGGTCATGTCAGTAGTGGCAGCCTTCTTTTAAACCAACAGTGCCTGTGGAAATGACATTAAGTCATTCCCATTGGACCATTCTGTTACTAGTAAATAATTCCGGTAGGCTGCTGTTTATTGCAAATCTGTCTTCTTCATCTTTGTTTTTATGTGTTAGATCAGTGTTCTCCAACCTTGGGTCCCCAGATGTTTTTGGCCTACAACTCCCAGCATGCTGGGAGCTGTAGGCCAAAAGCATCTGGGGACCCAAGGTTGGAGAACACTGGATTATACATTCAGCGAAACATTTAAGGCAGGTGAAAATGGACCCAAGGTTGGAGAACACTGTGTTAGATTACTCCACAATAGCCTATCCTGAAAAGAGGCCTTTTGTTCTTTTGTTAAAGACATACTAAGAGGAAAAAACATTATCCCATAATATGCTGTTTACAGTTCAGATAACCATCAGCTAAGTGGGTGAAATGGTAGGCTGTGGTCCTACACAAGATGCATCTACCTCCCCATTGGATATTTAACACCTAGAAACATGGGGAAAGGGGTTAAACTGAAATCCGTAGGAAGACAAATCTAGTAGAAACTCATATTAACAGCGTTTTTTAAAGGCATCCTGAAAATGTAAAATAGGGTCAAAATAAGGGCAGTGATTTATCAGAACAGACAGAAGAAAATTGGGACAATAGTATCCATCTAAGATTATCACCGCTTCACCAATAGTGAAGAAAAGTCTCCTCCAAATACCATTTTAGACAGAGTTATCCTATAATGCGCCTGAAATAAACTAAGCTGAATAGGTTCAAGCAACTTGCCTTTTCTTCCTAACCAGTGATTTTCATTAGCAACTAACAGGAACTGAAAATGTTTAAATAAAACTTACTTCTTCCTCCTCCAAACCAGTTAGGTCCCAGAAGTAACTCAGCCTCATCTGCAAACGCTTCCAGTTTTCAAGAAACATGGTAGCTGAAAAGAAAGAAAAAACAATTTTAAATTAAAAAAGGGCTTCAGATTCAAAACACCCAACATGATTATACATATTAGCAGTACATAAAATATACACTCCTAACATAAACCATATTCAGACATTTAGTACCAATGGGTACCAAATCCATTAAGTTGCCTGAAGGAACATGTCGAGTTAGCTTTACCCCCTTGACCAAATGCCAGAATAGCTCTATGGGCATGTGACAAATCAGAGTCTGTGGCTTGTCCAAACAGACACCTGCAATTCAAGATAAGTAACATACAATCATCGCAAACTGGGACCTTTTCTGATACTGATTATTTTACTACAAAGATGCATGCCAACAGAGGACACTTGTTTAAGCTGTATAGAATTTTTGCTAATTTGATATTTTCTTTGAAATTAGCGTATTTCATGCCACTGAATTCACTTCCCTCAAATTGATCATTTCAACAAAACATTTTCTTTGTTTTTATGCTATTCAGCATGATTTTGTTCACCTGGCTGCAGTTTTGCAGCACAAGATACCATTGGGAAGCTCACAAGCAAAGCATGGAGCAATAGCCAACCTCCAGAATTGTTTGCCTCCAGCAGAATCTGATAATCAGAGAAATACAACATAAATTAATGTATTGTTTTGTTATAGGTAACCGTCACTGTCAGATTACACCTCCATTACTATAGTCCATTTTTAAAGTCCTCTAAGCTCATGTCTGTTACTAAATCTTGTGGTAAGTTAATTATGCATTTTGTGAAGAAGCACTTTGTTTTTTATTACATGAACCTGCTACCAATAAGTTTCATTAAATGACCTCAACATTCTAACAATATATATGATTGAGAGAGAGAAAGATCACTCTATACTATTTTATAGCAGGCATTGCAGAGATTATATTTTCCCCTACTTTAAACAGAAGATCACTTTCTCATTCAATTCTGTAAACTTAACTCTGATGATATTGATTATCATAATTCTACTTCAATTTGCTGAAAGTTAGTCAGTGCTGTTGACATGAGGGGTAACCTGTTCCATCCATTACAGTCAAGAGAGTCCAGTTTAACTGTGAGGACTGATAGCTGGGAAAAGGAAGATCAGCCTGGCTGTATCTACTTGCTAGAGCAGTGTTCTCCAACCTTGGGTCCCCAGATGTTTTTGGCCTACAACTCCCAGCATGCCCCAGCCAGCTACGCATGCTGGGAGTTGTAGGCCAAAAACATCTGGGGACCCAAGTTTGGAGAACACTATGCTAGAGCCTTCAGCAACTGCCCTGGACTGACCCTGCCATCTCAATTAATCAGCAGAACTGCAATTTCAACAGCCAGAGAACAATGGCCACTGTAAAGGAGGAAATCAACTTAGTTATGTTCATGTGCCAGAGGCGTCAACAGATACCCTCCACTCCACTCTTCCTTCCAACCAGCCAGCAACACTCCAATTTAATTCAACTGCCAGGACCTGGAAGTTAAAGGAAGAATGGCAAATTTCAGCTGGTCCAGTGGCCCACACTTCCAGCAAAACAAGAGAAACATATTCAGATATAGGATAGATCTGAATCTTTGGGGACCTTCAAACAGCAGTGCACAAAGCTGGTACTCAGGAGAGTCACTGAAGGAAAACCGCACTAACAAGATACACTGAATACCAGTATGTCAAATTTCAGCACTACTTCATAGTAGAACCATGTACTCATTTTCATGATGATGCATGATCAACTGAGATCCACTTTAAGTCTAAGTGAGGAAAAGAGAGTGTAGATTTCCTGGAAAAATATTTTGATTGTTTTCTGAAATCTTGCATCTCAGACCATCAGTGACAGTAAAACTACTGTGTAAATTTGAATCTGCTTCTCAACAAATACAGACCGTTGCAAGATGTAAAGGTAGTTAATGAGACGTTAGATCAGGTAACAGGAGTAAATTTCCTTTCATGATAGTTACCATAACACAGTGTTCTCCAACCTTGGGTCCCCAGATGTTTTTGGCCTACAACAACCCCTAGCATGCCCCAGCCGGGGCATGCTGGGAGTTGTAGGCCAAAAACATCTGGGGACCCAAGGTTGGAGAACACTGCCATAACAGATCTCTCCCATCTTTCACAATAAGGCAGAGAAGATAAAAGAAAGATTCTTACATATCCCCATCCCCACCCCACCCATGAAATGAAGCCAGGTTAACAGAGCCTAAATAACATGCTGTTCTTCTTATAGATTCATAGATCATAGAGTTGGAAGGAGCCTACAAGGCCATCGAGTCCAAGCCCCTGCTCAATGCAGGAAACTGGAGGAGGGGTCTCCCACCAAAGTAATAACCAGGCCTGACCCTGCTTAGCTTTCCACTCAGACAAGCTGAGCCAGCGTGAGCCACAGGCCTGTATGTTATCACATAGCTAATAATGAAGAACAGTCATCCTCAATGCTACAGGACAGCATTTTACTCAAGATATCGTAAGACAATCTGGTTTCACTTATGTAAAGGACAATGGGGATGTCATGTCAGTAAAGTGAAAGCTACATACATACACAGCATTTTCAGCTACTGCAAGAGGAGTGAAACAGGGTGTAATATAATGCACAGTTTGTAAGTTCAAAACAGGACATTCTGTTCCACTTTGCAAGTTCTGATTGTCATCAGGGTCAGAATTAGATCTTATCTCTCTCACACACACACGTAGACGCACGCACAAAGCTCTCATAAAAAATGGAACCCACATGTCTAGTTCCATCTGCCCTGCATAATATTGAGTATGACTTACCTATGTCCCTGATGTCGTAACATTGCACATTTCCCCACCTGCTGCCAACACCAGCCAGTGGTGCGGCCTTGAATAACACACAATGCTGTGACATCAGGATACAGGTAAATAATATAAATTGTGGAGAGGGGGGAGTACTGGATATGTGGCAGCCACCATGCATATCCTTAATTCTAGTTCTGGCCTCAGTCTCAGCCACTAACTCAAAAGAGTGTGCTTGCGGGCTATGTGGGTGGCCACCTGAGGCTGAATCAACACGTTATCCATTTCTTAGATTTATAGCCCACTTTATCCTCTGGCCCCAGAGCAGTTTTTAAAGCAATTCTTCCAGGGACACATTTTTGTACCCAAGGAACTCAGAATCCAAACAGTTGAAATAATTTCTCCTCAGGCACAGTGGCAGCTAGTGAGGTTTGTAGATGGTGTGGCCAGTTTCTTTCTTTTGCTCATGCATAGTGCACATCACCACAACAGTTGTATACAACACGCATGTTCGGTTTTCTTGTGTGCAAGCACACAACATAACCACTTTTGGATAACCACTGTATGCCAAACAAAAGCCCTTCACTGACACTTCCCTCTGTAATGTATCTTTCAAAAGCATTAATCTGCCACTCTAGCAAATGACACCTGATACTTCTTGCCTCATTATCACACTATTTATTTTATTTATTATATTTATACCCCACCTTTTTTCCTGCAAGGAACCCTAGGCGGCTTACATAATCCTCCTCCTCCACTCCTCCATTTTATCCTCACAACAACCCTGTGAGGTAGGTTAGGCTGAGAGTCAGTGACTGGCCCAAAGTCACCCAGTGAGCTTCACGCCAAGCGGGGACTAGAACCCGGATCTCCCTAGTCCCAGTTCAACACTCTCACCACTATGCCACACTGGCTCTCAACCACTACGCCACACTGGCTCTCACACTAGCTACAATATCACATTTTATTTAACTTTTGTAAATAAAGTTAGGCACCCTGAGGCTAGGCTACAACATAACTTTGGGACTGTAAAATCCCCAAAAAGATGAAGAAGGGATGTCCCCTCACATTAAAGGTGCAAAGCTACACTGTCTGTATGAACTTAACATGTGGCCAACCTGATATCACTATAACTCAATTTCCCCAAGTAATCTAGATTACAACACTTTTATCGTGGTTAATGAAATTATACCAACGCTCAGAATCATTATATAAATACTAGTTTTATTTTCCATACTAAATACCAATTTCCATATTTCCCAAAGAGAGCCAGTGTGGCGAAGTGGTGAGAGTGCTGGACTGGGACTCGGAAGATCCGGGTTCTAGTCCCCACTCGGTCATGAAACTCACTGGGTGACTTTGGGCCAGTCACTGACTCTCAGTCTAACCTACCTCACAGGGTTGTTGTGAGGATAAAATGGAGAGGAGGAGGAGGAGGATTATGTAAGCTGCCTTTGGTTCCTTGCAGGAAAAATGGCAGGGTATAAATATAATAAATAAATAAATAAGATGGTCTCTAAAAAAAAAAAACAAATATAAGAACATACAGACACTTTTCTGCTGTACACTCTGCTCATGCTCATTATGAGTGCAGTACAATAATAGCCTCCACATTCTGGGCTGTGTGAGACAACAATACAAAGGGCTGCCAACTCTGAGGTTATTCCCCCCCCCCTGCAATAATTTTACACAATACCAAAATCTTTAAAATCTCCAGGATTACATTCAATAATCTCTTTAAGATTAATCTTTAAGATTAATTCCCATTCCTGGAGACTCCAGGCCAATCCTGGAGGGGTGGCAACCCTAGTGCAGAACTGCACTAATTTATACTTTATGAGCATTCATGCTTTTTTTTTTTAATCTATCCAAATAAAGAATTAATATTAAACACTTCCGGTCCCTACATAGCCATGCAGCTAGATCCCTGGATGACTTTAGGCCGCTCACTAGGTGGGTGAGTGGGTCGGTTGTGTTTCAAGAACAACCCATGGTGCGCCTGACAGACAGGCTCACTGTGGGTTAGTGGTGGGCGATCCCACCACCCAACTCACGGTGAGCTTGGAGGGCTCTGCCGCTGCGCCTGCCGAGCCGGGCTGAAAGCAAGTGCCAGCCGAGACGCTCACCGGACTTCCGGGTTCCCTCTGGTCTGGAGTGCTTTTTACATAGAAAATGATGTAAGATACGTTAAAAGCGGCTGCGATTTGCGTAACTTGCACAAATCACGGCCGTTTTTAATGTATCTTACACCAGTTTCTACGCAAAAAGCGCTCCGGAGGGAACCCAAAAGTCGCTTCCCCTGGGTGACGCAGGTAGGTTGAGTGGAGCTCGGGGGGTCGAGCCCAGAGAGTTCACTGGACTGGACTTTCACCCCCCCAAGCAAGATCCGCACACATCCCTACTGTAGGTTGTTCACCCCCTCTCCTTTGGTCTTCCAGCTGGTAGAAATAAATAAATAAATAAATAAATAAATAAATAAATAAATCCCAGGGGACACCATGGCAGGACTGACTTGTCTTCACCTCCCCACCATGATCGTGAGCCATCTTTTTCTTCTCACTGCAGTTTTTTTCCTTTAAACTTTTTTTTTTCTTTTTTGGAGACAGCCTTTTGCGATCTCCAATTTGACAGCCAGTGCTGCCCCTCCGAAGTGCCCAAGCGGCACCTTGGAGGGGCTGTCACAGGTTGGCCACCCCTTTTTTAAAAAATTGCACCCCAAATGTGTGCAAATTTGTTTGGTAATTATTATTTTTAAAAATTATTTTTATAGTCAGACTTGCACAAGTGTGCAGGTGCACCCATCACTGAGTTATTAGCATTCTGTTCTCGGGAGATCCAGGTGGGACTCGGAGAGATCCGAGTTCTACTCCCCATTTGGCCATGAAACTCACTGGGTGACTTTGGGTCAGTCACTGACTCTCAGCCTAACCTACCTCACAGAGTTGTTGTGAGGATAAAGTGGAAAGGAGGAGGACTATGTAAGCTGCCTTGGGTTCCCTGAAAGAGGAAAAAAGGCAGGATATAAATGACATCATCATCATCATCATCATCATCATCATCTCCTCCTCCTCTATTATTTTGCATTTTTCCTGAGGAATATAAAAGTTCAAAGCAAAACTTACCCCAGAGTGCCATGAAAATGGAGAAGAAGACTGTGGCGGGGTTGTCAAATAAGTGGCTGGCACGTGCTGTACCACAAGCAGTACTAAGGTTCCAGTAGTCACATGTCTTGTCACAGAGAGGGCACATGGTGAAGGCATTATGTTGGTCACACATCTCCTTGCTATGAAGAGCAAAATTCAATGAGAAGAAGGAAAAGTTATCTGTTGGTGCTTCTCCAATTGCTTTCTGCTACTGAAAATTCACACATTTGTTTTCAGTGAGTGCAGAACAACAGAAATTCGCCCAGGTGGTCTCTAGAGGACCACATTTTCCTGAGAAGGGAGTAAATTGTTTAAATAACTATGAGGCTGCCATGCAGTCGAAAAAGAACTGAGGGAATAGGTAGGATCCTGCTATGGGTATGTACACTAGGGCGGTAGAGGAGGGTTCCTGCTCCCAATTCCTCAGCTATGGAAGGTTCCTGAGCGAGGCTCCATGCAGGAGCAGAGCCCATATGTTTGATGCACAAGAGACCATGAAGAATTTGGGTGTTTTCCTTCTTATTTATTTATTTATTTATCTGAAACACACACACACACACACACACACACACACTTTTATTAAAATAATGTTCCAAGTGGCTTACCAAGGATAAAAACAACAATCTAAAGAACAATGAGTAGAAACAATAGATAACTAAGATCTTATGAATTTGAATGTAAAGTAAACCAATACAATTTAAATACAATTAAATTACAAACAGAAAATGAAAAATGGCTCGACTCGCTCGAGCAAGATAACAAAACCATAAAAGCAACTAAGACGCACAATAAGGCATTTATGCAGGCTTAGTGCTAAATTCAGCTCAGAGGAAGGCCTGTGTCTGGGAACCAGAACACCTACATAGCAGGAAGAGGAAGGTCCTACTTGGTGGTGGTGGTGGTGGGGAATTGGGTAGGGGAAGGTTGTTTAAGCCTTTCCCTATTCAGCGTTTCCCCTGCTTCCCCCCTCACCACTGCCATATTCCTCACCCATGTGCTTGCTGCAGACCGAAGAGCAACGGCTGAGGTAGCCTGGTGGAGGTGGCGTCGAGCGAGAGCACATAATGCAGGCCACATGCCAAAGCTAAGCAGGTATGAGCTGGGTCAGTGCTTGGATGGGTGACTGCCTGGGCTGCCCACATCTGCTCTCCTGCACTGAGCAGGGGGTTGGACACGATGGCCTTATAAGCCCCTTCCAACTCTACTATTCTATGATTCTAGGTAGTGTAGTATAGGGTAGTCAGGGGAAAGGTTAAGCACCCCCTCCTTTGCCCATTGTTTCTCCCTTCCCCATCCCTACAATTTTTCAGGTGTTCATTGGAGGCCCAGGTTCCGAGACTTGGGTCTCCAATAAACTTTAGTTCGGCCCTTATAACTACTGTTACATACACCCCAATTCTCCGAGCAGTGAGAAGTTCCAGGGGCAGAGCACATGCCCAGGTTCAGTTTCCTTTGGAAGGAGGTCACTGGAGGATTATTGGCATTCTGTAATATTCAGTTTATTTATAAATATACAGATTGAGCATAGGTTGAGGCACAACTCAAACATTCCAATGGAGAGCTTCTCCCCCCATCAGATTTAGAGAGACACCCAGGGCTGTTTGAAGGAGCAGTCGAGTGGGGTGGCTGCCCCAGGCACCAAATTCTGGGGCATCAAACAACCCTCTGAAAGTGCAGCAGCGGCTGTGTGGTGGTGGCGGCAGCACTCTGACTCCTCTCCTCCTGTGACAAATACCACAGCAAAAAAGCAGCATACACAGTTCTCCAGAGAACTTGCCTGGCCCAAATGCAGGCTCTCTGAAGAAGGCCTGTGCTGCCATGGCCCAGGCTATCTCCAGGGTCACCTTACCCAGAATGCCTCACTTTGAGGAAGGAAGGAACTCTCAAAGTGAGGCATAGAGCAGGAAGAACAAAGAAGAGGAGGAAAAGGTTGGTGGCACTGGCAGCATGTCCACCTGAAGGGCACCAAAATACCACTTTACCCAGGGCAACAAAATACTTCAAGACAGAGCTGGAGAGAACCCTGATTCTGTTGGCATACAGTGCCCCAAAACTCAGCCCAGCTCTCTCTCTCTCCCAGTCGTCATCATCATCAGGCGATCACTCGTGACCGAGTAAGATTGTCTTCCAGGATCAAAATTTACAAAAAGGAGATTTTAAAAGGAGGAAATTTTAAAGAAAATTGTGTAGACTCTAGCGATGGGTCCGTAAGTGACTGTGGAGGCCAATTCTAGATCCACACAGCTTCCCACAGTGAGGACACAGGTTACCAGATGGAAGATGGTCCTGTAAAGGATTCGTTTGACATGCTTTTCGCTTAGCACATTTCTCCCTTTCACCTTGCACTCGGGCTTCTTCAAAGTCCATAGAACCTTTGTGAAAGGCCAACCTCCAGCTAGATCGTTCATGGGCCAGAACTTCCCAGTTTTCAATGTTTATATTGCATTTTTTTAGATTAGCCTTATGAACATCTTTAAACCTCTTATATTGACCACCGATATTCCGCTTTCCATCCTTGAGTTGGGAATAAAGTAACTGCTTTGGGAGATGGCAGTCAGGCATTCGAACAACATGACCGGTCCACTGAAGTTGGCGTTGAAGGATCATTTTTTCAACGCTAGTAGTCTTTGCTTCTTCCAGTACACTGACATTTGTTCGCCTATCTTCCCAAGTAATTCGCAGGATTTTCCGGAGGCAACGTTGATGAAATCTTTCAAGGAGGTGGAAGTGACGTTTATAGATAGTCCATGTTTCGCAGGCGTACAATAAAGTTGGTAATAAAGTTGGCTTCATAAACCAGTGTTTTGGTCTTCTTACAAATATCCTGATCCTCGAACACTCTATGGTTCATTCGAGAAAACACAGCACTTGCGGAGCTCAAACGATGCTGGATTTCAGTGTCAATGTTAGCTGTAACAGAAAGATAGCTGCCAAGATAGAGAAAATGATCGACATTTTCCAGTATTGTCCCGCCAAGCTGGATAGATGGCATCACCAAAGGGTTAGCTTGCACTTGCTGATGAAGCACTTTGGTTTTTTTGATGTTAAGTGAGAGACCAAGTTTTTTGTATGCTTCTGCAAAAGCATTTAGGATAGTTTGGAGATCATCCTCTGAATGTGCGGAGACCACATTATCATCAGCATACTGAAGTTCCACAAGAGAGGTTGTAATTACCTTACTTTTTGCTTTCAGCCTGCTGAGATTAAAAAGCTTTCTATCTGTTTGATATATGATTCCCACACCAGTGGGAAGTTTCCCCTCGACAAGATGTAAAATCATGGCGATGAAAATAGCAAATAATGTTGGGGCGATAACACATCCCTGTTTAACACCTGATCCCACTTTAAATGGAGCACCATGAGAGCCGTTGTTGTCCAAAACTGTTGCCGTCATGTTGTCGCAAGATATTCACAAATTTATTGGGGCATCCAATTTTCATAAGGATAGTCCAGAGAGCTGTTTGGTCTACAGTAACAAAGGCCTTAGCCAGATCAATAAATGCCATATAAAGGGGTTGATTTTGCTCCCGGCATTCTTCTTGGAGCTGACATGCAGTAAAAATCATGTCTACTGTCCCTCTAGAGGGGCGGAAACCATATTGAGTTTCAGGGAGGATCTCTTCTGAAATAGATAGAAGACGGTTTGCGAGAATCCTAGCAAATATTTTACCTGCGGTAGCTAAGAGAAAAATGCCCCGATAGTTTCCACAGTCTGTTCTATCACCCTTCTTAAAGAGGGTGATAATTATGGCATCCCTGAAGTCTTCTGGGATCTCTTCTCTTATCCAGATTTTTTCGATGAGTTTATTAAGATGTTGTACAAGTTCGGGGGGCCCTTCTTTAAAGATTTCAGCAGGAATCCCATCTGGTCCACTAGCTTTGTTATTCTTCATTTGATTAATGGCTTTTTTTACTTCATCCAAAGTGGGGAGTATTGCAAGTTCCTCTCTAATTTGTTTTTGCGGGATTTGCGAAAAAATCTCATTATCCACCTTAGATTTACGATTTAAAAGGTCATAATAATGCTCTTTCCAACGCAGTGCAATAGACTCTTTGTCTTTTAAGAGTTTGGTGCCATCTTTTGATTGTAAAGGGTTTGTACCATAGGTTTTTGGTCCATAAATGGCCCTTGTGGCCTTAAAAAAGCCCTGTGCATCATGAGATTCTGCAAGTTGTTGAATTTCTTCAGCTTTCTTTTTCCACCAAGCGTTCTTAAGTTCTCTTGTTCTTCTTTGGACCTCAGCCTAGCGTAGATTTTTTTCTTGGTAGCGCAGTTAATATCATTTTGCCATATTTGGAAGGCTTTCCTTTTTTGGTCAATTATATATTTAATCTCATTATCATTTTCATCAAACCAATCCTGATGTTTCTTAGTTTCATATCCAATAGCTTGTTCACAAGCTGCAGTAATGGAGGTTTCCAGCTTAGACCAATGGTCCTCAGTGTTGTCAGGAGGTTCCGTAGGTAGATGTTCCTTAAGAAGTGATTGAAGATGAGTTTGCTTAATAGGATCTTGAAGGGCGTGGATGTCCCAGTCATATTCCCCAGGTCATACTGCAGTTTCTATTGTTTCTTTTTACACACTATCCTATATTACATTATCCCGGGGGGTGGGGTGGGGGGCAGGGAGGTATGCCCAAACACCTTTTCTAAATATTATTTTTTTTCTGGTTAAAACATCCCAGAGTCATCCTGTATCAAGAAGCAAGTAACTGCCATGGAAACACATCACCTGAATATCCTGGGCTATTAATACTCCTTTGTCAAGTCCAAAAAACCTGCCAGGTATTGCCTTAAGGCAGGGGTGGCCATGGGCTGCATGCACTCCATATGGTTTGGGGCAGTCCCACTCGCTTTCCCTGCAGCCCAACTGACCAAACTGCTGCTCGGACCCCAAAGAAGCCAGGACTGCTGCTTCTGTGCAGCTAATGGTGACAGGGAAGCAGAGATCCTGACCAGGGTTGCTGGGGGAAGGAGGAGGCTTTAGTACAGAAAAGTGATAGAAAGAAAACTGTAACAACAGTACACAGAATACCTACACCCAGTATGTGCATACTATATCCCAGCCCTCAAACAGGGAGTTGCTGGAAGTATAGTGATGATAACATCAGTTTTATCCTTCAAATATAACACTAGCATCGAGTCTTTAAAAAATAAACATAAGTTTTCTAAGTTTAAAAGACAGCAGAGGGTGCTATAGATACAGTTTTGTCATACATTCTACTACTTTAGCTATTAGAAGAAAGTATTTTCTTAAGGCAGGAAGATTAAGTATTTGTTTTCAAATTTATTATATTTATTTATCATATTTTTAAATCGCCCATCTGGCCGGTCACCCGGCCGGTCAAACTAGGCCTTTTGTTGTAAAAGCAAAAATGTTGCTTTTTAGTGCATTTCCAATTATACCGGTTCAAAAATT
Source organism: Shinisaurus crocodilurus (assembly GCA_021292165.1). Classification (NCBI taxonomy): domain Eukaryota; kingdom Metazoa; phylum Chordata; class Lepidosauria; order Squamata; family Shinisauridae; genus Shinisaurus; species Shinisaurus crocodilurus. The sequence continues at coordinate 111,444,879 of CM037876.1, forward strand.
ATAATGTAGATTTATGAGGCAGGACTGAAGTCACATCCATATTGTAACTGGAAAGCTGCGTGGATCCTAATACATTTGTTTATGTGTATAACGAACAGTGCAATAATTAACCACATATCACTGTCTGTTGTTGTTGTTGTTGTTGTTGTTGTTATTGTTAAGACACAAATCCTACCTTCTGGTTTACAATCTAAGGCCAAAGTACACATAGAGCTCACTCATGTATACTTTTTATCTGATTGGTTAAGATGCCTTTCCCCCTTGCACTAGCCTTTTACTCCAGAAACAGCCTCCATGGCTGCATAGTGTGGGAAAAAGGGAAAAGGCAATGTTGGACATCATGTGTAGTGTATGTATTTAATAACTGAGTAGGGACCGATGGCGGGGCCTGTGTACTTTGACCCTCAGAGGCTAGGCATATGAGGACATGGGATTCGGACAGGAAAGGTAGAGGGCAGAGATATATTTGAGAACACCAGAAAGGAGAGATGAATTTTTTAAATAAGCATTTAAACACAGCAATGGAAGGAGACAGGAAGATGTCACAAAACTCAAAACATTCTAATGGTAGGGAGCCCTAAGGAAGAAAACACAAAGTAAAGGAATGGAGGAAGTATCTTTGGGTTTATGGGGGACAAGGATACCAGAGGAGCAATATATATATATATATATATATATATATATATATATCATTCTCTTTCATTGGGTGTTCTCTGAGTTAAGCCCACATTGTTTCCAGCTCTATAATAATAAGTGCATTTTGGCACACACAAAGTCATTAACAACAAGTAACACTGCATCGTGGATATCAAACCACATTGTACACATACATTCTTACCTAGGAATGTCACTTTCAATGGTTACACATCCATACAGGAACACTATGATTCCAACTACAGAAGATGGAATAAGAAACTCCGTGTATAAGCCCAACCAGGCAAAATACATTCCAATTTTTTCTCCAAAATATTTTCTGAAGAAAGAAAACATAAAATAAAGTTTGAAATATTAGTCATAGTTATTCTATAGAACATTTCCCTCAAGAAATATACAAGTATTTTATAAATAGCACCACCCATCCAACAGTTTACTCATTTGACAGGAGTGAAGGGGAGGGTGGTCCCTATCCCTAACTCCCAACTCCCTGCAGTGTAGGCAGGGGCAAACAATTACCAATAGACAGCCACCACCCCTTAACATCCCCCTCAGCCTGAGCCAGGGGACTCTCAGAGCTCTCAAAACACACTTGGGGGGGTGGGGGTGGCACAGAAATAAGGGTTCAAGCCAACACCCTCTATTTCAAGCCCCAAGCCTAAAAATCTAAACAGCAGCAAGACCAAACAGAAAGATCTGAATTTAGTACTGAGGCTTAAGTGGAATAAAGCACACACAAACTTTGAAATAGATGTAAAGTTTATTTACAATAAGGAAGAGGGAATGGGGTAAAATGGTATACAGAGATCAAAGAAAACCAGAGAAACTGTTTGGAACAATGCTTCAGGCAAAAATAACAAATCAGTACCTAGCCCTATCCTAAGTTGGGTCCCCAGATATAGCTGGCCTACAGCTCCCAGCATACCCAGTCAGCATGGCTAATGGCAAAGGATTCTGGGAGCTGTAGTCCAGCAACATCCGGGGACCCAAGGTTGGAGAGCCCTGTTCTAATAGGACAGGGCCCAATTCAGGATCCAAGAGCTCACAGGCCTGAAAACCAGTTAGCACAGGCAGACAAATAATGAAGATCAGAATGAAAGTGAAAACAAAACTGAAGAGCAAATGTCAAGAGTAGCACACACACACACACACCGTGCTTTATACCCCCCTCCCAACAGGCCCTGGACAAATGTGAGGCAAGCCTCCATAGCCAGTCACTGTCGGGCTGAATAACTTCCTTGGCTTTCAGGAGGAGAGGTGGGGAGTGAAAAGCTCTCACCACACACTCACACAGCCATCGTTAAGTCTAATTTGACAAGAGCTCCACCCTGGCCTTGATGAGCCTGGGGAGACTAGAAAGAATCTCCCCAATGCACACAGGTGGTTTAACAAATGCGTGCAGGCCCCTCCTCATGAAATGGAGCTTCCTTCTAGGCAGCTAAATCTTAACAAGAAAATGGATTTCTTGACAACAGGTAAAACTGCTTTCTGGCAGGTAGCCAGGATCAGTCTGAAAAGATGTTAAACACTGTTTGCTACTGACTTCATCAGGCACCATGCTACACACCACACACACAGCTCCTCCCCATTATCTAGCATGGGGTTGGGCAATCTTTTTACTGCCAGATTTTGCTTTCCCTCACAGCAGGTAATCTATTAGAGGCCGCATGTCTAGGGTGGGTAGGGCTGAACCCATTGAAGGGTGGGCCACCCCTTTTCTCACCTACTCTTCCTTCCCACAATGTGAGCTGCCAGGGCAGGGGCAGATGACTCTTCTCAGAGCTCTGAACTGATGGCCTGCAAAGGGTTTTTGAAATCAGGGACGAGGGCTGCGGATTGTCCACACCTGATCTAGCAGAACCTGCAAGAACCCAACACCTGATACAAAAGGTTCTACCCTTGATGATTTCGTAGCCCAAATATGGGTCACTGTCTGTATCATGCTGTTATTTCCCAGACCAGCACCCCCACCCTTGATTTGTGGTGTGGGTGGTGCTGATGTGGACAGCAGCATCCTGATCAGAGACAGTGATCCCCATGATGAAGGCAGTTTCTTTCACACATTATTAAAGTGATGTGGAACCAGACAACAGGGTATTTTGGTCCCGCCATGGTAATATATGGAAAAGGCCTCGAAAGTCATTTGGAACTACAAAATCTTTTGAAAGTAAGGAGGGAACAACTTGGGGTGCCTCCAAACCACAGGTTTTTTTCATGCTATCTGCCACTGAAAATTACACAAGAAGATGGTAGAGTCTTCATTCTATCCATGATCTGTCAACCAGTGTGTGTTCCCATTTAGTACTGTATTTTGAGTTTGGTTCAGCAAGGTGGAGTTGAGCAAAAGGTTGTTCAAACCTTCCCACAAAGGATCTGGACAAAGTGTTTGTACTGTCTTCCTATCTAGCGAATATCTTGACTATCTACAACAACATCCCCCCCCCCGCTGCCCCACCCACCCCACACACACTGTTCGGCTCCAGGACCAATTCACAGAAACACCTTGCTAATTTCTTTTCCCAGTTAGACTCAATTACTTCCAATCCCAATGTTTTCTCAAACCAATTAGTGCAGTAGGCCATACATGCAGCCATACAAATTCAGAACCGCATATGACGTGTAGTTCTACAATTCTTTCCTTTGTAGAGTTTGGTTTTTTTTAACCCAAAGCAAACCTGAAAGAAGGTCCAGTGATGGGAGGCTGCTTAACTCTTCCCCTGTGGCCACCTGTTTTTTCAGCCATGGGGAGAAAGTTATGATGACCCTGTATCCTTCCCTCATGGGTGAATAAACAGCTTGGGAATGATGATTTTGAGTTCAAAACGGATCAGAAGGGAGATGGTTAATCCTTTCTCCACTCAGATCTGCAACCCCCTCAGACTGCTTGGGGTTAAAAGAAATTCTGGAGGAAAGAATCACAGAACTCTGCACAACATGCATTTTTACCCTAAGACCACCCTTTGAAAGTTGATCTAAAAGGTTTGTTGCACTGGGGCTACTGTCCCCCCTACCAGGTACATGAAACATGCAGAACATGCCTACTCTGGCTCAGCTTGTCTGAGTGTGGAAAGCTAAGCAGGCTCAGGCCTGGTTATTACTTGGATGGGAGACCCCTCCTCTAGTTTCCTGCACTGAGCAGGGGGTTGGACTCGATAGCCTTGTAGGCTCCTTCCAACTCTATGATCTATGAAATCTATGACTCTTCTTGCATGGAGAAGCCACCAGGGAATTGCAGCTTTTAGCAGACTTCAAGTAGGGATGGACAAATCTATTTTGCCTCCTCTCAGTTTCTCATTTTTCCTATCCTCAGTTCCTTCTGTCCCATTTCCACATCAATTTGTGACTTTAAAAAACTATCTACATGAAAATGTGTGTACATTTTTGTACACAATTTTACCTGATATACAATTTTTTACAAGCAGTTTTCCTATATACCGTATATACATTTTCCCACTAATATTTACTAATATTATTGTGCACAATTTCCCCTAATATACACATTTTTGGTCCATTCTTTTTGGTTGGAGAACTCCATTGCAAAACTCTCAGTAGCGTGAATACCTAAGGATAACTGTGTTCTGGTTCACATATTGATTTGAGATTTGTGAATTCAGGATGTTCTTAATAAGCATTTTATTTAAAAGGTTTTGAAAAGGAAGTGGTGGTGATGGGGAGATTATGACATTAGTACTTGAGAGAAGAGGGATTTAGATTGCTTGAACCTGGCAAATTTAGCAACTTTGACCATCAGATTAGGAAAGGGAATTTGAAATGAGGTGCCCAGTTGTCCCCCTTCCCTGAGGGAAATGTTTCTCCTGGTAAGACCAAAGACTTAAGAGCTATGAGGCTGACAGTTCCTATGTCTACAGGCCAGATTTCCTGGTTATTTTTTGACACCATGGCTATCTCTTGTTACAGTGGTAAAAGTGACAGCTACTTATAGGAGTCAGCAAAGAAATGCAGGACTTCATTGTTGCAGCAGTTTGGAAGTATTACACTCCATGACCACTCAGGGATCGGGATGTATGAGAATTTTGTTTCAGTTTGCAAATCACTTGAAAGTGCCGTTCGCAATCCTGAATGTGAATGAGAGTGCATTTTCTCCAGAAATGTTCACAATTTCCCAAATTGTGTCAACAAGGTGGTTGAACATGTGCAGCCCACCACATGCATATGTAACCCTTGTGCCTATTAGCTCATTACATCAAGCCAGGAGGGACTGACTGGATGAGTTCAGGAACTGGTCAATGCTTCTTTGAAACAGGGGGCAATCCCAGTCACCATAAAGATCAGGGGTACAATTGCACCTTAGACCCAGGAGATCTAAATAATGATCTGCCAATTGTTAATATCCCCTTCCTGGGCAAGGTGCTCAAGTGTGTGGTTGCCATGCAACTCCAAACACTTTTTGATGAGACTGAGTTTCTGGATCCATTTCACCTGAGTTTTAGGTCTGATTTAGGCACAGAAACTGATGGATGAGTTATGCTGGGAGAGAGATGAGGGAGTGTAATCTGTTTATTCTCTTTGACATCTCAGCAGCTTTCAATGCCATCAACCATGGTATCCTTCTGGATAGCCTGTCTTGGAGCCTGAAGGATCACCTAGCTCCACATATGCCTGCCTATTCTTTAAGAGCCTCATCAGAAGCCTTTCTTGGGTTCCTGGGCCATCTGAGGAATGGTGAGTTTCTACCTGGGAAAGAACCATTTTCAGTGGTGGCACCCCAACTGTGGAATGATCTCTCTGGCACCTACTCTGATGTCTTTTTGGCATCAGGTGAAGGCCTTTTTCTTTTCTTTCAATTTCATTTGATCTGTTTTTCTTGTCTGGGTTTGTTGTTTTTATGTTGCTGTTGATTTTTCTGTATTCAGTATATTTTAATTTGAATATTTTAGATTTAAAGGCATTATTTAAATGCCTTTAAATCTATGCCTGGGAATTATAGTGCATGGTGCATTATAAATCTATCAAATAAACAAATAAGGCAATTTGGGGAGGGGGGAGTAGCTAAGGAGTTTGCTCTGAAGAAGGAAAATGTCAATAATAAGGACAAGAAATTAGGCTCCTCAAGACCTATATTAATTGGTTTAGCTTTCTTTTGACAACTGTGGAAGGCGGATGCCACAATTTATTATCCCAATTGATTTCCTACTTTAAGAGCCTCATCAAAGGCCTTTCTTGGGTTCTTTCAATATTTAATAGTTCATTTCTATTAGTTTTCAAATGTTACAGACACAACTTATAGCCTGCCTTTGTCAACGTGCCTTAATTTCAGTCAGGAACAAGATCAATGGTTGATCTCTGAAAACTGAGTTCTTCATTGTGATTCAGGGACAGTCTGACTGCTCAAACCAGGGTTGCAAAAAATCATGATATTTTGCAAAAAAATAAAAAAAAATGATTTTTAAAATTTAAATCAATGATTTTTTATTTATTTAATCAATTTCTCCCCCCAAAATTAGTAAAATTAATTTCAAAGTTTCAGGCAACCACATGTACAAATAGCCTACACTTAATAGTTAAGAACACCAAATTATACAGAAAACACTTTCCTCATTTTTTAACGTTACCAGTATTACTGGTTACTAGGCTACCTACATGACAGGGATGCAAAAAATCATGATTTTTTGCAAAAAATTGAAAAAATCAATTTTTATTGATGACTTAATCAATGATTCATTCACTGGTTTAAAGCATTCTGATTTAAATCATTGCAGCCCTGGCTCAAACTGCCCAAAAGATTACTTGGATAGAAAAATTCTGACGGCTGCCAAGAAAAAAGTATGTAATCTAAGAGGTGCACCCCAGGATTCCTCAAAATGTCACAGAAATGTTAGATTGTTTGCAGTTGCATGGAATCCATGAGTTGTGCCCCAGGATCCTATTCATGACTTGCAAGGGTTTTCTCAGTTTATGCACTGCAGTCACCTGAGTAGCAAAATGCCTTTGCCTAGCCCTGCTTATTACCTTTTGGCAATATTATACATTTGTTGGTATTTCTTCTAAAATTGTTAAGTATTTTGAGAGGAGGTAGTACAGATTACAACTGTTCAGTGTGCAGTAGGTTTATGAAAACAGAAAATTGAAACCATCAGAAATCTTTAAATATTTAGGAGTGAAAAACAAGAATCCGATTATGTATTATTAAACAATTCATTATAATAGTTATTGTTACGCTGTCAACATACCACTTCACCATACAAGATTAAACAGAACAGATACACAAAAAGGCTTAAGATCTAGATTAGACAAAATGATGGACAATGAACATGAATAGAGAAACATGGGGAGAGCAAAAGGAAGCATGGATAAAGTCAGAGACAGTTACAAATGCAATGTTTACTCTTGAGAAATACTAACTGATATTTAATCCCTCGCAATTTTCAGCACATCAGTGAAACACCTTTAATATCAGACACTATTTGCCTCACTTATTTCTACTGAAGTCTAGAATGGTATTGTACTATTTCTGCTAGATCATTAGAGCTAGAGGGGTTGCTTTGTCCAAAGAGATATAAAAAACAAACAAACATAAGAGTTCTGTACAGACCTCACTTCTGGTTCCAATTAGAATCCTCCCATATGCAAGGCAAGTATGGAAGAAGTACATAGGATTCAATATAACAATTTAAATAAAACAGGGCAGGGTTAGAGAGGCCCTCTTTCACTGGCATAATTTGAAATCATTTTGCACCGTACCCAAAAAGAGTTCCTTTCCTCATTAGATGTGGTCAGCTCCCTCATCAACTGCTGCATTAAAACTCAGGGATGTATTTATTTTTTTAAGGAAAAAGATAATTGGGCTGTTGGTAAGAGTGGAAAGAAAAAGGTCAGAGCAAAGAAGTTAAAAGGTGGTGTTCACTGTACAATGTTCAATTTGTTTCCTTTATAAATTAAAAATGATAAGCACTTTAGATTATTTCCTAGAGGCAGAAAAGAGAGATGGCAATTGGGCAATTAGAAAGAACAGCAAAAAGAGAAGGGCACACATGACCAGAAAATGAAAAGATCTTTAACAGAGCAATCCTATGGCCCTGTAGACAGCGTCTAGAAGGCATAGGATTTTTCGAAGTCCCAGCTCTGAGGTTGGAAAACAGCTCCAACCTCTGAGCTGGGACTCCATGCTTCGAGCACCCTCCCCACCCCACCCAGCTGGCACAGAAAGAACCGTGCTGGCTGCATCTCTGCAGTCGTAAGAGCGACCTCAGAGAAGGAGTGAAGAGGGCAGGAAAGGGGTGGGGAGGGAGGAGACTGGGGCACGAGGTATCCTGGCAGCACCCCAGCCTTTTCCCCTCCCTGTCCGAAGCGCCTCAGCTAGATGGCCAAAATTGGCTGCCCAGCTGATTTCCAGGGCAGGAGGAGCACGGAGGTGATCTTCACCTCCATGCTCCTCTTGCCCTCCATAGGATGCCCATAACCCTCCGGAGGCTTATGGGCATCCCCACTGGATTGCCCCCTGAGAGACTAACAGACCAATCCTATCTATGTTTACTCAAAAGTACATTCCACTGAGCTCCACTGCAGAGGAAGGAACATGTTCAACCTCCACATCCTATCAGAAGTGAAGTAGCTATTTTATAAAAGGGTACAAAAGGCTCACTATACTAAAGGCATAATCCACAAGAAATTATCCTATACATACCCCACTGGAATGAGTGGGAGCTGCATCAGGCAGAGCTTCCATCCTCTTCACTGGGGCTTGTACAGGAGAACTTCCCAGAGGATTATATCCAATGCACCAAAATTACACAGTTGCAATCATAGATGTTGTGTTGCGAAATATATCTCTGACAAGACTTCTAAGGATAAGATTCTTTCATGCTAACCCTAATGGGTTCTGTTTGGAGGAATGGCCAGGATATAAATGTTTTAAAGAAGATAAAATAAATTTAAATTAATTATCATGAAGACCATATTCATGCTGATGCCTGGTTCACACATGCTTGACTCAACTGAAAGAAATGTGCTCAAAGTGATGGGCGGAAATATCACAGTCCTCTCTGTGGCACTTAATCTGTGATGGCCCATTCATATCTGCAAGTTATCACTCGATGTTGCAGTCTGCAATTATGAACTTGCCCATACGTCTTTTGCCAGTATATCCAGTGTGAATATACTAAATGGACTTGAGCAAGGTGTAGAAAAAAAAATAGAATTAAATATTTTTTTAAAAATATAAAATGTAGCCATTTCCCTCATAACAACACTACAATTTAGGGTCACCCAAATAATTTGATAGGCTGTAGTTGTTCGAACTGGACTTTAGCAGAGTGTGTGCGGGTTGGGAGATTTATAATCCTTGTCTGTGTGCCAACAGACTGCCTGTACATTCCACACACAGATCTTCCAGATCTCACCTCCCTCCTCCCACTTGCAGCGTTCAGCGTGTGTGCCAGTGAACCAGCAAAGCTTCTCCGTTGCAGATTAATCCATGGAATCAGGAAACACTCTGTAACACCACAGGTCTAATTCTACCTGTTTATTCACTTAAGCAAGTAAAGTTCTACAGAGTATACAATTCCTAGTTACAGTCCATGTGCAGAGTATAAATGCATAGTAAGCATTACATCCAGTGGAGTAAGTTAAGCTTAACTCCACCTCAGCAAAGACGTTACATTGTAGCAGTAACAAGTCCAGCAAGCATCACCATAAAGAAGAACAAAGAAAGCAGTTCAGCTTCTCTCTAAAATGGCTTCAGACAGAAAACAAGTTAACACTGTCATCAGAACATACAAACCATGTGACTAGCTCATATTGCTCTCACACTTTAGTAACCCCTGCGAAAACACGAGATTCTAAAGAGACATAATAAACCTGTTTACCCCACCATTCTGTCCCTTCCATTTGTAAACAATGTGCCACAGCTGGTAATGTGATACATATTACAACAGTAGATTCAGGACAGACAAAGGGAAGCATTTCTTGACACAATGCATAATTTACTAATGGAATCCATTGTTACAAGATGTGGTGCTGGCCTGGCAACTGGCTTAGATGGCTTTAAATGGTGACCAGGTAAATTAATGGAGGATAAGGCTATCATTTGATATTTGCTATGATAGCTAAATGGAACCTCCATGTTCAGAGGCAGTATGCCATTCAGTACCAGTTGTTGGGGGCATCAGTGTGGAAGGGCTATAGTCTTCTTGCCCTGCTGGTGAGCTTCCTGGGGATATCTGGTTGACCACTGCAGGAAACAGGATACTGGACTAGATGGAACTTTTGCTGCCTCATGTGACTTTTCAGACCATGTCCTGGGCAAATGCTAATGATATTAAAATTCATGCACAATTTGAACAAGACATCTGTAGTGACATTCTTTCCCTAGGGTGGCCAAGCCAACATAAAAGCAACCGCTAGTAAATGGAACAGGCTTATTAGTAAATGGAATGAGGTACCCCAATTGGATCCCAAAGTGTAAATAGAGAGTGAATTGAGAGAAAAGAAGGGAGGAAATGTTTAACAAGTCTGAGCTACCTGGAATAACATTTTGAAGTGTGACATACACTGGAAAGAATTTCAAATGCCTTAGGAGAAAGGGTAAGGCAAACAAAAGACACTAAGTGCTGCTGAGTCACCTATTCAAACCCATGTCCCATCCAATCTTTTCACATCTTCCACATTTGCTCAACCATGGATAGCTTGGCTACAGTGGTACAGGCGTTTGTAAGCTCAAGACTGGATTACTGCGATGCGCTCTATGTGGGGCTGCCCTTAAGACTGGCCTGGAAGCTGGAGCTGGTGCAGAATGCAGAAGCTTGGCTGTTCTCAGGAGCTGCCCCTTTTCAGCATGCAATTGCTTTGCTGAGGGATCTGCACTGGCTGCCTATTCGCTACCAGGCCAGGTTTAAGGTTTTGGTACTGATGTATAAAACCCTAAACAATTTGGGACCAGGATACCTGAGAGAGTGCCTCCTCCCTTACCAATCTGCCCGGTCACTAAGGTCATCGGATGACATGTTCCTGATGGTTCCATATGGACCTATGGCCCAATTAGAGTCCACCTAGAGAAGAGCCTTCAGCATAGCAGCTCCGTTTCTGTGGAACCCCCGGCCTCTGGAGATCAGAGGTCAGAAAACATTCTATTGTTTTCAGTGCTTCCTGAAAACACTTTTATTCCAGAAAGCCTTCCTGATCTAACCAGCCACAGGTTTATTGATACAGATTTTACTGATCTTGTTTTTAACACATTGTTTTATTATTTTATTTGTTTTATTTATTTATTATATTTATGAATCGCCCATCTGGCCAGACATCCAGCCACTCTGAGCGATTTACAATCCAATAAAATACAAGGGGGGGGGGGACATACACACACAGTATAAAACACAATTAAAAACAGAACAAAACTTAAAAATCCTAACCCACCCCATATTCCCGCCTGAAAAGCCATGTTTTTAATGCATGGCAGAAGCTAATCAACTGCTCCGAAATCTCCATACTGGAATATGGAGTGGTATATAAATCTTGTAGATAAATAAATAAATATAATATGCAGATAATGATCTCTGTTACACAACAGCATGGTGAACAGCATGACAACAGTTATGAGACAGCATTTGGATGCATGCCTCTTTTTGTGCTAAAGCACTGCTCCTGAGGTGGTTTTATATGAATTTTTCGCCAGGCCTCATCACAGATAAGTCATATCTGTGATGAGGCCTGGCAAAAAATTCATATAAAACCACCTCAGGAGCAGTGCCTTAGCACAAAAAGAGGCATCCGAATGCTGTCTCATAACTTAATTCAATAAGCATGCTATCTTACTGGCAGCATATCCCTTAGTGTTGTGGCTTTCAAACTTCCTATCTTCAGGGAACCCTTTCCACATTGAATTACCTGCAGAGAGCCTCCTACACAGTAGGAGAACATTCTGAAGATGTTCTAAACCAAACTCTCAGTCTATCAAGTGTGCTGGCTAAGACAGATGACCCTTATTCTAGCCCTGTGTGTACTGTCTCTTATGGGGGAAGCTGTCTCTTATGGGGGATGGTCAGAAATTGTGGGAACATTGTCTTTCAGGATTACTGATCTTATTGAGCAACCCTAGGGTTCCCCAAAATATAGTTTGAAAACTATTGGCTTAGATAATCATGGGAATGCTTGGGAATGCTTTTTACCTCTACAATGGTGTTTGATTAATTGTGCTGATAGTCACATGAGGAGCAATTCGCTATCTGGGTCCTCCACAAGGATGTTGTCACATTTCAAAGGCTCTCGTCCCATGAACTGGCTCATCAGGGGTCAATATCATTGGACATTTACCCTATGGCATACCCACTTCGAGGCAATTACGTCCTCAGCTGCCCGTTTACTAGGACCTATAAAGAGACTGCCTTATACTGAGGGCCATTGCTTAGTAGAACCAACTTTAATGATCTCTGCAGCCAAGATTGTGTCCCATCTCTTATATGGTGCACCAATCTGGGGCAGTTACTGTAGAGATGAACTTGAGATAATACAAAACAAGTTCCTGCGCATGCTCTTGGCAGTGCCACACAGTACACCTGGTGCACTATTAAGGACTGAACTAGGTCTCCCTTCCCTGAATGCACGTATACACAAATCCATAATATTATACTGGAAAAAATTAACATCATTGCCAGAAAACCATTTAGCAAAACTATGCTTTTTGGAGTTGCAGAATAGAGAAGGCTGGGCAAACTCTTGCAGATGCTTGATGCTGAGTTACTTGATTCCCTTAGCAACGACAATGCAGGATATGTCCGATTATAAGATCCGAGATATTGTGTTTGGCGAAGATGCCAAAAGAGATCTTGAATATACAAAAAACTGCAAATCTGCCACTTGGTACGCCAAGATTAAAACAGATCACAAAAGGGCAAGCTATCTGCAAGAGCTAACCTTCTTCCCTGTTAGGCATGCTTTTACCCAGCTCAGATTTGAAACAATGCCCACTGAGTGTTTGGCTGGAAGGTTTTCTAACAGACCTGCACAAGAGCGTTTTTGCATATGTGAAACAGGGCACATTGAAGATCTGGTACATTATATTATATATTGTCCACTATATAATTCACCCAGGGCCAGATTTATTCTTCCTTTTCAGACTACTTTAGAAGGTCAATAAGACGATTTTAAAATTAGATGGTTGTTGGCTAATGTGGACAAATTTACTAGCTACAGGATAGCTTTATTTGCGTTAGCTGCAAGGAAAATAAGGGCAGCCTTTATAAACCAAACTACTGCCAAACCATAAGGGGGCCATACAGAAAGAATGTTTCTAAACCTTTATTATTTTATAGCATTTTGTTTCATTTTATTTAATGTTCAACCTGTTTTTATTTTATTTTATACTTCATGTATATATGTATTGTGATGTATTGTGATGGCCATTGGCTATAAACAATAAAATTCTGAGAGAATATCATTGGACATAACATATCAGACTGTATACTGGGTGGCAAACATTTTCATAAACAGGAAGGGAAACTCCCAAGTAATTCTATTACTACCATGCAAACACAGAAATGCAAATGGAATCTTATTATTAATTTGCTAATATTGTCTCTCAGTGAACATCCTTGTAAAGAGAATATAACTCAGAACCTCAAACACTATTAAATAACACTGGGGGCGGGGGAAAGTACATAACGTTTTATTTCAATGAATGCTTACATTCTTCTCAAGTCTGTGATGAAGTCCGGAAGTCTGGAAAAGAAGAAACAAACTACCCCTCCACATACAAGACATACAATGGTCAAGATCTTCATCATATAATACAAATTTATGGAACTTTGCCATGTTTCACGACCCAGGAATCGGCCTCAGTGCAACTGGGTGCTCTATTACCTTATAAGATCAATAGGCTGAAACTTGTAAAATGCTCCGTATCTTGCCCATTCTCGATACAGCAACTGAGGGGGGAAAGGGAGAAGATAGTTTATATATTACATCTAAATTACAAAGAGGAAGTTCTCCAGGCTGAATTGGAGCCAAGATTGAGCCCCACAAGATGTGAGCTCAGGCCGCAAAACTTTCTCTCTCAGTGTTAGTCCTCAGTTCCACAACATGTGAAACAGTAATAAAAATGTACACCACGGAGTATATATGAATAACCACAGCATGCCTCACATACCTGGGATTAAAATGCAGGGTGTCTGGGATAGAGGATGCATGTTTCAAGCAGGAATAAGGTCCAACCCCTGTCTTTCAGCCAGAGCAGCGAGACTGGTGGTGGGAACTAGGAAGAGGGCCTTTTCTGTGGCGGCCCCCGTACTGTGGAACTCTCTCCCAAGTGACCTCCGCCATGCCCGCTCTCTGCTGAGCTTCCGCCGCTCACTAAAAACTTGGCTGTTCAGGCGGGAATATGGGGTGGGCTAAGATTTTAAAATTTTATACTGTTTTAAATGTCTTTTATCCTGTTTTTATTTTGTGTACATCGCCCAGGGTGGCCGGTTTGCCGGCCAGATGGGCGATAAATAAATGTAAATAAATAAAAATAAATAATCACTGAATGTTCTGTAATGTGGGGCTTGCACTGTAGACAAAACATGTTCTATGGCTATGCTGGAGGGCTACAAGTTACCCACCATTCACTAAGTGATCCCTTATTGACTTGGATCACCCATGTGACTAATCAGCAGAAATAATGGCATTAAACCAGCATTAGTGAGAGTAAACGACAGCACCAAAAAGGACTACTTAAAAATGTTTTCAATATCAAAGCATTTTTCACAAAATATTTCTTTTCCCATCAGGGCTGAACAAAACCTCCACAACATTTCTGGTTCTGCAGAACAGGGGGAGCATCCCCCCACCCCAAAGCAGCATGATTTCATGTGGTGGCCCTTTTTATAGTTTAAGAAAACACTGCCTGTTCTGGTGGCAGCTCTTCTTTAAATTTTATTTTTACCTTTAAAGTTTAAAAGTTGGTGAATATGCCAATGGCAGCAGCTGGAGCAGAGGGTCAGCTGCCATGTTTTTTCCATCCCAATATGCCCCTGGACAGGACCGGTGCAGGGCAGTTTGGCGCCCTAGGCAAAATTATATTTAGCGCCCCCCCCTTTTGTGCCGTGGGGGGGCTCCAAAGCAAAGCAGCCCTGCTCTGCAAACCACCACCCCCCGCAGCCGCTGGACCCACCCACCCCCGCAGCCGCCGCCACCCCCCGCAGCCCCCCACCATCCCCCCGCAGCCCCCCCTACCTTCCCCCCGCCCTGGCCGCCGCCTCCTCCGAGAAGTGACGCGACAGGACCACCGCGCTCTGTTTTTGCCCGGGGAAACCAGGGCAACGGGGCTGTTTAAGCCCTGTTGCCCTGGTTCCTCCCGCCAAAACAGAGCGCGGGCGGGGCTCCGGAAGCGGCGCGGAGAAGGTAGGTGGGGGGGGGTCCAGGCGGCTGCGGGGGGAGGCAGGGGGTGGCGGCTGCTGTGGGGGGTGGCGGCAGCGGGGGGAGGGGGCGGCAGCAGTGGCGCCCAGGCTCGGCCCCACCACTACCTCCGGGCGCAATCCCCCCGCACTGACCTGGTGGTGCCTGAGGTGGCAAGGCGGCCGGGCGGGGCAGGAGCGCGCCGGCAGCTAAGAGGAGGCCTAGTTTGCCTAGCGGTAGCGCCGGCCCTGCCCCTGGAACAATGTCCTTGGTAGTGGTATATCTCAATTTTTAAAGTAAAAAAAAGATTTTTTGAACAAGAGCTGTCACTGCTACCAGATCAAGCAGTGTTTTTAAAACTATTTTTTTTAAAGTGGCTAGCCATCATGGTGAGCTCCCCCTCCCCTCTGAAATAATTCGCAGTATTTTGGGGACCAGCTCCCCAAAAAACAAAATGCTGCCACCCAATTTTCCACCTGTGAAATGGAAATTGGGAACTGTATTTCAGGTTAGCCATATGAATAATTATTTTAGTCTCAAAATCAAAATGAAACAATATTCAGCACAGCCCTAATTGTGAAATTAAGCATTATGTTAAATGTTCTTAAGTTTTTAGAACAGAAAATTATCATCATTTTACTACTAAGCCTGCTTCATATGCCAGTGCGGTAAAGGCTCTCACAGGTGGAAAGGAATATAGGAAGCTACCTTATAATGGGCGGGTTCACATGACAGGCTAAGCCAGACTACTGTGGTCTGCTTAGAAGCCACCCTCCCCCCAATGCGCCTGACAGACGATCAGAGCAGGCCGAGCAGAGCGTGCCCTCCCCATCTGGCAGTGCCACTGCCAAGCAACAGCGGCTGACAAGGGAGAGCTGGGCTGTGCTTAACCTACTCCAGAGTAGGCCAAGCAGAGCGTGGCTCGCCCCACACTGCTCCAGCCACCAGCCCTTGGGTGGGTGGGGGAGCCTTATACGCCAGGGCTGCTTGCCATGCAGTGTGAACTGTGTCAGGCCATTGGTCCATTTAGCCCAGTATTGCCAACACTGGGCGGGTTCACACATAATGGCTTCCCATGGTTTGTTTAATGTAGTTGGGATTGCATGGGAGCGAGCAAGTGAACATGCTGCCTCCTCACCGTTCAACACTTCCACTTTGGTAAACAATCCAGGAACACCCCACTGAGGGAGAAACAAGTCAGAATGTGTTAACCCAACAACAAACCATGTTCCTGGATTGTTTACCACAGCAGAAACAAAGAGGAAGTGGTAAGCAGCGGGGAGGCATCACGCTTGCTCGCTCCCATGCAGTCCCAACTATCCATGGTTTAAACAACAGATCAGTAGTCGATAGGTGTGACCAGGTCACTGACTGGCAGCATCTCTCCAAGGTTTCAGGTGGTTTTTCCAGCCCTACCAGGAGACACCTAGGACTGAAGCGGGGACCTTCTGCATGCAGAGCATGTGTTCGACTGCCGAGCTATAGCCCTTCCCCTCCAGCAATCTGCAATAGAGAGGGGAAGATGATGATGCGCTCAGTCAGTGATCCTTAGTTTGAGAGTTGGGTTTCCAGGTACAAAAATGTGCTTATTTTCATCTGTGGATAGTTGGAGAGCTTGTAATACTGGGAAGGAAGAATTTAAAAAAGTTAACATGCAGACAGGGCCGGTGCTACCATTAGGCCAACTAGGCAGCTGCCTAGGGCGCAGGGCTAAAGGGGGCGCCAGAAATGCCTTGGGAAAAAAAATACAGCGCTCTTAAGTGGGAAGTGGGGCCCCTAAATATCTGATCTTGCCTAGGGCACCAAACTGCCTTGCACCGGTCCTGCATGCAGATTACCGGAGTCCCTTAAAACTGTAATTCTAAGGTGAGTTGTCTTGTAGCCTTTTTCACCTGGAACAGGCATCTCGTCACAGCACAATCCTATGTGTGTCTACTCAGAAGTAAATCTCATCAAGTTCAATGGGAATTACCCCCAGGTAAACAAGTATAAGATTGCAGCCTTAAGCAGGGAAATTCTTTTGCTCTTAATTAACAGTCTTAGGGAGAGCATCTGCTGTAGTCAATGCTTCTTTCCAGGCATGCCCCAAATAATTTGTTTCCGAGGGGCCTTTTCTGCAAAGAGGGCCTGAAGAGGGTTAATTAGGATTACCTTTTGCTTTATAAGCTGGTACATAAATCTTAATCAACAGAGCTTCCTTATAAGGAAATGCAACCCAGACAATCTTAGTCCACCAAGGGGGCGGGGGGCACACACTGCAAGGAAGTGGAAGTTGCATATGTACCTTAAAGGGGACACCATCTAAAAGGGTGGGGGTAGAAAACAGTTGTTTTTTTAAAATGTCTCTCTCCCTTTAAATCTGATCAGGGCATTTCAGGAAATTAAACACTGAAACTATTCAGATAGAAAACAGATGATGTTATACATAGAAATCCTACAGTCAAGTCTTATGGCTGGGCAACAGAAACATATGTGAATAATCAATGCAGTATTTCTGGAAAGAACCTTTTATGTTTTTAATACTTAACACTTCATAAGAGGACCTAAATGGGCAGGATAAAAAGAAGGTCAGCCCAACTTGTATGGTGAATATTTTTCCAGGCACGAAGATATTTTAAAGTGGCGTTCTCCACCACCACCACCACCCCTGCCACCCTTTGCCATTTTGTCCAGTGACTCCTTGTAGAATAGCTGCTATTTTAGCATTTTGTCCTCCAGAAGGAAGTTTTAGCTACCTTTAGTTAGGCACATGCTGCCTCCCCTTTTACAGGTAAAAGGGATACTCCATTTACTCAAGCCTCGCCCACACTTGTGCTCCTTTGACTACATTTTATTCATTCATGGATTTTCAGCACCCCTTAGTGGCCAGACATTGTGTTTGTCAAATTCTGTTTAGGAGAATCATCCACTGGGAAACTCTCTGGAGTTATGCCCCATTGAATTGAATGGGAGTGATCTTGTGCAGATCCCATCCATTTCAATGGAGTCTTGTGTAGGAGAACGTCTTGCTACATTATGCTCCAAGTGTTTGTTTATGTGGGTGTTTATTTATGTCAAATATACTTATGTATTTTTATGTTTATTATGCCCCCAGTGTTTGTTTACATGGATGTTTACGTATTTCAAATATATTTATGTATTTGCACATTCAGTATTCAGAACTGTCCATCTTGGTCTCATCAAGATTGTCATTTTATGTTATTTTTTAGGTCAAGCTTGTTCCATCCCATTTCCACACGAGTTTAAGGAGGCCTTTCCCACAATGAGAGCCTGAAGAGGGTTAATTAGGATTACCTTTTGCTTCATGAGCTGTTACATCAATCTTAATCAATAGGTCTTCCTCATAAGGAAATACAACCCAGATGGTCTCAGTCCATCTTTGTCTGCTAGAGAAGGAGTGGAAGTTGCATATGTATCTTACAGTGGACACCATCAAAAAGGGTAGGGGTAGAAAACAGCTTTTAATGTATGCATTTTTGTGTGCATCTTAAAATGTGCGCATTTTTAGATGCACACACCCATGGGATACAGTGGGTTTGTGTGTATTTTGGAAATGTATGCATTTTTCTTTTCAAACTTTTCCAAATGTGCACATGTGGCCGAACACGTTGTTTTCCTGTTGCGTTGCAAACTTGGAAATGTATGGATTTCTCACTGCAAATTGCATTCTGGCCCCTGTTCAGGTCCAGGAGGTGCAAACTGGGTAAATCCATTTTTAAAAATTCTCAACAGAGTGACTTTCTTACACATCCCTAGTATTTAGGGAACCTGACAATCTTTCACCAATCCACTGCTAGGGACAGGATAAGAGGCAAGGATAAGAGGGGGAAGGGCTCATATTCAGTAGACAGCCAGCTGGAATAGGCAGTACTAAGGTACTTATACCAATGGCGTGACAGAATATACGGCAGCTTCATTTGTTGAAGCAGTTCAATTTGCAGAAGCCAATCCAAATGTGGGAATCAGTCTCCTCACATAGAACATTTATACCATAGTGAAGAGAACAAATTCAATGTTAGGAATTATTAGGAAAAGAGTTGATAATGAATAAAACAGTGAGCATGCTAATGTCATTATACAGACCTATAGCTTTCAGACAGATTTAGAAAACTGTATGATATTGTGGTCACCCCAGCATCAAGAAGGACATCATAGGGCAGGTAAAATGACCAGCCATGGGGGCATCTTTATGAGTTAGGTTCAAGAATTTAACTTAAGAAAATAAGGGCCAAACTACACATTACATTATTCATGCATTCTTTTAAAAAAGTATACTTAAACAGGCCACTTTTATTTTAAAGAAAAAGCATCTGCAGTGCCCCTATCTGGACTGTAGTTCCAATCTGAACTGGGATCATGGCAGTTTCCTGATAAACCACCCCCTCCTGCTATTTGCCCCCAAAGGCACTTTTTCAGTAAACAAAACCTTCAAGGGCAAATAACCGCAAGGGGAGACAACGTCTGGCAGGAAATTGCCATAGGGCTCCAGTCCTGATTGGGAGAACATTCTGGTCTCAACAGCCCTGTGGCTCATGCTGGCTCAGCTTGTCTGAGCGTGGAAAGTTAAGCCGGGCCAGGCCTGGTTGTTACTTGGATGGGAGACCCCTCCTCTAGTTTCCTGCATTGAGCAGGGGGTTGGACTTGATAGCCTTGTAGGCTCCTTCCAACTCTATGATCTATGAAATCTGGGGCTGCTTCACATGTCTCGGGCCCCATGGTTGATTTTTCCTCAAAATAAAGGTGGCCATATTAAGCACACTTCTTAATGAATTAATACTGTCATTGGACTTTGGCCCTGAGGAGAGGACATGACACAGCTTTACAAAATTATTAATGTTATAGAAAGACTGAATAGAGAGAAATGATTCTCTCTCAAAAACAACAACAACAACAACAGAACTTGGAGTCATCCAGTAAAACTACAAAGCAGTAGGTTCAAGACAGAAAAAGTAAGTGACTTCTCCATACAATAGATCATTAAGAGAGCAATCCTATGGTCCCTGGGCAAGCATACCAGGGACCATAGGCTGGCTCAGATTCCCCCATCCAAAGTCAAAGACAGTGCTCCAACCTCAGAAGGGAGAGTCAGAGATCTGTCCCCCACCCCCTTGCAGCCAGTGTAGAGAGAACTGTGCTGTGTCGACCTCAGAGAGGGGGGAAAGGGAGGGGACTGGACAGGCCAGGATACAAATTATCCTGAGCCTGCCTCCTCCTTCCCTCCCCCTTTGAAATGCCCTTGTTAGACAGGCTGGAAAACTCGTCTAGCGAAAAAAACAAAGATCGGCTCACAGGGAGGCAAAGATCGCCTCCACCGCTCCTCCCACCCAGCTGGCTTCAGCCTGGCAAGGCACTGGAATCTTGGAAGCCTTCAAGTTTGAGGGCACCCATGCAGCAAGGGTGCAGTCCACAGGATTGCACCCTCATTTATGGAATTCATTGCCACAGGTTATTGTCAAGTTCACTAGTATGGATGTAATAGAAGAAAGATCTATATATCAGTAGCTATGATCTATGATAACTAGGAATGAAACCTCCATGATCAGAGCTAGACTACCTCTGATTATCAAAATACTGGGGAGAACATTAGGAGATGACTATCTTTCTCATGCCCTCTTTGCCAGATGTATCTGGCTGCCTGGTGAAGGAGACAGAATGCTGGACAAGGTGGAGTCTCTGGTCTGATCTAATAAAACAATTCTTTTTAATCTTAAGCCAGGGAGTTGATGTGATGGTCCATGGGGGCCTGTCTATTCGTGTGTGTGTGTGTGTGTGTGTGTAAAAGACACACTTATTTAATCTGCATGTCACAATTTGTAGTGAAAATATTTGGGCATTATTCTCTATATAGGATTAAAATCAATCATGTGGAGCAAGGCTGAATGTTTTTATTTTACCTTTTGGACCTCCTTTTGTTTCAGCCCCTCCACTCTCCCTCACTCTCCAAGCTCAGCAGATACAAATGACGGGCGTAGTTTGCGGAGGCAGCGACAGCTTTAAATGCCTTCCTCCTCCATTGCAACACAGGAGCTGGCTAGCAGTGGGAAAGGGAGGCAGTGTGTAGCTAATCAGTTACCTCCCTTCTTCCCTCTCTTGAAGTCAATGCAGCGTTGCTCGCTTTCCTCTCCACCTACCAAACTAGTTGCCATACTTTTGTTCTGACAAAATGAGAGTATGAAAAAGATACAGAATGTTGGGAACTACAGTAATACCTTGGATTGCAAGTAACTTGGTCTGAGAGCGTTTTGAAAGACAAGCAAATTTTTTAAATAGATGTTGACTTGATAAACAAGCGACGTCTTGCAATACCGCTCGCCTCGAGCAGGCGTAGCAGGCTGAAATCGGCCCCGCTCACGCCCGCCAGAGACTCGCTTTGATATAAGAGTGGATTACAAGCACGGTTCCGGAACGAATTATGCTTGCAATCCAAGGTATTACTGTATGTTAAATGATAAATAGATAGATATGATAAATAGGTGGAGAGAGCAATCCTGTGGCCCCTAGTCAGCATCCAAGGGGCCACAGTTTACCCAGATCTGAGGTTGGAGACAGCGCTCTGACCTTGGAGGGAGCAAACTGCAACCCATCCCACCCCTCACAGCCGACATGGAAAGAACCACGCCAGCTGCCTCTCAGAGGTCAGGAACACAACCTTGGAGAGGGGGGAAAGGAGGCATTTCAGTGGGTGAGGACTGAGGAGGAGAATGGAGAGGCCAGGATATGAGCTATCCTGAACCTCTGCCAGCCTCCTTCCCTCCCCCTTTGAAATGCATTCATTAGACCAGGGCTCTCCAACCTTGAGTCCCCCGATGTTGCTGGACTACAGCTCCCAGAATCCCTTGCCATTAGCCATGCTGGCTGGGTGTGCTGGGAGCTGCAGGCCAGCAACATCTAGGGACCCCAGGTTGGAGAGCCCTGCACTAGACAGGCAAAAAAGCCCATCTAGCGAACAGGCAGGGTGCGAGGACAGGGGGAAGCAAAGATAGCCTCCGCCACTCCTCGCGCCCTGCATAGGATGAGCGTAAGCCTCCGAGTTTATGATCGGCTTACAATCATCGCAATAGGATTGTGCTCTAACACAACTTGTAAACACAATTTGTATGAATTATATCTATTTGAATCACTGGTTACTACCATGTACAGCAGAGATGGGCAACTTGTGGCCCTCCAGATATTGTTGGAGTGCAACTGCCAGCATCCCTCACCCCTGGCTATACTGGCTGGGACTGATGGGAGTTGCAGTCCAACATCTAGAGGGCCACAGATGTATAACAAAACCAAAACCTGCTGAGGATGTTCTGATAAAACAGTAATGAATTATACTCAAGACAATTAGTGGAAGAATAACACAAAAGATCATAGCACCATAATATGGATCTGATCCAGTGGAAAGTTCTTCTGTGCAAGCTGTGCTGAAATATATGGGAGCTGTGGAAGAGCAGGATTACTCCAGATTGGGCTGTGCTGTGCTCTGTTTGTGGTAGATTTTCATCACAAAGATGTTTTGCAATGAATGGGTCGATGCATACAAATCCAATGCAAACCAAGGCAACCAAGTAAAATACTTTACCTTTCTTTCATTCATTTCTTTGTCTTCACCTTCATATTCACCCTGGAAAAATGACACAAATGGTAAGAAATATTACAGGGAGAATTCCTAGCGAACGGTATGATACCTTTTTAGTACTGACATGTCGCTCAGTCATTTTAAGCCAAACATGGTTAACACAATCTCCTCTCTCTACTCCACATCTATGCCTTGCCTCAGTTGCCTGTGATTCCATGGAAACCTCATCCCTCATAGTAACCAGATATATCAGATCCAATGGATGATCAAAAGAATGACATTGCTATATACCTTGCATAACAAGGGCAAAGCATTCTGGACTCTGAGGAAGGGGAAACTAGATTCCTGAATTCCCAGAACAACCTTATTCATGAAGCTTGTGCTCAACTCCTAGTTTTTATTACCAACTGCCACAAAATCTAAGTACTCGTAACTGAATTTCCTCACATCCATGGTGACATGTTAACCATGCACCTTGTCTTCTATTACCCTTGTCTTCTATTCTCTCCTCCAGTCATACTTTCCACTGAAAACGCCTTGGGATAGAGATCTGTCTTTTTGAGCTGTAAAGTGCTAGGAACAGTGATGGTATTCTCCCTATATAAAAACAATGATGATGATACTAAAGATCATGCCTGCTGCAGCCTGCAGTGTGATCCAAGGACGAAGATGAGATTATGCTCTAGGGTTGGGGTACTACAGGTTAATGGACTGGTCAGATATTGGAAACTGACCAATCTGTTGACCACCTATTTATTATTTTACTGCAGTAATATTATCAGACAGTCTATCAAGAAAGCCCTTGCATAAGTGACAGCACACTTTTAAATATTGCATTTGACAGATGAAATAGAAATGGCAGGAGTAAAGGCCCCGTCTTGCTCCCCAGTCCTACAGAAGACCTGGTTTGTGGTTTCATACAACTCCATTGGGACCAGAACTACTTGATCTTCAACTCATCCCAGAGTTCTTGTTCTGCCCTCTCCCCTCCCAATGAAGCCACATGATCTTGCTTTCCTTATTGGCCAGTACACATTACATTGGAGTTTCATGACTGGAAGTCCCAACATGCTTTTTCTTCTTCAAAAAACAGCCACGGGGTGGGGTGCAATTTTAATCTGGGCTGCAGCATGGGGTGAGGTTTAATCCTTTGTCCCTGCACCAATACCCTGGCGCACGCACACACACACACACACACACACATATATATATATCACTCTCTCTCTCTCTCTCTCACACACACACACACACACACACTTTCTGCCATAATATGAGAGTTTTGAATGAAACCCAACCATGCTGAGGTTCTGAAATAAGGATTCTGGCAATACTGATGAGACATATACAGGAGTCAGGACATGCGTTGGGGGGGGCGGGTGCAGTTGTCTCCATGTGACCTAGCATAGATTCTGGAAAGGACTGAACTCTGGAGTCTTCTAGAAAACAGTAGTTATATCTACTTCCCATAATACTGCCTGTTCTTTGTTTCTATTCTGATAAATTAATTATTTGAATACTTGACTATGATTTGACAACTTCTGAACAATATTCAACCACTCAACTGCAAACAGTATGGTGCCAGCACTATGATGGCTCCTCTCCTTTCACTAGCTGGCGTAGTACCTGATAATCAGGTAATGTGGGCTCGACTTAAGTGCAGCGGTACTTAAACTTGGCTATATTGAGAACCACCATATTTTGTTATCTCAACACCATACATGGAGAGATCTTTGTCCCACCCCCAATGTCCACATGTTGAGCATGGATGGCTAAGCAAAGAAGCCTAAGTGCATAAAGCTCTCCAAGCATAGCTTTTGGTACAATCTCGAAACCTGCACACTCAGGGTCCCCGATCACATGGAAGCACATGGTGCAGACCAGTGTTCTTCGACCTTGGGTCCCGAGGTGTTTTTGGCCTGTAACTCCCAGGATGCCCCAGCCAGCATAGCTATGCTGCTGGCTGGGGCATGCTGGGAGTTGTAGGCCAAAAACATCTGGGGACCCAAGGTTAGAGAACACTGGTGTAGACTATCCCAATTCAGACACCCACACTCAACACATGGATGTTGAGGAGACAGGACAACATCAGGACTGGGGCCAGCAGCACAGCAAGACCCCACTGTCCCCTTCTGTGCATGAAGCCCCCTTAATGCAGAAAATGTGTAGAACAGGGGCTTTGTGTGCAAGCCAAAACCAGGACACTGCTTCTTAAAAGAAAACATGTTACACCCCAGCAGTATCTCAGACACAGCAATAATTAAAGGTGCTTTATACCTACATCATGAAGGGAATAGGCTGTTTCATATACATTGTTTGCGATTAATGTGTTAATACCTATAGAAAAACAAACAAATAAAGATAATTCAATACCAACAGTTACTGTTTAAAAGAAGTTTTATCTTCATATTTAAATTATATTTTACTTAGAACTTGACTTTTAGCACAATGGAGTGATACTCAGGGTCCTACAGGGGCTTCAACTTAGAAATGCAATAAAATTTCCAAACAATTCAAAGTCTAGGGGAAAAAATCAGATTTTACCATTCAGAATTTAATGTTGAAATTTGACCACGAAATTTGAATTTTGGAATCCAAATTGGGCATCCAAATTCGAATTTCAGCTGCTTTAGTTTTCACATATTCAAGGAGTTGCTTTCTGATTGTACCATCTTCCATTTCAACTGAAATTTACTAATGCCCCTTCATGCCCGCGGTTCAAATACTACCTACTGCTGCAAACAGAAGTGATTAAACATTACTTCTACTGAAATATCTTCATAAATAAAATGGTGATGTTCAACACCAAACATTCACTGAATATTTCCGCAGCCAGGGAATGCACAGTGTATTTTAACTGACAAAATCCACAGAAGAGAATTTTGGACAATGGGCCATTGTGTAGCTGAGTGGATTAAGAATGAATTCTCTGTGAGAAGGGAATACTGCTTGGATTTTGATAGCTAATATTCAGCTTTGGCTTCTGTTGTCATTGCCTTAGAGAAAACGATAATTTATTTACTTATTTTAAATTATTTTTTTAATCTGAAACTTCTCTTTCCCCCCAATTCTCTGTCCAAAATGGACAGGAATGAGCATCAGGACCAGATGCTCCTCTGATCGTGCGCTGTCTTTGGTATGAACATCCTGGCTTGTATTGAGCCAGAGTTCCCATTACATCTGAACTAAGGAACTCTGGCTTATTGTCACTTAACAACCAGAAAAATAAGCCAGGATCACATCTGATTGTCTGAACCAGAACAATGTTTTCAGAACAGTTTGCATCAGTATCTGCTAGGATCAGTTTTGCATGAGAAATGTAATGTATGAAATTTCTTGGATTTCAGCCAAGGTGGGGGGAAAGCCTCAGCTTGGAAAGAAGAATGAAGCAGCTGGCAGCAAATACCTTCAAACATGACAAGGCAGTCTGGAAATGGTGCTTGGAATATCATTTCCCACAATGGATGGTTTACTTGTTGATTTAGTAGATTTATATCTCACTTTTCAACTATAGTCCTCAAAGTGGCTTACAATATTTATAATGCACAATGGATTCAGCAAAAGGAACCACATCATAAAACACACACACACACACACACACACAGAATAGAACAACACAACCAGCTCTACTTGAGCAGGAGCCAGGATTTCCTTCCCACAGAGCAACTGATGTCATTTGGCCCTATGGGGAGGAGCAATCCAAAAGCAGCAGGCCATGATGTTCTCTTTGGCTTCTCCTGGCTTCCTCACTCCTTCTTCTTTCCCACAGGACACATTCAAGAATATGAGAGCTCATGTTCACATCTGGGGTGTGATGTGAATGAGGCAATTCCTAATGTTTAACGAACTGAGACAAAATTCTCATAAATACCTAGTAGGTACCTGGCAGGCCTCTTTCGGGACAGCGGGGGGACACACACTAGTAAAGAGGTCTGCTCACAAGCAGCCACTCACTACACCTCAGAATGTGAGAGTACTTGGAGCACTTCTCATGTAAGGCACACTGCAACCCAACACTCACTTGACTCGAATACTTCCACAGTTTTGTAAACCCACCACAAAGAACCAATAATAATATTGCTGAAGTCAGCCTGAGGGAACACCCGCTTTTTTCTTTCTTCCTTTTTTCTTTCTTAGTTTTTTTTTTTTTAAGGAAACAGCAGTGCATTACTAAACTCAGAAATAGATTCTATTGAGTTTAATGGGGCTTACTTCCTAGGAGGTGTGCTTGGAAATTGAAATGGG
Source organism: Shinisaurus crocodilurus (assembly GCA_021292165.1). Taxonomy (NCBI): domain Eukaryota; kingdom Metazoa; phylum Chordata; class Lepidosauria; order Squamata; family Shinisauridae; genus Shinisaurus; species Shinisaurus crocodilurus. The sequence goes on from CM037876.1 coordinate 111,471,667, forward strand.
AAAAAGTGGGTGGGAAAATGAGTGAACAAATAATCATAATAAAGAAATTGGCAAATGATATTGGTCCAGTGTGGCGTAGTGGTGAGAGTGTTGGGCTGGGACTCGGGAGATCTGGGTTCTGGTCCCGGCTTGGCCATGAAACTCACTGGGTGACTTTGGGCCAGTCACTGACTCTCAGCCTAACCTACCTCGCAGGGTTGTCATGAGGATAAAATGGAGAGGAAGAGGAAGAAGATTATGTAAGCTGCCTTGGGTTCCTTGCAGGAAAAAAGGTGGGGTGGGGTATAAATATAATAATAAATAGATAAAATAAATAAATGTGTCTATACTGTAATATATTGTAATAAAATGTTATTGTATTGTACTATTATTGTAAATCTCCGACATAGGTTCGCTCTTCTTTTATTTCAGGGCCAGTTGAACTGAAAGTTGGTGAAAGCTAATTTCTTGAAATTGTTACTTAAAATAGATTTACCACATGCTAAACCATTTCTGTCTCTAAACAAAACATGGTGCTTCTTTGGTTGGATGATCATCAACTACAAAAGCAGCATGATCAAAGTGTGAGAAGAAAAGGGATACAATCTGTGTTATGGCTCTTGAATGCAAACAAATTATGCTAAACCATATGCATCAAAGTTTCCAGTGGTGTATGATAATTTGCTGAACATTCCACTATACCACTGGGGGTGGGGGTTAGGCAGCCATATTGCTCTTTTTTCTTCCACCAATGAGCTGGCAGCCCCCAAACAGTATACATTGGCTACAAAAACACAAATATTGTATGGTTGGTTCCATTTTCCTAAATAAGCAGGACCTAAAAGAAGTCTTGTTAGTTGTGGGCCCCATGGGGTACATACACACACACAACACAAAACCCCCAGTAACTTTGAAAATATGAAAAAAGAAACCTTTGAGAAGAAAAACTTTACCATCTATATTATGCAAGCAGAATCAATAAATTCACAGAATGAGTGCTGTACTTTGGAAGTGCTCAGAGCAGCTCCAAAGTTTAGCATGATGCCACAGATAAGGCCACACCCTGCCCCTGAGTTGGGGGAAGGTCAGGGCTATTGAGATTGCCAAAATCTAAGGACCCCTGGCCACATAAATATTTATTATCAGAATAGCCCAATGAAGCATTTCTTGGTATTTGATTATCCAGATATTTTGGATTTCCCTCAAGCTGTTTAGATATATCGGGATGCACTGCAAATGTGTTTTTACAAGCTTATGAAGTGCATAATTTAAAATAATTTACAAACATATTAAAAACCAGCCCTTAAAATCACATGCTGTTTTGTTTTGTTTTTAAATGCAAATTCTTACCCATGCTGTTTTTGGCTTTTGTACTATATGTGCGCTTCAAAATTTCATGTACCTATATTAAAAAAACAAGTACAAAAGAATGATTTAACTAACAGACAACTTCCCTTCAAGGATTATATGTTCCACATGGTTCTAGCAGAAGCCAATAAACCAATGCACATAAAAGAAGTAGTCACTATAATTATTAAGGCTGTCCTAAAAGTTCTGGATGGCTCATTTTGGTACATTCACAGGGGTGGAGATGGGGGCGAAAAGGAGAGGGCAAAGAGGCCCACAAAATGACAAAATTCTTAAGAATTAGGTGTGGAAGACTTAACTTTTTTTTCATAAAAGTCAATGACAGAGGCATCTCTTTTTCTCTCTTTAAAAAAAAAACTTCTTGTTGCAAATAACATGTTGCCCCACAATGCCTCTGAGGTGCATGGCTGGGGGGAAAACATGGAGGCATTGTGGAGCGACATAGCCTCAGAGAACTGTAAGAGGCAGCAGAAACAGGGTTGTTGGTTTTTTTTAAGAAGAAGAGGAGGAGGAGGAAAGGGAACCTAATCCAGCCCAAGGACATTTCCCAGCCACCCCACTGATGCTTTGGCTCCCTCCTTGGATCCATGCCTGAACTCTACCCCCACCCAGGAGTCTACCAGGGAGCTGATCAGAGTCAACAGGGGCTTCTCCTCCCCACCCACTCTCCAAGCCCCCTGGAGGCTTAGGATGTGGGGAGAGGAATCCCCCTGTTATCTCCAATTAATGATCACAGATTCCCAGGGGTATTCCCCTTAATTTGCCAATTGCCCTCTCAGCTGGGAGGGCAAGCAGCCTTCCCCAATCAGAGATGCTGCTGCATGGGCAAAGCAGTCCTGACAGAAGTTATTGCATGTTGGGGCTGCTTTGCCCTCACCACAACTTCTCCCACTGAGGACTTGGTGTGGGAGAAGCAACCCTGGCATGAAGCATCAGCTGAAGTTCCAGCCAGCGGTTCAGTGGGGGAACAATGACATCAGAGGGCATGACCAACCCTGTGATGTCAGGGGACATGACCATATCCCATTATGTCATGGCTGGGGGAATTCAGTGGCCCCCCTCTGTACACTGAATTTGTACAGAGATTTTTAATTTAAGCCTTACTACAGTACTTGTATTGCAAGACGTCGCTTGTATATCAAGTAAAAAAAAATTAAATAAATATTTAAAAATTTGCTTGTCTTGCAAAACGCTCTCAAACCAAGTTACTTGCAATCCAAGCTTTACTGTATATACAGATATAGATAGATCGATATGTAGGATGTGTAGCCCTGTTCAGTTACTATAGTGTATGGTATAAATATTCAAGCAAATAATGACAAAACCATCAAGGAAAGGCAATTGCATTGCTAATATGCATGCTGTCAAAAGGTCTTTCAATCAATTTTTAAAAAAATCTATTAACAATATTTATATTCTGCTTCAGAAAATAATCTCAGCTTACACAACAAGATAGTTAAAATGCTATCAAAAACCATAAAAACTACAGAACAACAATACAGGATAAAACTCAGACAACAGAGAATAAAATCAATAACATTAATCAATACATATACATCCCTTCTTAGCCTTGCCTCTCTCATATCTTCCTTTGCTGTTTCCCCACTTTTCTAAATTTAGTCTGCAAGCACATTGGAGCAGGGACCTTTTTTTGCTTATGTTACCTTATATAGTGCCATGAACATTGATAGCATGATAGAAATAATAACATTTTTTATCAGCAATAACAATGAATGTCATTAAGCACAAAGGGTTCACTCAAAGGCCACACCATTCAGGATTGACTTACTATTCGACTGCGGGTAGCGTTGTCAAAAAACGTATCTTTGTCCTGAATGTTGTACCTTGGGAAAACATTGAGACACAAGATCAGTTATTCAGTCATCATGAGTACTAATACAATGAATAGGATTATATGACTGTCTTGCTTTTGAATCCACCTGAACCAGTACAAATAAACCTTAAGCAATTTCCAGAAGAACAGAACAAAGAGAAGTTGCATAAATAAAAGATGACTGAGGTATGGATTTTTAAATTTTATTTTTGTTTTCGTTAAATAAAGCTGACAAGCTTTACTAATTTCTAGAAGCACAGAGTTTGGTACAAATCACAGTGTTCTCACTGAAATAATTCCTTCCCTCTGTCTTAAGGTCTTTAACTTCAAAGAAAAGGAATAATATACTCATAGATTCATAGATCATAGAGTTGGAAGGAGCCTACAAGGCTATCGAGTCCAACCCCCTGCTCAATTCAGGAAACTAGAGGACTTTTAATAATTTACTTGTTTAATTCCATGGTTTTTAAAAACCTGAGAAATCAAAATGTTGTCCTCTTTGCATACTCGGGTTCGGGAAGTACCGTCATGACTTGAGTGATCAAGGAGATGCAAGGTCTCAGATGCTTCCAGATGTTTATGGGAGAAGCACCAATGCTACAAGAGTAATGCTTTGTCTTCCACAGAACTGCCTTCTTCCACATGAACCTGCCCAATTGTTAAGATCACCATCTGAGGTCCTTCTCCAGTCACCCATGCCATCTGACATTAAGCAGGAGGTGACCACCAGGGAACAGGCCTTCTCAGCTATGGTGCTCTGTTTATGGAAGGTTTCCCTGGTGCTGAACATATTAACTTATAGGCACTAATAGAACCCTTTAAAAAACACACACCAAGTCTTTTTTAAACTACTGGTTTTTAAACCGCTGACATGCTGCTTTTAGTCTTTGGTGCTTGTTTTTACTCTCTCCTTGCTGTATTATTTGCTTTTAGGTTAAGTTGTTTTAGATTATTATTTTGTTATTTTATTTTTATCATTGTATTTGTAAGTGGCTTTGAATTTTTTAACTGAAAACAGGATTAAAATGTTTTAAATGAAGATGTATTTTTTTTTGTAACCTACCCAGAGAACATCTATTATTTGGTGGATTAAAAATATAATCAAAAAATAGTGCATGGGGAACCATGTATGGGATACTTGGACAGGGGTAGGGTCTAGAAATGGAGGAAAGGAGAATCTCCCTCCTTTCCTCACCATCCATACCTCTCAAGGGGTAGGACAGAGGGAGGGAAGAACAGTCTTCTTTCTTCCTTCTCATCCACAGCTTGACAGATACAGATGAGCCAGGCTGAGGAAAGTCCCCTTCCTTGTGTAATGCCACCTGCCCATTGCAATTTGTTTGTCATTGATTTGTTCTTTATACTTTCTACATATTTTTCATATACTCAAACTAGGGATGGGGAAGAAATTTGTACCTAGTTATGTACTTTCAAACCAATACATGAACTGAAACTCAGTTATCCTTCGAAATTCCCACTTCTCTGATTTTTCCAATAAAGTTCTCCATTCAAAAAAAATGCATACAAAATGTGTATATTAATGAAAATAACTTTCAAAAATATGCATCAGGAAACTTGTTTGCAAAAATGTGTATATTATTCAAACTTGCATAGAAAAATGCATGTATTAGAAGAAATGTGTACAATTTTTCATGTGAATTTAAAACAAACAAACAAACAAACAAAAACCTCAATGTTTGGGGTGAGCCAAACTTAAGACTGGAAAAATTCTCAAAGTTTTGAATGAACTGAAATTATGATAGTAAAAATGAGAAGCTGAGGGAAACCAAAATTGACAGATTCGTCCATCCCTATTAAATGAACCCAGAATAGTCTGTTTTGACTACCAAGCATGGAGTGGGGGACAGGTACACTCTACTGGGGATCCAAGCGGGGCCGGCCCAAGTTGCAAGCTCATTACCAGGAGGAAAAATATTGAGGCTAAACTGTAGGGTGGACAGACCATTCTGTTTATAGTCTGTGACACTTTCACATGTGTTCACCCATATGTCAATTCCATCCCATTTCAGCATCTCAAAAATAATCTGATGTTTTTCTAAAATCCATATAAAATTCACATTTAAATATGTACTGTAAATTTATTTTCTCTCAAAATATGCATTTTAAATGTACTCTTGTTTGTTCAATTTTTAATGTATTGTGATACATTTTTGAACCACGAACTGGAGCAGTACAGTTCTAATCAGGCAGCCCAAAATGTAAGGAGTTTAAACCCTAAATGGTACCAAACAATCCTCTGATTTTTACCAACAGAGAAAGCCTTTCTTGTCAATAGTTCAAAACAGTGAAGGGACAAGGAAGTGGTCTTAAGAGTTTGCACTAAGCCTGGAGAAATGATGCTTGAGTGCCTCCCGGGTCTCACTGGTCTACACATGCAGCAGAATGAGGTGGTAGAACAGACTGTACTACTTCAATGCACTTGCATAGGAGTCACATTTTCAATGCGTAAAACACAAACACACGAAAACCCCAAACTTCCCTGCAATTATAAAATTTGCACAGCCGGAAACAGGCTGGATCCTTCAGGCTGGATATTAGCACAAAAGTGAACAGGCTAAAACCTCTCCCACTGAGGCTCGCCTGGCACCAACCTTACTATCTTTTCGGCGCCAGGTTAAGACTTCCCTCTATGCCAAGGCATTCAATATTTAATATGTTCAAAATAGCACATGGGAGGGGATGGGGGTGACCTGTAGACATAGTTTTATTAACCTTTAGTATTGTATATTTTAAACTGCGTTTTTAATTTTGGATTTAAATTGTTTAATTACAATGTTGTTTTTATTGTTGGTTTTATCTTGATTTTATTGTATGGATTGTTGTGAACCGCCCAGAGAGCTTCAGCTGTGGGGCAGTATAGAAATGAAATAAATAAATAAATAAATAAATCACTGTTCCCCAAATCCAGGAGTCATCAGTGAAGATTGACTTTGCCAGTTCATTCGCTCTAGCTGTCCTTACACGCAATTGAGCGTTAATGAAAATGGTCAGAAAGCACAACATATAATGTGTCTGATGACTCCATTTGCTATCAAAGCTTATCCATCAAACATCAAAGCAGAGGCCCATAAGGCAATAATAAGAAATGCTAGGCATTATTTAAAACTACTAAATATTATTTTGGGCAGAAAGACGAGTGACAAGAACTCTTTGGTTGCCTACCGTTGGCCAAATGTTAAGTGCTTTTTCACCTGGCAGCAGCCATGCCATTAGGCTGCATCAGATGAAGAGATGGGAAGCAGGGCCACTTCATCAGCATTGATGAGAGACCAGTTCCACTGGGCTTCTCCCCTTCCTCAGCAGTCATCAGGCAACAGTCATTCCATTAGGCTGCAGGAGAGATAGTGATAGGAAGCAGGCCACTCCATCAGCTCTACGGAGAAGTGAGCTCCCTTTGGCTACGCCTCTCCCTGAATTGTTTCCATTCCAGCTGGTCATTAAGAACTTATATGTAACTTTAAGAATTGGTGCCTGAGTTTGATTATTTTTCTCTTCCTTCCTCATTCCTTTGTTCCCTTTGTGTCATATCTTTTATATTATAAGCCTGCAGGCAGGGACTGTCTTATTATTATTCATTTTATGTAAGTCGGTCTGGGAGCCATTTTGACTGAAGAGCAGGGTAAAAATGCTTTAAATAAAAAATAATAAATAAATCTAACTAAGGAAGAATAACAGAAATGTATAGCCCTATACCGTGGATACAATCCATTCATTCATGCTATTGTGTATGTCCTGGTTTAACTGGTTTAAGGGACCAACAATGATAGTAGCAGGTCCAGGCAGGGAAAATTGGCAAGCTGGAGGATCACCCACTGAAGATAGGCAGCACTAAAGAAATGAAAGCCTAGTGCTGGACACAGGGAGCTGTCCAGCAAGAACAAGATGGAGAAAGGTGATTGGGAACAAGCTTCTATGGAGCTGGGCACCAGCACCAGTAAGATACAGACAGGGACCTTTTATGCCTAGCTTCAAGAGATCCCCTTGACCTTACTTCTTCCTGAAGCATTATATGGGCTTGCTTCTGCAAATACTCAGGCCTTCTCTTCACTGGAGGCATGCTTTTGGGGGAGTTTCCAAACTGCCAGGTATGTATATACCACATCTTCTGAATGTCACCTCAACCTAAGCCTTCTACCCTGAAAGTCTGGGATTTCAGCTTCCATTGCTGATTATATCCTAACACTGGGGGTACAGGTGTTGGAATCAGAAGTTTGTTGACCATTGGCAGGCAAGGACTTGTCTTCACTACCTACTGAGTCAGTCATCTAGGACAAGGGTCCTGGTACCTTTTTTTTTTTTTTTTAACCAATTCATTGGTTAAATACAACAATACAAATACAACCATACAACAAATGTTACAAACAGAAAAAATAAATTAAAGATAATTAAAATTTTAAAGAGAAAAGAAGACGCATATACCAAAAAGTACACTGAAGGGAAATCATGTATTTTTAAAAAAATGTTCTTTGATTGCTATGACCTAACAAGTACCATTCCTGTGAGTTTTTCCCCTTTGTCTTCTATATAGGTAAAGCTCATGTAACTTTACATGTACATTTTTCAGGGTGAAGGAAAAGGAGAAGGAGGGGGATACTGTGCGAGATTCTTTTGACTAGTAGCCTGAATGTAAAGCGGTTGAGCAGCCAGATCAAATCCTGATATTTGGGTCAACACTAACACTGTTCCAATCAAAACATTATAAATAGGGATTCCATATGCCAATAAATTAATGCCAACTAGACAGATAGTCAAGCAAGGCAGGAGGTAAGTGGGTGAGAAGAAATGGGCAATCTGAGAGCAGTTCAATCTGTACCTGAGCAATGAGTTTCTCAGGCTGAGTAGGTAGGCCAGAGTCTGCAGCTTTATAAGAATGGAAGGGACATAGCAGAAGCAGCTGCTTTGTATGCAGAAGGTCCCAGGATCAATATCCAGCATTGCCAGTTAAAAGATCGCAGGTAGCATGCTTAGGAAAGTTTACACCTGAAACCTTAAAGAGTCAGATTACACAATACTGGGCTAGATAAACCAATGGTCTAATAAAGTATATGCCAGCATTGTATGTTCAATAGGACCAGGTGCTCCCTATTAGCCCTTTGTGTCACCCGATTCCTTCTCAGCTAGTAGCTGCATATGTCTATCCACAAAGATGGCACTGAAATGCAAAAGAGTAGAAGCCAGTGGTTCCCTCCAGTGGCACAGAGAGTAAGATGCCTGGGTCCTGGACTGGTGCTACAGTCACCAATTTGAGACCCCTAACACCATGCATGATATGTGGGGGCATTCTAACATGGGACTCTTCTACTTGTTTTCTGAAATCCAGGAGGACTGCAGAGAACAGGAAATTCTGAACAATCTAAATCACCACAGCATTCCTCGTTGGATTATATTCCTCACTGAATCACACTATGCACCTTGTTAAGTACTCACAAATAGATTTTTTCTCTGGAAAAGGGGTAAGATAAATTCTTCATTCTGGTGGTGTTTTGCTGTGGCACTTTGGGCTGCAACGGTTCTGTAAATTTGTGCCATATGTCAGATAGCTTCTTGACAATTCCCCCTTCTTCTTTTATTTGATATGTCTGGAGAAACAAAAAGAGCATGCATGAACAGGTGACTTCCCAAGTATTACTTTGGAAGTACTTATAATGGTACCTTTTGCACCACCAGTGTTCCACCAGGATATGTCCCCAAGAAAAGCTGGTAAAGTCTGCACCAATTTTGATGTAGAGTTATTGATTAAGGTTCCAGTTCCAAGTTCCAAGAAAATGAGCTCATCTTTAGGGACAAATATCATGTCCTGAGATGTTCCTCTGTGGAAATATCAGATCTGTTTGGCTATGAGTATGTCTCTGTCAGTGGATTTACTGATGAATATGCATTCCAGGGTGATTCCCAGCTAGTCCTTTATCAGCCAGCTGCTCTGCTGTAGCCCTTCATTATATGCAGACTACCTGGCTGAAGAGGGTTCCGTTCATGAAACAGCCTGGGGCCCTTCAGTAACCCAAGAAGGGATCCAGCCATAGGCTGCAGTTCCTCTACCAAAAGATGTAGTGATGGCCACCAGTGTGGGTGGCTTTAAAGGGGGATTAGACAAATTCATGGAGGATAAGGTCATCAATTATTTCTAGTCACAATGGCTGTATAATATACAGTGTATATTATCTCCAGTATCAGAGGCAGCATGTCTCTGTATATCAGTTGCTAGGGGAAAGAAGGGAGAACTCTGAGATATTTTTAGGGATCTCAACCTCATGGTGGGGGTGAGTTGTATAAGATAAGAAACCTAACAATCAAACAACAAAGAAAGTATCAGGATGTCAATTAGTGGTGAGTGACTAGTAATATGTGGCTATATCTACAATCAATTTCTTCAAGACAAAATCAGTTCTGATAAAGAGGACCATGGTTTTTTTTAATGTGTCCAATCAACAAAAGGGATTGGACTGATTGATAAAGCACAGTTCTACCAATGGCTATAAGCTAGCCTAGCTAGATGGAACCTCTATGTACAGAGGCAGTGTATCTCTGAATAATAGATGCAAGGGAGTATAATGTGTTAGGAAAGGGCCACAACCTCCATTTTCTGCTTCTCAGCTTCCACAGGCACATAGTGGACACTGCTGAAAGCAGAAGGCTGAACTTTATGATCTGACCTAGCAAGGCAATATTTTATGTTTTTAGGAGTCACACTACAAGTCCAGAGTTAGAGTGCTTATTTGGGCATGCTAATGGGATTAGATGAAGACTGCACAGAATACCATAAGTGGCTTTTACTACACAACATGAAATAATCAACTAGTGAAGATGTATTCTTGAATATCTTGTCCAATTTATTTTGTTTAAGAATGCATATCTCTCTTTACCTCTTGGTTCACAGCAGTTTGTTTATATTAAAAGTATAAACAGCACAATATATATATATATATATATATATATATATTGCAGTTAGGTGGATATCAGTGCTCTTGATGGATAACTGGAACAATACATTTATTTTTCTCTAATAAAATATTAGGCCTTGCAGACCCTGAAAGCCACTCCTAAAAGTGAAAAGAGTCACTGACGTGGCACTGAACACAGGTCAAGGGCCGGGGTTACAGCTGGAAAAGAAAATCAGCCCAGTTGTTGGGCACATGTAACACATTGAAATCTGAAGGTTACCAGAACATGGATAACTGTAGCCAAGCTACCTTCGTCCAAGGAGGCCCACAACTGGCACATCAGTTGCAGCTGATGAAGGGTGCTGTGTGCCATTGATGCCATTTGGGCCTCAGTGACAAAGCTGGTTACAGCAGCATCCCCACATTGCAGTCCTTTAGTGGGAGTGCAGCTCTGTCTAGAATAGGATAAATTTATTTATTTATTTATTTATTTAGTTCATTTTAATACTGCCTAATAGCCGAAGCTCTCTGGGCGGTTTACAGCAATTAACAAGACAGTCCCTGCCCGCAGGCTTACAATCTAAAAAGACACGACACACAAGGAAAAAGGAATGGGGAGGGAAGAAGGGGGATGCCACATATCCCATCAGACAAACCCACTCAGAGTACCTTCAGCCAGTTGGGATTTAGATTTGGTCTGTTGGCCCTCAGTCTATTATGCACACAGCACAGTATCAGATAATAAAGCAGGGATAGTTCTATGCTAGGGATGTGCGCAGCAGAGCTCAATTGGGTGGTAGAAGGAAGTCCAGCGAACTACCTGGGCTCGACTCTAAGGCAGAGGAACCTCTTGCCTGCAGAGCCTTTCAAGGTGGACCACAGCCTCCCAGCCCCACCTCCTCCACTGGCCCCACAGCTTGTCTATGACTTCCTTCAGCACTTACTCTGACCAGCTCCAACTCTTCCTCTGCTTTCTTGCTGCTTTCTTTTTTGCATCTGGTGTTTCTTTGTTTTTTATTGTCCCCTTCCCTTTTCTCCAAACCTTCATCTCTCTCCAGCTCTCTGTTTCTCTATGCATCTTGGATATTTTTTCCCCAGCTGCCCCCCTTCTCTCCAACCCTCCGTTTCTTTCTAGTTATCTGTGCATCTAGCATATTTATTTATTTATTTATTATTTTTGCTGTCCCCTCCCCTTTACCCCATGTCTGTTTCTCTATGCATCTGGGATTTGTATTTTATTATTTGCTGTCCCCGCCCGTTCTCCGCAGCTCCCCTTTTCTCCATGTATCTTGGATGTTTTCCTGCTGTACCCTCCTCCACTCCAACTCTACATTTATCTATGCATTTGGGAGTTTTCCGGAACTCTCCTTTTCTCTCCATTGATCTGTGCATTGGGGATTTGTTCCTGCTCCTCCCACATTTCCCTCCAATTTTTCTCTCCATATATCTGCGCATCTGGGATTTTAATTTTATTTCCCCCCTCCTCTCCAACTCCCCATTCATGTGTGCATCTGGAATATTGATTGCTGCCCTTCTCTCCAGTTCTCACTTTCTTTGAACTCCATTTCTCCATGCATCTGAGATGTTTACTTATTTTTGCAGTCCCCTCCCCTTCTCTCCAACTTTTTGTTCCTCTGTGCATTTGGGTTTTGTTTTGTTTTTTGCCACTCCCACCTCTTCCCTCTAGAACAGTGTTCTCCAACCTTGGGTCCCCAGAGGTTTTTGGCCTACAACTCCCAGCATGCCCCAGCCAGCTGCTGGGTGGGGCATGCTGGGAGTTGTAGGCCAAAAACCTCTGGGGACCCAAGGTTGGAGAACACTGCTCTAGAACTTGTTTCTCTGTGCACCTGGGCGGTGTCTCTCCTTCCTCATTGAAGTCCTGTTCTGTTTTAAATGAACGATGCATTCCGGCACAGAGCATTTCTTCAGATTTCCACTTGGACAAACTCAAAATCATTAGTTATTTGATTATACTTGTTTTTTAACTGCCAGGGAGTGAGGAGAGGTGCTTGTGGGGTTTCCTCCCTCACCTGACGAAATAGGTTGGCCAGCCTTGGCTACTATGCACCTTGACTATGGCAGGAGGGTGCATTTGCTGTCCCACTTCAGCCAGCAAAATGTCTTGGGCTGGCCCCGGACTCCTTCACCCTGCCGCCACCGTACACAGTGACTGGGTTCAGACAACACAATAACCCACACTCAAGGGTTGAGTATGGGTTGTCGTTGAACCATGGGTTGTTGTTGAAACGCAGGTTATCAAGTTGTCTGAACCCAGCTAAGATAACAAGCTATGGTGAACAACCATTGCTTACCTTTTTAGTTCAAAACCCAACAACAAACCATGGGTTCTCCTGATGGCTTATTCGTGATTAAGAAGACATGGCTTGTTAGCACAGCTGGGTTCAAAACAACATGATAACCCATGGTTCAACAACAACTCACAGTTCAACAGCAACCCACACTCAACCCTTGAGTGCGAGTTATTGTGCTGTCTGAACCCAGTCACAGAGTGGAAGAAGCAATGGAGGCTTTCCTAGAGTTCTTCCCTTATGCATCTCCGTTACTGACTCTATCTCTTGCCTATGCCTTTTCTAAGCCACATGCACTGGAAGGTCTGTCCTCATATGCCAGACAAACATTCCAAAAGCAGGGGGACTGGGAATGCAGAGGGTTGTAAGCAAACGTGGACTTAGCTTCAGTCCCAAGGCTGGACTAAAAATCTCACACAAGATAATTAATTTCTACTAGGTTTAAGCACTGGCTGATCCCATCCTGCCTGAAAGCAAGGCATTAGTGAATGAAACATGCCTTCTGCCTCCTGATATGACAAAGGCCATTAAAGTTAGACAGAATTGCAGGTGAATGGCAGTGCTTTGAGGGCCAAACTAGCATTATGGCATCACAACCCATATATTAAGATGTGCCCCATACCAATTTCCTAATAAAGTGGGGGTGAGAGTGAAGGGCTTTGGAATGGTTTGGACAGATGCAGGATAGGAGCACTGGAGTTCTTCCCTTATGCATCTCTCCCTCCCTATTTGCTTCTTCCCAGCTGCTTTTCTCCAAGTTGTATGTTGAGATCAGAATTAACTCACTGCCATTTCCTTTGTAATTTCCAAATAATAAAACTTTAACTGAGTATTGCTTACCTTTTTAGTGGGCATTTTTATTTTAAGAAATTCTGCTTCTCGGCTAAGTACGTTCCATGGTGCATGTATCCGGACAAAACTCAATCCTTGGCTCTTATTCTGAAAGATGAAGGGAGGGAATATTCTTTTGAAAGTATGCAAAGTTTTTTTTATGAAACTAAATAAATTTTAGGAAATAAAACTTCCTATGAAATAAACAGGCATCTGAAAAGGAAGCTGCACACCATAGAAGAATGATTGCTGTTTAACTCTTAAGTGTTATGATTTTGTAACACAAATACAGTATACATAGCCAGAAAACATGGCTAATTAGGCACTTTCAGTTACTAAATTTGTGGTCATCTGTCACTGTAAGTGTAAACCCACACTGAACCTTGACAGGTGGCTTAGAGCAGGCAGCATATATGAGGCAAGCAGACTTGTAAAAAAAATTGGAAGTGTTGGCGGTGTTTTCTTGGAGCTGTACACGGACTACATGCCACTTGGGCCACAGCAGTCGGGGTGGGGGGTGGGGGTCAGTTTTGTGAATTTTAGTCCTAACTAAGGAGTGCTTTTTTATTATGTATGTTTTTATACATATATGTCTTTTTTTTCCTCTTGCATTTGTTTAGTTATTTAATTCGATTTATTTTTACCTTTCATTTTATTTTTAAATCATGTGTGGGGGAACAGAGGAGGTAAACTGGGGGATAGAGAGAGAGATTGTTTGTGTATGTTTGCAATCAAAGAATCTTTCAATGAAATGTTAATTTAAAAAATAAAAGTGTCATTTTACTGACAACATATTAAAATGGCTAAACTTATTGGACTGAACTAGTGCTGTGCCAAAACATTATTCTGCATTTTTTCTACCATTCTCATTCAATTTGATAGAAAAGAAATTGCTTTAGAAAAAATAATAATAACTGAGTAGAACATTTTGGAGATATTTTTTTTGGGTAGGGAGAGGGGCTCTATGTTTACCATGATTATAAGGTAGTTGAGGGGGTGTATGATTGTATCTTTCACTGTACAATCATCTCTCTGGTGGCCTGCAACCTTCTGATTCTCACTCTTCAATGAAAGCCCAAGGGAAAATGTCATGAGGTAATTCCTTCCATGGGGAGGAGAAAGCACAGACATCTGGGGAGACTGCAGAGTGATGGAGATATGTGTAATAACACATATATTACACCTTGCAATGATAAAGTTAGCTCAAAAACAACCACCAAAAGAATTCAAAAGAAATTCTGAAGTGTCCAGAGAATGAGGCAAAAAAACACAAGCCTCTTTCACAGGGAAAGAAACCTTTTAGGAAACTGGAGGACTGATTTCAGCACAGCACTAGGCTTAGCATACAGGGAGTCCTGGATTCAAATCACATTCAACCAGTACCACTGGATAGCTTGGAGAAGTCACTATTTTTCAACTTCAGTTCTCTGCTGTAAAATGAAATTAATAAAGACCGTGTTCAGAGGGTGGTTGAGATGGTACATGAATAAGGGAACTGGTATCTGCACTGCATGATAAATCCAAATTTTAAAAATAATCAGAAATCATATTTATTGTACAACATAATTCCTGCCTGCCAACAATTCCCCTTAGGGATAGACGATAGTCTATTTCTGGTACATGTCACTTTCACACATTCAATCCTAAATTTGTTCTGTCTAGTTTCTGCATCAATGTGCAATTTCTTTTAAAAAATCACGCAGAACTTTGCATTCATCTTTGTACACAACTTTCCCTAACATATGCCTTTTGTAATTTTCCTAAGATATGCATTTTATATGCAAATTTTGAGACAAAACTGCATTGTAAATTCAGAGGTGCAGAATCCAAAGGATATGTGGATCTGTTCTGATCCACATATTAGTCTGAGAACTGCAAATTAGATTGGTTTACTTAAAAATGCAGACCAAATGAAACTCCCACATGCCTAACTCATTCAGTTTTTGAAAATATACAACTGAGTACGTAGTTACAAGTAGTTGGTTACTCAGTTCTGTCTCCAACCCATAACTTTTGGGTAGGTTGTATGCCCTCCAATCACTAGGTAATATTGCCCAATTTGTGTCTAATGACTCTATACCTAGTACCAGGGATGTTGAAGAGTCCTTGATCTCGAGTCACGAGTCGAGTCACGAGTCTTTGGACCCGAGTCTCGAGTCCGAGTCTTTGGTCCAAAATGGTGACTCATGAGTCACGAGTCCCAAGTCACTCCCAAAACTGACTCCACGAGTCCCTATTAAAATCAATGGTTTTTTTCCCCAACAAAATAAGGCTACTTCAGATGTGTGGCTTAAATAAATTCTAGGCACAAGTGTGCCTTTTTATTTCAAAACTCTGCAACTGATTTTGGCAAGAACAGACCAGGCAGACAAACCCAAAATAACCAGGCAGGCAGAGGAGGCAGGGAACCCCAAAGCAGGCAGGCAGGGGCCTTTGTCTTGGACAATTCAAACTGTGGAACTGGTCAAGAAGAGACCAGGCAGGCAGAGGAGGCAGGGAACCCCAAAACAGGCAGGCAGAGGCCTTTGTCTTGGACAATTCAAACTGTGGAACTGGTCAAGAAGAGACCAGGCAGGCAGAGGAGGCAGGGAACCCCAAACAGGCAGGCAGGCAGGCAGGCAGTGCCCTTTGTCTTGGACAATTCAACTGTTGAACTTGATCTTCGCCGGTGATCATGCTCCTCTACACTCCTTCTGGCACAGCCCAAGGATGTTGACGAGTCCTTGGTGACGAGTCCCGAGTCGAGTCTCGAGTCCCATTAAAAATATTGGGACTCGAGTCAGACTCGAGTCAGAGGGGGGACTCAGTCCGACTCACGAGTCGAGTCCTCAAGTCCGAGTCCCCATCCCTGCCTACTACACCACCTAAAATTAATCTTCAGTTTCACAAGTATGAATATAAACAATTTATTTATTTCTTTTTATTTAAAATCTTTCTAGGCTGCCTTTCAGGGCAGGAGCCCTCCCAAGGCAGCTTACAACAAATACATTTGTAGTATAAAAACTGATATGGTGATAAAAGAGCAGACATTCACAAAAACAACAAACACCAGTATAATACAAAACGTTCAACAGAGTTGCAGCTACAACCCAGAACAGTTCCATAAAACTTAATCAGGGGATGTCTAGATTAAACAAGTAAGTTTTCAGGGCCTTTCTAAAAGCCTGCAGTGATGGGGCCTGGTGGATCCCTGATGGCAATGGATTCCAGAGGTGTGGGGCCACTGAAGAAAAGGCACTCTCTCATGTACTTGCTCATCTAACTTCCCCCAAAGGTGGGCCAGTGAGAAGGCCTCTGTTGCTGATCTTAAAGTACAGGCAGGCTGGCATGGGTAAAGGTGGTCCTTCAAGTAATTTGGTCCCAATGCATTTCAGACTTTAAAGGTCACAACCAGCACATTAAATTGGGCTCAGAAATGCACTAGTAACCAGTGCAGTTGAAGAAAGACAGGTGTGATATGATCTGACTGCCTGGCCTCCACCAACACTCAGGCAGCCACATTCTGCATCAGCTGAAGTTTCCAAACCATCTTCAAAAGCAGCCTCATATACAGCACATACATTAGAGCAGTCCAGCCTGGTTGTCACTACTGCATGGATAACTGAGGCAAGGTCCATTCTCTCCATAGCTGGAGTATTCTCCTAAACTGGTAAACGCACTCCTCTACACCACAGCCACCTGGGCTTCCCCAGTTAGCCCAGAGTTCAGGAGGAGTTTCAGCTATAAGGTAAAAGACAACAGAACCTTTCCCATTAGTTGACCTAGCATTCATCAACAGCACCTTCAGGTTAGAGGGGACTGCAGGCAAGCCACCAAGGTTACTGAGGCTGGGAGGTAGACAGGAAGGGGATAAAGCACACAGATGCCTTAATAGCCTTCCCCTCAACTGATGCCCTAGCCTCCCACTGCCATAACAACCTCTGCCTTGCACTACATCTATATTGGCTCCAAGTTCCTCCATTCCTAGACACATCACAAGCCTCAGTTGACCCCAGAAAAACCACCAAAAGGAGAACACCATGTTTCTCCTTACTTCTGCCCCCTGCCTCTCCAGGGACTTGTGTGTTCCAATTAGGGCTGGAGACAGAACCAAGCATAGTGACAAGGAGTGATGTATCCCCATCCCTGCGGCTGCCTGCCCTGCCCAAGCCTCCTTATCATCAGGTCTGTGGGCTTTTGTCTCGTGCATCCCCAGGGCTTCCTCCACCTGAGTGCCACATCCAAGTTGCTGACTCTGCCCCAGGAGATGCTTAATAAGTGAGGACAGAGTCCTGAGAAAGCCTACCTTATTTTTTAGTATTTCCCTCCTTGAGGCTGTGGTCCCCTGAAGCATGTGCTGTTATATAATTTGTCTAAACATTTGTGTTTTCCCACCATTCCTTTACTTACCTGCATATATCCGCAGAACAGAGGTCTGGTCCTGCACAGGCAGGCAATGGTCTCCATCACTCCAGATGGTGAGACCCCATAAGGCTGCAGAACAAAAGCCAGAGTACTTGTCTGCATTCTCCCTCTATGTGGGACAGACAGAGCTCCTGGCACAACCTTTGTAACACCAAGTAACTATCTGAGTTTATATTTTCAAAAAGGGGTAACACTTATAACACTTCCATCCCAAATAGGATGAAGTTTGCAAATTCTGGTCAATTCTTATCAAAACTGAACTGAAATGAAATTCTCACCTATCTGCACTGGGCAAATTAGATAGGTCCAGCTATTCCCAGCATAGAGACGACCATCAGTGCATTTGCCTCCCATATAGCTGCTAAATATGAGGAGCCTGTCTGAAAAAAAGAAGTGGCAACCCTAATTCAGGACTAACATGATTAAATTCATAGGGATTTAAATCCGGACTTTTAAGAGCTAAGCACTCAAAGCCCTGGGCCTGGATGGACGAATCAGTGAATTTTGGTTTCTCCCACATTTGATTTTTTAAAAAAATCTTAAATTCTTTCTGTCCCAAATATGAAGAAATTTTTGAATTTTGGTAAAGGAATGAGGCAGGAGCAGGCAAAGGGAACATGAGGGCCTGCTCCAGTTGGACTGCCCCCTGCCCCACAGGGCTAACATACATCAATGGCCCTGGGCCTGTGGGAAAGGAGGAGTGAGGGAGGCAGGAGCAGGTAAAGGGAACATGAGGGCCTGCTCCAGTTGGACTGTCCAGCTGACCACCCTGGGAGATGAGGGGGAAGCAAGGCCACAGGGAAGCCAGTATTTTAATGAATTGTTGTAAACCACCCAGAGAGCTTCGGCTATTGGGCGGTATATAAATGAAATTAAATAAATAAATTTAACTGAAATTCTTACCATTGTTACTTTTTTGTCTCAATAGCTCTGAAATGCATCCTGAAATCTGTCTTCTAGCCTCACTGAAATCTGTCTTCTAGCCTCACTGTCTTCTAGTGAGGCTAATCCAATTATGTCTGCATTATTCTTTCTACACTCCATCCTAACACAATTCCTAACTGCAAACTTTGGGGCGACAACATCATGCCCAGCTTTTTCTCCCCCTCCCCCATTTAATATTATATAGAATTTTGTTTTCAATTTATAACAACAGAACCATAGTGACAAAAAGACACGCTGATGAAAATTAAAAAGGCTGATAGTGCTGGGAAGAGAAGAGGAAATAGTGAGCATCCATAGCTTCCACTCATTCCCTGTTTAACATCCAACCTGATGAAGAGTTCTGGAGAACTTGAAGGATGCTCACAACTTTGTGACATTGTGCTGGTTCTAATAAAGGTATTACCATATTGTGGCTTCCCCATGAATGTATTTTATTTAGACACATTTATTTAAGTATGTAAAGCATGTATTTATTTAGACACATACTACAGCTGTGTGGTATCGCAGAGGCTCCATAGAAGGAACCATGAATTTGGTCTAATATCCACAGAGCGGAGGCAGAATGCCAGACTGGCATGCCATGTAAATCATGAGGATTCATGAGTTTCTGTCTGTATTTCTGCATGCAAACACAATGCAAAATACCACTGCAAACTCTTGAATGTTATGCTTTGAGTTACATTTCTTGCCAGTTCATATGGAAAGATAGTTGCAAATGTAAGAAGTTAAGCTGCACTGGGCATTAGCAGATGCTGTGGTTAATAATTTGTAGAGTTGTTATGAACAACAGATGAGGGTTTAATGTCACAATGATGTTCTGGACGCCACCGTTTCTTTTTGGCAAAAATCAATGGTAACATCATTTTAATTTCTCCAGCATTCTCTGGCTTCAAGTTCTATATAGAACATTGGCAAGAAGATAGAATACAGGGTCTAACATCCCTTTCCCATCCAGCTTCAGCTCCTATGACTCTGCGGTTACACAGACAGGAAATCAGTCACAGATAAACCAAGAGGAAAGACAAGATGAGAAATATATGAGTTTTCTGTATGTTGGACTGAAAAAAATATATTGGACAGTTCATGAACTGATCTCAGATGCTGAAGTACCATAGCAAGCATTAAATAATAATGTCAAAAGTCAATCTGTGAAATAATATTGCAGTAATAAAAGCTTGCTATAGAGCTGAAATGCATTCCCCCTTAGCAGAGAAGAATTGGGGTAGGAAATATGATTGTGAATATTATTGCACAGTAGTTTTACTGCAGTAGCGTGCAGCAGTCATATTTTGACAGAATCTGACCACTGGTATGAAGTCAGAGTCATTGATCAGTATCATTTAGGATTTCATGTATTTAGGGGGCAATCCTATGCATATTTAGAGAGAGAAAAGTCCTACAAGCATGGCTGGCTGGGGAATACTGGGAGCTGTATGACTTTTTTTCTGTCCAAACATGCATTGGATTGCACCCTTAATCAATCAGAAAGTATCCTAGTATATCCATCACCAAAATAAAAATCAAATTTTGCTGTCAAATTCGCTTCTGAAATCCAAGGTAAAAATTTCACCATCAAAATAAAAACTGCAATTTGAAATTTCAATGATTTTTTCCAAAATTTTGTTTCTGCTGTACCTTGCTAAAACAAACCTACAGAGAAGATGAAATCAAAGAAGGTGATCTTGCTCGATGCTAAATAAAAACAATTCCAATGGTCTATGGTAAATTGTAATAAGACTGAACTGAACTAATAATTCTTTGGTAAAGAAGTATGTGTTCTCTATTGAATACTATCAGTACATTTTCCCCATCCAAGATAGTTAGTCATACATATACCCAGGTGACATCTTAAGTACTCCATGCGGAAGAAGGATATATCTGACATCATCAGTTCCAACATAAATTTCCTCTGTGGACAAATTGGGGTCTTCTAAATAAACTGTTAAAACAATTCACAACTCAAACTAATTTTTTTTCCATAAGGTACAATTTTTAAGTCTATTCTTGCTTCGATTATTTACTTTTTCTATGCTGCTCTTCTTACTATTTTATGGCAATTATTTAACAAGAACAAACTCTGTTCTTCATTTTCAGACAACAGTGTAACTAAAAAAAATTACAAGCATATTCCTTCAAAATATTAAATATATTGTGCGGATTGTTCTCCTGGAATTGAACTGTCTATTGCAACACTTGGATGATCCATGCTATGGTAATGATACAATTCCAGTCTACAATGCTAATTTAGCAATGCTGATTTACACTTGCATTTCTGAAAACTCTCTGCCACCATATTTTATCTATTGTTTCATGGGATAGAATCAAATACTTTTATTCTTGTAATTTATACATATTATACTGTTGATTGAGTACAATAGACATTTCCTCCAGCAAGTCCTATTTCAGTTGCAGCTGATGTCCCACAAGACTTGGTACTTATCCCTGCATTATTCTCTGAACAGAATATCCTTGTCTTATTAAAAATTATTTTATATGCTCTGGTGCAATGACAAATACGTATGATTTATTGCTCTTAGGCTGTGGCTTCCAAACTGTAGCACACCTCTATTATTATCTTCTGTACCAGTTCAAGCACACACAGACCCAGGTAGCTCACTCTAGAGTCCCTGCCAGTGGGTCGCCATGACTGAGGGATCAATAAACCTCCCTTTTTTCCTGCTGGCCCAATTATGCAAGAGAATGGGGTTATCACACACCTGGCAGGACATGGAAATCAGGTTGCAATTTCTACAGGCAGGTGGAAAAAATGGGAGGGGGAAATTGCAAAGAGTTCCAAAAGTATCTCTCCAGCACTAAAGTATCTTTATTGCTATGCAATAAAATGACAAATGTAGTTCAATATAAGCAAGTATAAAGTGATACACATAGGGGCAAAAATAAATAAATCCTATCTTCACATATATACCGATGGGGTCCGAGCTGGCAGTGACTGACCAGGAAATGGCTCTTGGTGGTTATGTTGCATAGCTCAATGAAAACATTGACTCAGTGTGTGGGAGTCCTGAAAAAGGTGAATTCCATGTTAGGGATAATTAGGAAAAGGATCAAAAATAAAACTGCTAATATGGGGGAGAATTTTGTTTGGTCCTCATTTTTAAGCAAACCAGCCTAATTTATACATCCCAGACCAATATGCAGATTGGAATACAATTATCAGATTGCGCACTTCTCCAAATCTTGTGATGCAGTTTTTGGCTCAAAAATTGTGTATAAAAATGCATTTAGAGAAAATGGCATACAAGAATGCATACATTAGGGAAAGTTGCATACAAAAATGCACATATCAGGGAAATGTGCATACAAAAAAAGTATATATTAGGGGAAATTGCATATGAAAATGAATGGACATTTTTGTTTGTTAAAAAAAAACAATTCATGGACTGAGGCAGAAACTGGATGGAACAGATGTATGATTGAATATATGTGAAATTGGCATGATCTGGATACTTAATGTCTTTATACAAATAACATTTAAACAAATCTGTGGTTCGGCCACACTTGGATCTGGTCACCATTCTTCAAAAAGGATATTTTAGATTTGGAAAAGGTGTAAAAAACAACTCCAATGCAAGGAAAAGGTACAATGTTTGGGATTTTACAATGCTTTAAAAAAAAGTAAGTGGGGACATAATAGAGGCATTTAAAATTATACATGGTGTGGAAGAAATCGATGGAGATAAGTTTTTGTCCCTCTTTCATAATAATATGAGATCTTGGGTCACCCAATGAAGCTGAATGGTGGGAGATGCAGGACAGGTAAAAGGAAATACTTCTTCACACAGTGCCTAGCTGAACTATGGAATTAACTGACACAAGATATGGTGATGCCACCAACTTAGACAGCTTTAAAACAGGATTACACAAATTCATGGTGGATAAGGCTATCGATGGCTACTAGTCTTGATGGCTATATGCTACCTCCAGAATCAGAGGCAACATGTCTCCAAGTATCACCTACTGGGGAACAGTAGCGGGAGAGCGCTATTGCCCTGATGTCCTGATTATGGGCTTTCCATGAGCATCTAGATGGCCACTGTGGAAACCAGAAGCTGAAGTAGATAGGCCTTTGCTCTAATCCCGCACAGCTCTTCTTATGCTCATATGAGAAGCTATTATTTATTTTTTATTATAGCATTTAACATGGTTGATTAATGCAGAAACTATGTAATCAAGTTTTAGTAACTATAAAAACCACTAGTATCTGTTGTGTAAAATTATGTTTTCCAAAAATCAAGCCAAGGTACTTTTTTTCTGAAATATTGCAGCACTGATGTAAAGTAAGATCAGTTATTGACCAGAGATGGGCTGTGGGGGATTTGCAGAATCATTCTGAGTCAATTGCAACTGCCTCTGCTTACTCAAATTGCTTCATCGCCAGTCCCTCGGCCCAAACAGGCAGTTCACACAGGGATTGTTCTCAGCGCGCAGGGAATTGACAAGCATCTGCATCAAGATACAAATTTCCCCCCTTAAGAATATATTTTCCATGCTGTGTATAGGGATTTCAGTCATATAACTCACATATAACTCATATAACTCACATTAATGGTAATGTGAAATGTATTGCACAACCTGATTTCTGGCCACTGACTAAAAGAGATTCCTATGTACAGGGCTGGACTAAAGTCTTTGTAGGCCCTAGGCACTTTCATGCCAAGCATTTACTAAGCAGGTGAGGAGGCAACGTGTGGACTGCTTAAAGGCAGAATTGTGGAATAGGGGTCTGGAGGTGGTGGATACCATTAACCCTCCTGCAGCGATGTCTGCCACCGCTGCTGAGCTACCTACTCCTCCACATCCGGAGCGAGTAGTGACGGACCCTCCAACACTGGGCCGTACCCTCACCATTACCAAGGCCAAGAAGTTGGCAAAGAGGGCAAAGGAAGATGTCGAAAGATGTTAGGAGCATGCGCAGAAAGATGGTGGGGGAAGAGGGTTCCCACCTAAAACTCCTCAGCTTTAGAAGTTTCCCGAAGAGTCTCAGTGCAGGCGCAGAGCCCATATGTATGATGCACAGAGATCACGAAGAAAAAGAAGAACCACTGACATGCAAGATTCTGTCCTAGCCCCTCCCATTACTCTCCTCACACTTCCATCCTGTCTCCACCCCTAACCTCCCAGGCTCCTTCAAGCTCCACCCCAACCCACCAGCTTTTGCTCCTGCTTCAGCTGCCTTGACTCTGCCAAAGGGACTAGTGGGGACTCTCATCCTCACAGTCTTTCCACAACATAACCTTTCTGCATCAAAGTGCATGAGCCATGACAAGACATTACTGTTTGTGAAAGAGCAGCATCATTATATTGTAACCGCCACTCTGGGAATAGAATCCATTCATTAGCTGCTGTAAGGATTATAAAGAATGGCACAAAACAAAGAAACGGGTGTGTTATGAGATTTTTTTTACAGAAGAAAAAAGTCCTGCCTTGTAACTACAGTTCACTTCTCCTCCCACTGTCAATCCACTTAATGGCAAAAAAAAAAAAAAAAGAAAAAAAAGGTTTTAGTTCCTTGAATAGAATGCTTGAAATATAGGCAGAAACATAGGAGAGCCTTTAATGAAATCCAGAAACCTAACGTGCTGAGTTACCCCAATTTTGGCCAAATCAGGCAGCCCGAAAGCCTTCTAAAAACAGTAGCAAAGACGGGCAAGTCATCATCAGGCAATCAGTGATCGAGTAAGATTGTCTTCCAGGATAAAGGGAGGAAATTCTAAAGAAGATTGTGTAGACTCTAGCGATGGGTCCGTAAGTGACTGTGGAGGCCAATTCTAGATCCACACAGCTTCCCACAGTGAGGACACAGGTTACCAGATGGAAAATGGTCCTGTAAAGGATTCGTTTGACGTGCTTTTCGCTTAGCACGTTTCTCCCTTTCACCTTGCACTCGGGCTTCTTCAAAGTCCATGGAACCTTTGTGAAAGGCCAACCTCCATTTAGATCGTTCATGGGCCAGAGCAGAGGTGTATAAAACCCAAGGTCATCCAATGAAGCTAAATGGTAGGAGATTAGGAACAGACAATAAGAAGTATTTCTTCACTCAGCGCATGGTTAAACTATGGAATTCACTGCCATGAGATGTGGTGGTGGCCACCAGTATAAAGCTTTATAAGGGGATTAAAGGGGAATAAGGTTATCTCACTGCACACTAGTCATGATGGAGATGCTACCTTCAGGATCAGAGTCAGCATGCCTCTGAACACCAGACACTGGGAACAACGGCAGGAGCCCCTCTCCCCCTGACCGCACTATTAGCAGAATGGGGAGGTTGTCATGAGAAAGCAGCTACACGGGCCGGAGCTGCACTGGGCCCATTGCACAAGGAATCCATCATACAGCCAAGGCTGTGCAAAGCTGCTCTTAACTACTGCTGCCACATAAGTATCCAAAATGCAACAGGGCATGTCTCTACTCCCCAATTAGCTCTCCTATTGACTCACAGCAACTCTATCTTGTTTTAAACCCAAATGCATGTAACCAAGCCCCAGTGCCTTTTTTTCCCCCTTAAAGAAAGTAAGTTTTGGGAGGCACCTATTTTGAGTGGGGAAGCAGTTGGAGGTACCTAAGCCTTTGCCCACCATTTGCCACTCCAAATCAACCACCAACTGCTCCTCCACATGGGATTCCATATGTTCGTTCCTTCCAATGTCGTATGTGCTGCCAAGTCTTCCCTAGAGGCATCTAGCATTGCTTCTCTCGTCCCACTGGATTTAATTTACAGATTAATTTCTGATGAAAACAAAGTCATTGATAATTAGAAAGTGTTTTCAGGGAGTGAGTGATGAACACCCACTGATGGCTGTTTGTTAGCTTTCTTTTCCTACAACTGCACAGAAAACAAATCAATGGAGAAATGATTTCTCTGCTCACTTCTGCTGGCTTTAATGACCCTGCCTCTACTCCTGGTTTCAAAATGTTAGACAAAAACGTGTAAAACAAAATATAGTTTCAAACAATGAAAAGAAATAGAGTGGAATGGCAATCGGCCACTAGGTCCTCTTTGAGGTGTTCTCACAAACCAGTTTCTCCTCAAGAGAGGAGAAAAGAGAGGGGCTTTCTGCCCACTCCCTCATCACCCTGCCTAAGAGCATGACAGGGGACTATGGAAGCTATGATTCTTCCAAAGGCTCCTGGATGCCTCCCCCATGGCCAGGCCTAAATCCAGATGGGGAGGATGGAATGCCTGGGACCAGCCAGCAAAGATGTTGTCTATGTTGTCCTGGTCCTGTATTGCCTTATGAGACATCTGAGCCTTACTCTATTGCTAGGGGAATTCTCCCATGATTTGAACTATGCCTATTTGTTGCTGTTAAGCAAGCACAATTTCTGACATTGCACAACAGCATTACTGATCATGGGGTACGTCTGTTAAGGCATCGGCCTTAGCTTCCAATTTCCTGGTTTTGTGGAGCTTGAGCCAACATGAAATAGCCTTAACCCTGGTCGTAGGGCCAAACTACACATTCTTCAAATCATGCATAGCAGAGCTATCAGCTATGTGTGATTGTCATTGTATTAATTACCTCAGTGTCAGCATGCATGGGTATGATTTGAATCAGAACCATGGCACTTGGGAGTGGGGATTTAAGGTCCCCCCACTCCCGTTTTCATATGGAAATTCCACCCACCCTTGAGGTGTTAAACAAAGAAAAAACAGCTGCAATGATTCTGGTTTTTTCTTTTTTTAACCCCCCCCCCCTTACAGGGGGAGTGGAATTTTGGGATGGAAATAGGAAGGGGGGAAGCTTAAAGCTCCCACTCTGAGAGCAACATGGTCCTGATCCATGTGCGCATACACCTAGGTAATTAATCTTATCATGCATGGCTCTGCTGTGTGTGATTTGAAGAACGTGTAGTTTGGCTCTTAAACAGGCAGGCTTTAGATAATTAAATTTCCCTGGGTTTTTTTTAAAAAGGAAATTTATTATTACACTGTTCCGGAAAACAAACCACAAAATAAAAACAAGACACAAACAAGTAATTAACTGGGAAGATGTATGCAAATGAATAAATGTGTCCCTGCATGTTCAGAAAGCCTGAGTAAGCCTCCACAGGATGCCAGCACAGCTTTGTCATTTTCTTCTCTCTCTTCATCAGTGATCTGTCAGGCAGGATGACTCCCTCAGTCGTCAAAATTACCCCACTCTTGTCTCAGTTGACAATTTCCTGCACTCCTCCAGTGTCAGAATGCTGACAGGGAGAACTGCACTGGGCATGCTTCACTTATGTCAAACATCAGGATTCTAAAATCCCAGGGAGAAGTTCCACGGATAGAGGAGGATCCCCTTTGCAGACAGTCACCCTTATGCTGGCTCAGCTTGTCTGAGCATGGAAAGCTAAGCAGGGTCAGGCCTGATTATTACTTGGATGGGAGACCCCTCCTCTAGTTTCCTGCATTGAGCAGGAGGTTGGACTCGATAGCCTTGTAGGCTCCTTCCAACTCTATGATCTATGAAATCTATGTGTAGAGGGCAACTAAAACAGCGAGGGAGAGGAGGGTGCTAGTTGACTTTGTTTCTCTATCTGAATTATTTGATCTAGTAATAATGGCAGAATTCCTTTTTTCTTATGTTCAGACATTTTAAAAATCAAAATGCCTCCAATAATAAATGCTTTCCTCGTATCCCAAACCAAAGGCCAGTTTATGCATGAGATTTTATTGACTAAAATAATTCTCTTAGGCTGCAGTCCTAAACACACTTACTAGGGAGTAAGGCTCATTGAACATGGTGGGATGTAGTTCTGAGTAAACATGTGTAGGGTTGCATTGTTAGGCTGCAATCTTGTATACGCTAACCTAGGAGTAAGTTCCACTGAACACAATAGGGCTTACTTCTGTGTAGACATACTTAGGATTGCACTGTTAAATTTTGATTGACTTAATTCGTTAACCCCTCATTCTGAATATAGATATTATTTAGCCTCCAGTACCCTTGTGAGTTAGAAGGATGCAAGAATCAAGATGAAGACATGGGAGCATGGTCAGAGTAGGTTATTGCTTTTTACTGAATTTGTCTGCTTCAGTATTAGAGCTATGGGGTGGGAAACATTTGCCCTCCTCTGGGCATTTTTGCAGGAGGGTCCTGCCCACCATGGCTAAATTTTCCACCGCAGCGGTGGCAAACCGACCCCCACAATTATTTTGCCTGGAAAAAACAGGTGCATGGAGAGTATGCAACTTGTTTACAAGCAGAATTACACTCCTGGGCATTTCCAGGAAGTACAATTCTACTTGTAAACATGGTGCACATGCTTTGTTCTCAAGCAAAATTTCAGCGGAGATTGCGGCTGCCGCTGCGGCTGTAATCATGGAAGATCCAATGGCAGCAGTGGCATTTTCAGTAGTGGCAGGTGAGCGGTACAGTCCTTGGGAGCTTCCAGGGGCCAATGCTCTCCCACAACCCCCAGAGGTTGCCCAACCCTGTGGGAGGTAGTACTAAAAAGAAACTGATCCTTAAGTATAAGGATTGTGAGGGAAGTACCGTCATGTTCTTCTGAATGGAAGAATCTTGCTTTGATCTAACCATCTACAGAAATATTTATGTAGTAAATGAATTGCTTTATTGGATAACCTGTCCAATTTTGGATTAAGAGCTCAATTAAAATCCCCCACCACCATAATAACATTGCCACTCGCACAATTTTCCAATTTATCATATAATTTCCCATATAATTCATCTTGAGATTGAGGAGGCCTATAGATTTGTACTGATGTATAAACTTGTCCAAAAATTGAACCTTTAATCATTAAATACTTTCTGCCTCCCTCTTGGAACATATCCTCATAGACAAAAACTTTTTTCTAATGAGGATAGCAACACCTTGTTGTTTACTTTCTTTATAAGCTTTATACACTTTTCCCAATTTAAGTGCTTGCAGATATTTTTCTTCCCCTTTTTTTAAATATGAGTTACGTGAAGATAGTAAAAACTAGTCCTTTCTTTCCTCAGCCATTTAGAATATCTATGTCTCTTATAGTGGGAATTTTAGATCTTTAACATTAAATTAAAATATTTTAACTGCTTCATCTTAGGAAAGAAAAAAAATACAAATTTTAATTATTTCCCCTCTATTTCAACGTTTTCATCATCTTATACAATTTCAGCAAATTGCTGAAACTCTTGAATAGTTTTTATTACTATCCGCCTGCTTTTAACAAAAACATTTTAAGAAAAAGTACACCCTAGCTATAGCAAATATTTTCCTGAATTTTTCAGTTAGAAAGTAAAATTTGTCTCTCTTAGTCAGAGCAATCCTCTGGCTCCCAGACAGCATACTGGGGGATTTCCCCCTCCGAAGCTGTAGACAGCGGCAGCCCTCAGAGGGGGAAATCACCACTTGGAGTTTTACCACCCACCACCCCAGTGGGAGGGGAGGAGGGGCCATGATGGAACCACCAGATCCACAAGCCTCTTGGGCCCCGCCCCCACCCCCACCCCCACCCCCGGCCAGGTAGGTAAGCTAGACAAGCTCAGAGGCCTATCTAGCTCAAAATACAACAAAGGAGGACAAAGCAGCTGTTATTGCCGCCAGGGCCTAGGACAGACGGACTGCTCAGAGATTGGAACCCTCCATCTATTATCAGTCCTGCAGGACTGCGCTCAGAGACAGTCCATTCCATCCATTTAAGCATGACCGACTTCAACACTAATTAATATTAATTTCTCCACTATGTCATTCTATTGAGGGAATCAATTAGAGACATTCATGTAAATTTCAGTCTTAACAATGAGATTAATCAAAGCCAGTCAATAATCACTGAAAGGAACTTTTCAGCAAATGCTGGTTAAATATATCCTCCTTCATACTCTCAGCCTAACCTACCTCACAGGGTTGTTGTGAGGATGAAAGGTAGAGGAGGAGGATTATGTAAGCCGCCTTGGGTTGCTTGCAGGAAAAAAAGTGGGGTATAAATATGACAAATAAATAAAATGTTACACGTATAGCACTCTTAACTCCTGGGACACTGTTACTTTATTACTATGTTGCTATATCCAAATACATTCTCTGAAAACAGAATTCAAACATTAATAACATGGATTAAAAAGATATATCCCACAGTTCAGCAAGGTGTTATCGAACTGAAACCCTTCTGAAACAACCCCAAATAAACTTCACCTGTAGTGTATTACAGCACTCATCCTTTGGTTTCTTGAAACATCACCTGAAAGTTTCTAACATTCAGATGTTCACCATGGTTCCTCTGAAAGTTTCAGGGACAGCCACAATCCTTATCTGTGGCATGTAGACCCACTCCACTCTTGTAGGGAGGGGACAAGCCACCTCCCTCTTTGGCATACCTAAAAAATATTTCTTCTTCTTCCTAAACCTCAGGAGGAAGGTCCAGCAACTGTTTGGTCCATCTGCCAGACTGATTGGAGCGGGGGATGCCCAAAGAAGGCCAGGTGTTGCTTGCTCCTCTCAGCTCACAGATGCACCCTCAAGCACCTAGCATCCCACTTCTTAAGGAGTAAAGGGCATAGATTATTCTACCAAAGCCTAGCAAAAATTGGGACATTTTGCCGCAATTTTCATGGAGTAATTTTCTTCAATATACGAATTGAAATTGGCAGAGGGGAGAAAGATTTATGATAAATGCAGCAAGGTTAAGTGGGACACCTCTGCCTTAACAAGGAAACATAAGCTGATGTCTTGACTGAGGCAACTACAGGATACTTCTTCACTTCTTTCTTTACAAGAGATGGAATGTATGTACCATATTCTGTTAGAAAGATGTAGTGAAATGTATGCATCCTTCAGTTTTTTTTGTTTGTTTTGTGCTATGATATTTCTTAACACTTTATTACTATTTAAGCACCAAATCCCAAGATGTAGAAGTTTATTTGGCTTTGGAAGAGGAAATAATAAAGACTTTTTAAAACAAACAAACAAAAAAAACAACACCCAGCTTTCATCTCCTAAATGCTCTGTCTCTTTCAATATGCATTTCATTCACAATAAGGTGTAAGGCAATCTTTTTTGACCAAGCGCCAAAACACATCTCAAATGACTTCCCTATTATGCCTTTGCCATACACTATAATGATTGAATACAGCAAAGCATCCATTTGTGGTTATTAAAGAGCAGTGCAATTGAAGTTTAAATTAACTACTGACAGCCCATGTAGAGCAGAGGAAGAGACTGTGGTCCACTGATGGAGCACTGGGCCAATTTCCCAGGAACCACCTAGTGCCTCCTGATTCCTAAAATTCTTTCAAAGAAAGAAGTAGGTGGATTTTAGTCTGATCCAGCAAGGTACTCTTTCGTAGGATCACTTAACTCAGATCAGTTATTTCATTTAGCTGTTAAGTATGCATGAGCATACATTCTTGGTATGTAAATTTAAAATACATGAGTGAACTGAGAATTCTGACAAAAAATGTGTAGACCATGCCAGTCTGAAGTCAGTCAAACCCTTATATAGATAACAGAGGATGTACTGATAGTACTGAAGACTTGTATGTTACTTACTTATAGGCATAAATCTACCTGATCAATCCTGCAATAGCCCTTTTAAAGTACATGAAAGCCAGCTGAGAGTTTCTGAACAACAAACTAATGATTCTGGTTTGTCAGGGGAGAGACAAGCCAGAGTATCTGGTTTGCATTATTGGAATTCCCAATAATCAGGCGGTGTGGTCAGAATCAGACCAGACTCCTTTTGCTCCAGCACAATAGAAGAGCTATCCGTTTAGAATGTAATGGTGACTGTCTTCCAGTGTGAGACAAATTAACATGTGAACTCATGACCTCCATGTCATCACATCCTTATTATCTTCTATAATAACATTCTAGGTTTCTGTAAGTGAGCAGGTCTGTCTGTCCAAATCCTGAGTCTCATGGTCAAAACCTGAGACCTGGCAACTCGTCAGCTTACTCCTCTCAATCCATACAATGGCACAGGCAGGAGAAAGATCATCCGTGAACTCAAGAACACAATAATAGACTGTGTTTGGGAAACCTGTTGCCTTTCCTCAGGGATGGGGACTCGGACTCAAGGACTTGACTCGTGAGTCAGACTGAGTCCCCCCTCTGACTCGAGTCTGACTCGAGTCCCAATATTTTTAATGGGACTCGAGACTCGACTCGAGACCAAGGACTCGCCGTCAACATCCCTGGGCTGTGCCAGAAGGAGTGTAGAGGAGCGTGATCACCGGACGAAGATCAAGTTCGACAGTTGAATTGTCCAAGACAAAGGGCACTGCCTGCCTGCCTGCCTGCCTGTTTGGGGTTCCCTGCCTCCTCTGCCAGCCTGGTCTCTTCTTAACCAGTTCCACAGTTTGAATTGTCCAAGACAAAGGCCTCTGCCTGCCTGCTTTGGGGTTCCCTGCCTCCTCTGCCTGCCTGGTTATTTTGGGTTTGTCTGCCTGGTCTGTTCTTGCCAAAATCAGTTGCAGAGTTTTGAAATAAAAAGGCACACTTGTGCCTAGAATTTATTTAAGCCACACATCTGAAGTAGCCTTATTTTGTTGGGGAAAAAAACCATTGATTTTAATAGGGACTCGTGGAGTCAGTTTTGGGAGTGACTTGGGACTCGTGAGTCACCATTTTGGACCAAGGACTCGGACTCGTGACTCGTGACTCGAGACCAAGGACTCTTCAACATCCCTGCCTTTCCTGAGGGAGAAAGCCTCCTCCAAATGCCATATCCCCCTAGGAACAGCAATAAGGGAAAGGCTCTCTCAGTCCAGAGTTAAGGTAATTTAGAAATCAGCACCTTGTAGAACAATTCTCGCCCTCTGTCCTCAGCCCTACCTGCATGTTTGAACATTCTGACTCTAACTCACAAGCTGGGCCATGCCACAGGTTTTGAACATTCTCACCATTTGGTGAACATTCCACTAGTTAGTCACAACAACGAAGACTAGAATGGCTGTAGGCAACAGGGTTTTATCCAGAAATCCAAACCAACAACAACAACAAAAGTCACTGGAAGCTAAACATACAGATGCACTAAAATAACTCCCATATATACATCCCATACATTGGGTGTCCACACAGTCTCATTTTGTACATTCAGAGTTCCTTCACATGGGAGTACCTTATTCCCCACAGCTATATAGTTAAATTTACACATACCTCATTCTTCCTACATTCCAGGGAAGCACATAGTGGAGGAAGAGTGTTCATCATCCCTTCCACCAAGCAGATGATGAACAGGGTGCTCTATGCTGATGCCATATTGGACAAAGGGAATCCCCCTTTTTTTGGAGGGAGAGGAATCACGCGATATGGTACAGCCATGGAGTGCACAATCATATGCTACTTCCTTCATACAGCTACAGCAATGAAGCCACACTGCTCAGGAAATTTTGAATATATGAACTGTGGCAAAGACTCTCACAGTATCACTTATTTCTAAAACAAGGTAGTGGTTTGTAGACAGAAACATAATGCTTCTCCCTGCTTTCTTACCTCCATATCTTTTTCTATCTCCAGACCAGCTTCCACCAGGTTGTGTTCAAACTCATTCCTCTGCTCCCGTTTTGCTTCCTCCAAAGCATCCAATGGGCCCAGATCAATGACCTCAGCATCTGGACTGGATACATCCCGGCCATGTTGCTGTTGCTGCGGTTGTTCAGGTTGGCTTTTGGCTGTCTCCCCATTTAAAATAATAGCCACAGGTCTGTGCAAGAGGCCCGGGGAGCCCCTACTGGGCTGTGAGGAACATTTTCGGTAATGATAAGCTAAAACATAGTCCACTTTCCTTTTGCTGTCTCGGAAATGCATCCCTCCTGGTGAGGTCCTTTCTGTGACACCCACTTGAGCCCCATCCAGGTAGTTGTTAATAATCTGGAAGAAAAGTTGGAAGAAACTTACTGAAAGAATTTCGGGGGATTTCGTTTTGATATAAGAGTGTTTTGGATTACAAGCACGTTTCCGGAACGAATTATGCTCTCAATCCAAGGCATGACTGTATAGTACAATATAGTCCTTTCTGTGACACCCACTTGAGCCCCATCCAGGTAGTTGTTAATAATCTGGAAGAAAAGTTGGAAGAAACTTACTGAAAGAAATATCCTGAGATCAAGTAAGCAGAAAGGCTCAATGGCCTCCTATCCATAAGCCCAAAGAGACATATGGTGCATGTGGTATATGCAAGGATTAACAGTTGTACATGGAAGAATGAAGCAAATGGGGCTCAGATTAAGCAATACAGTAATACCTTGGATTGCAAGTAACTTGGTTTGAGAGCGTTTTGCAAGACAAGCAAATTTTTAAATATTTATTTATTTATTTATTACTTGATATACAAGCGACGTCTTGCAATACAAGTACTGTAGTACAGGCTTAAATTAAAAATCTCTGTACAAATTTTTTTGGGGGGGGATTTCGTTTTGATATAAGAGTGTTTTGGATTACAAGCACGTTTCCGGAACGAATTATGCTCTCAATCCAAGGCATGACTGTATAGTACAATAAGGTTCTACAAGCAGAGAGCAGGTGCACTGCAAAAAGGTGCTTATGGAACAAATAAATTAAGATGACTTCATACAAGCAAACAAAGCCATATGCTGCAAAGAAAGGCAATCCTCTCCCCTGTGCATCACAGAACCTCTGTGCTGGATCAGGCCAATGTCCATCCAATCTATTTAGATGCCTCTGAGCATTCACAAGCAGGCATGCAAGTGATTTCCACCCTCTTTTCCTTGTTCCTTAACACTTGGCAGTCAGAGGTATAGTAAGTAGAGACCTGCATGAAATGATGCAATTAAACCCCAGCCCCTAGCAGGAGTGCTCCAGTTCAGAGCCCTAGCCAGCCTGGAACAGGAGCTTTGTGTCAATATTTGTGGCGGGGAAAATCAGTTTCCCCCCTTTTTAAATCTTTCCATATAACAGAGAGAGGTTTTTAAACCTCATGGCATTCTGCTATCTCCACATTGTTCATAATTTTATAAATCTCTGCCATGTCCTCCTTAGCCATCTTTTAATGCAGGGGTGGGCAGCAGATAGATTGAGTTTCACTAGTTACAACTGCCCAAATTCTGGGGGACCACCAATCACCCCAGAATGTTGAAGAGTCCTTGGTTTTGAGTCACGAGTCTTTGGACCCAAGTCCTTGGTCCAAAATGGTGATTCACGAGTCACTCCCAAAGCTGACTCCACGAGTCCCTATTAAAATCAATGGGGGGTTTTCCCAACAAAATAAGGCTATTTCAGATGTGTAGCTTAAATAAATTCTAGGCACAAGTGTGCCTTTTTATTTCAAAACTCTGCAACTTATTTTGGCAAGAACAGACCAGGCAGACAAACCCAAAATAACCAGACAGGCAGAGGAGGCAGGGAACCCCAAAGCAGGCAGGCAGAGGCCTTTGTCTTGGACAATTCAAACTGTGGAACTGGTTAAGAAGAGACCAGGCAGGCAGAGGAGGCTGGGAACTCCAAACAGGCAGGCAGAGGCAGCCAAACCCAAAATGTCTGAAAGGTTGCATTTTAGGAAAATGATTTTAAAAAATAAACTTGCTGTACTTCCTAAAACCTATCCATGTTGCATTTGAGGAACACGATTTTGGAACACGAGTCCTTGGTCTCGAGTCCCGAGTCGAGTCTCGAGTCCCATTAAAAATATTGGGACTCGAGTCTGACTCGAGTCACAGGGGGGACTCAGTCTGACTCACGAGTCGAGTCCTGGATTCCGAGTCCCCATCCCTGCCAATCACCCGCTTTGATCTAAGTGGACCTTGGCTTGATCTTGCAAGGTACCTCTGATGTTCTTAAACATATTCAGGATCACATTCTTGCTTTGTAAAATTAAAATGCATCAATGGATTCTGGAGATTTTAGTTAAAAAAAAAAAAAAAGATACTGCAAGACCCATTTTTATCCCAAATATAGCAAATTAGACCCCAGTTGTGTGTGGGGGGGATCTCTAAGTTATCCCAAGGATACTTAATTGAGCACATATCACAGCACACCAGCATCCTGCCTCTGATTGTGGCAGGTTGGAATACCCCAGGAGAAGTTGCAAAGAAGAAAGCAAAAATCACATGCAAGGGGTGAATTTTTTCTCTCTCCCAGACCTGAATGGGCCACAATAAAGTCAATAGGAAATAATTTACACAATACCCTTTCAAGGCAAAGAAAATGCAGCCCAATTATATCCATGTTTTCCTGGGGAAAAAATGGATCTTTGCTTGTGTTCAATGAATCTTACTGCCAAGCAAGTGTGCATAGAATTGCAGCCTAAGTATATTTGGAAGTCAGTCAGTCAGTCAGTCAGTCTCTCAGTCTCTCTCAGTCTCTCTCTCTCTCTCTCTCTCTCACACACACACACACACACACACACAACTGAAATGCAGGCCATTTAAACATCTCAAACTGGAGTAGGGAGGAGGAAGGGGAGGGACTTGTGCTATTCACTGTGGTAATATCCATCAAGGGTTGAGCAAGTTTCTCCTGCTTGGCTCCACCCCTTGCCTCTGAGGCCACAAGGGGAGCTGCGGCATGTAACATGCTGACCTTTGGGCAGTGCCTAGAGCCGGGGTGGGAAATGCCAGGAGATCCAGGGGGCATTTTCACCCCCAGGCACAGACACACACAGAGTACTGGGTACATCGCAGTACACAAGGTGCCCCCGCAAAAAAAGAAGAAAGTGGGAAACCACTCTGTAGTGCTAGTGGTTAAATGTAGCTTATTTCCAAGCTAATTTTCACCCTTTGGGCACCCCATAGCAGCTACAGAGTGCCCAAAGGGCCAAATTTAGCTTGCAAACAATTGGTATTCTGTAGTGCTTTGGATGTCACTTCCCCCCATAATTTTACTTTTTGGGGGTGCAGGACGTAGTGGGGCTGCACTGGGGGGGCTGCATGTGGCCCAAAGCCTGTGTGTTACCCACCCCTGACCTAGAGTGTTA
Source organism: Shinisaurus crocodilurus (assembly GCA_021292165.1). NCBI lineage: Eukaryota > Metazoa > Chordata > Lepidosauria > Squamata > Shinisauridae > Shinisaurus > Shinisaurus crocodilurus. The sequence goes on from CM037876.1 coordinate 111,508,111, forward strand.
ACCACTGGATTGCCACTCAGCAAGGTCCAGAGCAAGGGTACATACATAGGCAATCACTCCTGACCGAGAAAGATCAAGGTCCAGAGCAAGGGTACATAATTCTGTCTGCCTAGGACTGCCAAGTATCCATAAGTCCCCGTTGCAGCTCCAGAATCATCAAGCACTTGTGTTGATATACAGACTGTATAAGCCACAAAGGGAACCCTATGTATTTATGAATTTGTTAGTTGCTTCTCTATTAAATGTATTCAAAGCAACTTACAATTAAGGTACAAAAAAACAGAACAGTGAAATCCAATTTAGAAATCAATACACAATACTAAACTAAAATTACTTTAAAAATCAGGAAACAAACTGCTACCCATAGCCAGGCAGAGCAGCTTCTTGAAAACAGAATATAATGAAGGGGTTAACCTGGATCTTCATGGGCAAAGTTCTAAAATGTGATCACCAGGAAGGAGAGGGTATATGGAGTGAGGCCTTTCCAGCCGATCGCAAGCTGAAAGAGGGTCAGGAGGTACTTGAATGAGTTAATGATCAATTGTGGAGAAGATGATGATCCTGAGAAGTCATTTCAGCTGGTTGCCCCATGGATGGGTTAATGTGTAGAGTGGAGTATTTTGTATCTGGCTAACTTGAGGAAGCAACTAAAGCATGACAAGTTCCTCTATATCTGAATCCCAGAACAATGACCCACATTTTAATCTTGCTTCAGCTTTTGTGAGCCTCTAGACAAGGTAGAGAGGGAGGGCTGCAGATTGCGGAAGAGTGTTTTCACCTGGTGTTGGAGGACAGCATGTTTGTTCTGTTTGTCTGTTCCCTCCCAAGAAACATACTTAAGCCTGGTAGCTTACTAGCGGCATGAGCTGAAGGGCTAGAACTCAAGGGCTCTTAGCCTGGGGTTCTCAGTTGTGGGTGAACCACCAGTGACAGTGCCTTTCCATGGCTGAGAGGCTGGGGAGGAAAAAGGGTGGCAGAATGCCTACAGCTGGTTCCAGACCATTAAGCCCTGCCCCAGGAGGGGGGGACATCTGTGTGGCTGTCCAGGGGTGGAGTATAGTCCCAGCATGGTGTTTACAGGGTGTTGCCAGGATCTCTGCGGGTGGAGGAGCGTTCTATAGTTTTGGAAATGTTTTGGACCCAAACTACTTGAAGGACTGTCTTCTCCCATACTGGTCTGCCTACACTGAGGTCATCAACAGAGGCCCTTCTCACCTACCCACTGCCAAGGGTGGTTAGGCCGGTGAGTACAAGGGCAGGACCTTCTCAGTGGTGGCCCCACACCTCTGGAATCAACTTCCTCAGGGGTTCATCAGGCCCCTTCTCTGCAGGTCTTCCAGAAAGCTCTGAAGATGCACCTGTATTTGCTGCCCTTCCCTTAAGTCTGTAGCATTGTTTTTTATTGGCAACTTTTGTTTTTATTTATTTTAATTAGCAATACCTGTTTTTATGGATTTTATTGAAACATGTTTTTATAGATTTTTTTATTGTATCCATTCATGTGGTTTTTATCTTGAACACCACATTGTGAGGGTTCCACCATGAAAGGTGACCTAGAAATAACTTTAGAAAGGCAGACAAGAGCACCGGAATTGTGAGTGAAGAAGTTATTGCCCTGTGATAGATGAATTTGAAAACAAATCCTCCTTAGAATATCCAGCTTAGCAACAGCATGCAAATAAGCAGGTAATTCATTCAACCTTTCCATTCAGTTTTTCATAATGCTATACATTGTGAGGTATGCAGCCTTTTACACATAAGATTTTTAATGACACCTCTTTCTCTTCTTCTTTCAAATCTCTCCTCAACTCCCTTTAACCTTTTACTCTCATCCCCAATAGGAACAAATGTGATTATATTTGCTCAGATTCATTATTCTTTTTGCTGCTCTTCTCTCTCTTTCCTCTCTTTGTGGTCTTTCACTGCTGAAATCTAGATTGTAAGCTGCTTGGGGCAGGTATCTATTTTTTTTGCTTTAATAGCTTTTATTTTGCTTTGATAGCACCATTTAAAAAGCAATTTTGTATAGATATACATCAATAGTGTATAACTACACTATCTATATCAATAGCTATACACAATAGTGAATGACAGCCTTTCTTGTCTTCTATATGCCCCAAACAGATTTGTGTTAAACTCTTCACCTTCACTGCAGATAGAATTTCATTCTTCCATTACATTGTTTTCCATCCATCCCCAATGTCCATGCCTAGCCTACACCAGAGGTACCTCTATTTTTTCACAGTACAATCTATTCAAAAGCCATATCTACCTGAAACATTCAAACATGAAGTAGTGATTCCCTGCCATTCCCATCTTACACCTGCTTTATAATCGCTGACAGATTGAGAGAGCTATGTGGATAGTATATTCAATGCTATGCATATTCTACAATTCTGCATTAGTCCAGCAAAACAAAGAATTTGGCATTGGTTGTAAAAAAGAAAACAAGCTTCTAGTCCTATGGCTGCAACCAAGGTGGGCAGGCAGTGCCTGGTGAAATCGTCAGAGCCAAAGGGGCACGGGATCTATCATTTTCATTGGCTGGGAGTTGAGGCTTTAGTGCCATGCAGGACCTATTATCCTTCTCCATGACTAATGAAAGCAGAATAAGTTAAGAAAACCAAGGAAATATATGTAAATCAGCTTAATTTTCATTATATATGAACTAGTACTTCACATGATTTAGAAGCTATACTTCTATTAATGCAACACAAAATAGCATTTGCCTTGCAGCCACATCACATTGCTGGCTCATATTCAGTTTGTGATCTACAACAATACCAAGATCATTCTCACTTGTAGTATTGTTGAGCCAAGTGTCCCCCATTCTGTAACTCTGCATTTGGTTTCTTTTTCCTTGGTGCAGCACTTGGCATTCATCCCTATTAAATTTAATTCTGTTGTTTTTGGCCCAGCGCTCCAGCCTATTTGAGATCGCTTTGAATTTTGTTTCTGTCTTCCAGAGTATTATTAGCTGTTCTACCCAACTTTGTGTCATCTGCAAATTTGATAAGCATTCCCTGCACCTCCTCATCCAAGTCATTAATAAAAATGTTGAAGAGCACCGGGCCCAGGACCAAGCCCTGCGGTACCCCACTCGTTACCTCTCCCCAGTTTGAGAGGTTGTTCCCATTGTGTCATTTTCTTCCCTTTGCGTCATGTTCATGCTGTACTCACAGGCAGCCCATGCAGACCCTCTGGATCCATCCCTGCCAGAGTGAAAACTCCTAGATTCAGATTTCCAGTCTATCCTTTCAGTGGGAGCCTCGCAGTACACTTCACAGGTACTGATGTCACCATTTCCTAGTTGCTGATCCAGGCCCGAATCCCAGGAAATCCATTACCCAGCTCTAGAGAAGATTAGTCCTTAATCTTTATATGTGGAGGTAAAAACATACAGAAAGAATCCAAAGGAAAGACAGTGAGACTGGAGTGCCAAAAAGAAATGTTGCTGTAGATGTTGTGCTCTTTATCTTCTCGATGTACCCAGGGACCTCATCCCAGTAGCTGCCACCTGAGAGGTCACCATAGCAACTCCAGGGAGAAAGAAGCAGGTGCAGATACAAAGAGACTGAACTTCAGGAGCTTGCAAAGCTGCCTCTGTGTGTGTAAAGCATGCACAAAATAACCAAGTTACAGGTACAGCATGATGCAGGAGTGCAAAGGCGATTATTATGTTTTAAAATCTAAGGCTCCAATCCTATGGGATACTTACTTGGTTGGGAGTACACTCCATTGAACACTGTGACTTCCTTCCAAATAAACTTGCATAGACTGGGCTGCATGGTTGTAATTCTAAGCAAACGTACTAGGGAGTTAGTTCAAATGAACTCACTGGAACTTATTTCTGAGTATATATGTTTTGGATCATTCTGCATGGTAAATACATTTAGGAAGGGTCATTTGTAAATATATACTGTATTTCAATCTGATACCTTGGATGCATCCTTCACTAAGGCCTGTACATGTTTCTGAATTCATCCAAGTAATTTTGCATGGAACTGCAATCTAAGGTTGTAGCCCTATATACACTTATTTTAAAATAAGGTCCATTAGATTCAGTGGAGCTTATTTCCAAGTGAATATGCATATGACTGGACTGCACTGTTGCAATGGTATAAACTGGGAGTGGGTAGCCTTTCTTCTGGTGAGGGCCACATTCTCTTGGGGGTAATCTGAAGCCAGCAGTGGCGAGGCTGAAGCCAATGGCAGGCAGGGCTAGCGCCAAAAAGAGCTGCCCCTTCTCTCTCCCTGCCACCCCCTTTCTCGCTTTCAGATACCTCCTTCTTTCCACCCCCATTCCTTCCCACCCAGCAGGCCACCAGGGCAGGAGCAGTTCACTCTTGCCAGAAGTCTTGTTGCAGGGAGTTTTTGAGATAAGGCTAAAGGGACACACGTGGCCTACCCCACGTTTAGTCCACGCTTACTGGGAATACATCTCATGGAATCAATGAGAATTAATTTCAAAGAAACATGGTTAGGATCAGGCTGTAAGTCTTAGAACCCAGGTTTCCTCAACAGTCTCCACACTGTGACATGACACACTCCCATACGAGGCAGCTTTGGTTTGTTAAATTATTCCCTTGTCCAACACATAATGGAAGACAAAGGTTCCTGCATCTTGAATAATTGTGTAAAAAAAAAAAAAAAGGAACTTCAGGTGCAGCAGTTTTTCTTAACTGTTGTATAACAAACTTTCCTTACCAAAATTCCCTCTTCTAGACAACTATTAATGGTGTAAGCATCTGTGTAATGTTACCACCCTGTAGCTGTCCCTTTAACAGTAATTTTATCTGCTGCAATTAGGTATCCTTGTTATGATCTCTTTACACATAGATCTTTACAGAGCTCTTTACGAATTGTTGGTTGGAATGGGAACCTCTCCAGAGACAAAATCAGGCTGCATAGCTTCTCTTCCTCAACTCCAACTTTGGGGCAAGCCTTTAAAACACATCCACACCCACACCCACCTGTTTCCTTAAGTCTGTCTGAGCAGTAAGTAGGACCCAGGGCTTGGGATTACAATAGACTTAGGTTTAAAAAAATATTCTCTGTTCAGAATCTCATTTTACATCCTGAACTGTAACAAAATGTTGAAGAGAAAGAGTGTCCAGTTCACATCTGGGCATTATGAGGTAGGCAGACTTGTATTCTGAACAAGGTAGTTATGTATTTTGACCACATCACTAAAACATTTGGACAAATTCATGAAGAATTACATCAATGGCCATTAGTCATGATGACTGTATGCTACCTCCACATTCATGGCATCATACCTCCGAATATCAGTTGCTGAGGAGCAGCAGCAGAAGAGGGCTACTGCCTTCATGCCTTTCTTGTGGGCTTCCCAGCTAGTTGACCACTGTGGGGGAAAAGGATGCTAGACTCAATGGACCTTTGGGTTCGTCCAGCAGGGTGGTTCTTATGTTCTTAGATTTGTTCAACATTAAAATTGCAAAGCATGCAATGGAAGGCTTTGCTTGTTACCCTTTTGTTTAGGGGAGCTGAGTTCAAACAGTAGTGTGACAAACTGACATTTAACAAGTAAATCCTTTCCTGGCATGAAAATGAAGTGATGGGGGGAAAGCTTCAGCTGTTTTATTTCTACCTATGTTGCAGATATTAAAGACACAAGAAAAGAACCCAAAAGAAAATATGGCAACCATAAGGAAAGATACATTCACACAAATTCCACCATCACAGGAATCTGTCTGAACTGACTGTCTTCGTGGGATAAAAAAAAGCAGTGAAAAATAAATGGAATACAAACTCCATCTCCGCTAGAGCTACCGAGCTGCAATGTGGACAAGAGTATGGATGCAGTTTGAGTGGTTGCACTGCTGCTTCTTTCACCCTGTCCTTCCGGGGTTCTTTCACTTCTCCTCCTCTCCCTGTTGCTGAAGCAAAGAGGACATCCGTTCTACCCCAGAGCACATGCAGGAGTGATGGGGTTTAGGAAGGAGTAAGCATGGGGAGTGGCAGCAACCTCTTCAGTTGCATCACTGATCTTCAGGTAAAGGTAGGCTCTCCAAATTGCAACCAGGCAACCCTAATTTCTCCATGGTATTGATGAGGCTCGAGGTATGTCTCTGTACACTTCAACTTATCAGAGAGTGAAAGGTTTGTAGATGAGAGACAGGAGGCCCTCCTCAAAGAGCAACAGAAGGGGAAGGTTTCCAAGAAAGAGGAACAGTAGTAATGGGCGATTTCAACTATCCTGACATTTGCTGAAGTCTAACTTGGCAAAGAATGGAACATCCAGTAAGGTTTTGACTTGTCTTGCTGACAACTTCATCTCTCAGAAGGTTGAAGAAGGAATAAGGAGATCTACTTTCCTCGACGTAATCCTGACCACCAGACAAGAAATGGTAGATGAATTGAATGTGGTGGGAACCTTAGAGGAAAGTGACCATGTCATCTTGACTTGGAGTTCATGATGGAGAGGGCTGTGTGACAACTGAGCTTAGTTTATATACTGTTTATTTGTTTATTACATTTCTATACCACCTATTAGTCAAAGCTCTCTGGGCAGTTTGCAAGACAAAGTTTAAAACCATAAAATACGATAACATAGTAAAACATAATATAAAATATAAAGTTTAAAACAGAATAAAACTAAAGTAGTAGTAGCCAAGATAAAAGCCAGCACTAGCACAAAGATTTAAAAACACACTAACATGATTTTTAAAACTGAATCATTAAAAAGCCTGGGAAAATAAAAAGGCCTTCACCTGGCACAGAAAAGACCACAATGTAGGTGCCAGGTGAGCCTCTCTCGGGAGGTCATTCCACAGCTGGGGTGCCACCACTGGAAAGGCCCTCTCCTTAGTAGCCACCCACATCACCTGGAGGACACCCGGAGAAGGGCCTCTGAGGATGATCTTAGCTGGACATGTACTAGTTTGGTAGAACATGGGAATTCTGTGGACATCTCTTGATTTAAGCAAAGCATTTGACAAGGTTTCCCGTGCTATCATTATTGACAAGATGGTAAAATGGGGGTTGTACAGTACTTCAGTTAGGTGGATCCACAGTTAGTTGAGCAACCATACTCATTCAACCTGTGCTAATTAACGGCTTGGCATGCTTCTGTAGGGAGAGCTTGAGTGGAGCGCTGCAGGGCTCTGCCCTAGGCCCTGTGCTGTTCAACTTTTTTTATAAATGACTTGGATGAGGTTGCAGAGGGGTTGCTTATCACATTTTCAGATTACATGAAGTTAGGAGGGATAGCCAACACCATAGAAGAAGAGGATCAAGATTCAAAAGGATCTAGGCAGGCTGAGATTCAACAGAGATAATTGTAAAGTCTTGCATTTAGGTACAAAAAAACCTGAAGACACAAGTATGGGATGGGGGTGAGCTGGCTTGGCAGCAGTACATGTGAAAAGGACCTAGATGTCTTACTGGATCACAAATTGAATATGAGCCAGCAGTGCGATGCTGCAACTAAGAAAGCTAATGCAGTCTTGGGTTGCATTAACAGACACATAGTGTCCAGATGACAGAAAGCAATAGTTATACTCTATTCTGCAATATTCAGGCTGCATTTAGAGTTTGTGTCCGGTTCTGGGCACCCCATTTTAAGGAGGACATTGACAAGTTAGAGTGCATCCAGACAGGATGATGAGGGGTCTGGAAACCAAGTCCTACGAGGAACTGTTGAAAGAGCTAGGTACGTTTAGCCTGGAGAAGAGAAGATTAAGTGGGGACATGATAGCCAGTTATCCAGTTATTCTGGATGAGTTTCAGTTGGTACAGCTAGAGGATGTTGACAAGGTGCTTGCCTTGGACAAGTTCGTGCAACTACATCCGCACTGGATCCTTGCCCCTCTTGGCTCATGAAAGCTAGGAGGGGGAGAACAGCTGGCTGAGCCAGGGAGGTTATCAGTGCCTCCTTGCGAGAGGGAGTGGTCCCATGCTGCTTGAAAGAAGTGGTGGTGAGGGCGAGGCCGCCCCTGAAGAAACCCTCCCTGACCTGGAAGATCTTAACAACTTTAGGCCGGTGGTGAATGTTCCTTTCCTGGGCAAGGTCCTAGAGCAGGTAGTGGCCAACCAGCTCCAGGAACTCTTGGATGAGACTGATTATCTGGATCCATTTCAGTCGGGGTTCAGGCCTGGTTTTGGCATGGAAACAACTTTGGTCGCCCTGTATGACGACCTATGTCACGAGAGGGACAAGGAAAGTGTCACCCTGTTGATACTCCTAGATCTCTCGGCAGCTTTCGATACCATCAACCATGGTATCCTTCTGGGGCGGCTGTCTGAGCTGGGAGTGGGGGTACTTCATTGCAGTGGTTCCACTCCTACTTGGGTGGCCAGCTCCAGAAGGTGGTTCTTGGGGAATATTGCTCGGCCCCATGGACTCTACAGTATGGGGTTCCTCAGGGGTCAGTTTTATCTTCGCAGATAAAATCGATCGGATTAGGAGTGGGATATCGTACGTCGTGGACACAGGGAGTGAGCGGGAGGAGGCCAATGGCAGACCGGTTTTGTGGGATCGGTTTCGGCTTCTTCCTTCTGATGAAGTGGACAAGGTGCTTTCATCTGTGAGGCCGACCACCTGCTTGCTTGACCCTTGCCCATCCTGGCTCATCATGAGCTGCAGGGAGAGACTGGGTGAGGGGATCAAGGCGGTGGTGAATGCCTCCCTCGAGGAGGGAGTGATGCCATCAGCCCTCAAGGAGGCAGTAATAAGACCACTTCTAAAGAAGCCCTCCTTGGATCCCCAGGATTTAAACAACTTTCGCCCAGTCTCCAATTTACCATTTCTGGGCAAGGTGATCGAGCGGGTGGTGGGTGCTCAGTTGAAGGCACACTTGGATGAAGCCGATTATTTGGATCCTTGCCAGTCGGGCTTCAGGTCTGGACATGGGACGGAGACGGCCTTGGTCGCCTTGGTGGATGATATGAGGAGGGCTTTGGATAGGGGCGAATGCTCCTTTCTAGTCCTCCTCGATCTCTCAGCGGCTTTTGATACCGTTGACCACGGTATCCTCCTGGACCGTCTGGAGGGGTTGGGCTTGGGAGGCACTGTATTGCAGTGGTTCCGGTCCTTCCTCTCTGGAAGGTATCAGAGGGTAGTTCTCGGGGAGGAGGCTTCGGACCCTCGGCTGCTCACTTGTGGAGTGCCGCAGGGTTCCATCCTCTCCCCGATGTTATTCAACATCTACCTCAAGCCGCTGGGAGCTATCATCAGGAGGTTTGGGGTGCAGTGTCATCAGTATGCGGATGACACGCAGCTCTACCTCTGTTTTAAGTCCTCACCGAGGTTGGCCGTTGAGACCCTGTCCAAGTGCCTGGAGTCAGTGGCTGGCTGGATGGGAAGGAACATGCTGAAACTGAACCCCGACAAGACCGAGGTACTTCTGGTGGGGGACAAGGGAAGGTTAGGGGATGTTGACCTGGTGCTGAATGGGGTACATCTACCCCTGAAGGACCAGGTCCGCAGCTTGGGGGTCATTCTAGACTCCCAGCTGTCCATGGAGGCTCAGGTGGCAGCTGTGAGCCGGGCGGCGCTGTATCAACTCCATCTGATACGGCAGCTGCGCCCCTACCTTCCTAATCACCTGCTCCCATCAGTGGTTCATGCCTTGGTCTCCTCTCGCCTAGACTACTGTAATGCGCTCTACGTGGGGTTACCCTTGAAGACGGTCCGGAAGCTTCAGCTGGTACAGAACGCGGCAGCTCGCCTGATTAAGGGCAGCCGCCGGCGTGATCACATCACGCCAGTGCTTAAAGAGTTGCACTGGCTACCAGTTGCTTGCCGAGCCGAATTCAAGGTGTTGGTTTTGACCTTTAAAACCCTACACGGCTCCGGCCCAGCTTATCTCAAGGAGCGCCTCCAGCAACATCAAGTAGGCCGCTCAACAAGGTCTGCCACGGACGGCCTTCTCCTTATCCCATCAGCCAGAGCAGCCAGGCTGGTGGGGACTAGGAAGAGGGCCTTCTCTGTGGCGGCCCCCACATTATGGAACTCCCTCCCTAGTGACCTTCGCCATGCTCCCTCCGTGATGAGCTTCCGCCGTGCATTAAAAACATGGCTGTTCAGGCGGGAATATGGGGTGGGTTAGGTTTTTAATGAGAATTTTTTATATTGTTTTAATTATTATATTTTATTGTGTTTTATTGTATTTTAATTGTACATCGCCCAGGGTGGCCGGGTGACCGGCCAGATGGGCGATTGATAAATGTAATAAATAAATAAATAAATATTCCCCATGCTTTTCAACATATACATGAAACCACTGAGTGGGGTCATCCAGAGTTCTAGAGTGCATTGCCATCAGTACGCTGATGACACGCAGCTCTATTTCTCCTTTTCATCGTTAGCAGGTGAAGCTGTGGATGTGCTCAACTGGTGCTTGTCTGCGACAACTGACTGGATGAGGACTAACAAACTAAAGCTCAATCTAGACAAGACTGAGATGCTGTTAGTGGGTGGTTCCTGTGACCGGATGGAGAGTGTTCAACCTGTTCTGGATGGGGTTGTACTCCTCTTGAAGGAGCAGGTCCGTAGCTTGGGGGTTCTCCTTGAACCATCTTTGTCACTTGAAGCTCAAGTGGCCTCAGTAGCACAGAGTGCCTTCTATGAGCTCTGGCTGGTAGCCCAGCTACGCCCCTATCTGGACAGGGATAGCCTGATTTTAGTAATCTATGCTCTGGTAATCTCAAAGCTAGACTACTGCAATGCACTTTATGTGGGGCTACCCTTGAAGACTGTTTGGAAGTTGCAGCTTGTGCAAAACGCAGCAGCCAGACTTATTAGTGGGACCAGAAGGTCCAAACACATAACACCAGTTCTGGCCTGCTTGCACTAGCTGCCTGTATGCTTCTGAGCCCGATTCAAGGTGCTGGTCTTAACCTTTAAAGCCCTACATGGTTTGGGACCACAATATTTGATGGAACACCTCTCCCAACCGCAATCTACCCAGACACTATGCTCAACATCTGGGGCCTTCCTCCGGTTGCCACCTCTGAGGGAGGCTCGGAGAGTGGCAACCAGAGGGAGGGCCTTCTCTGTGGTAGCCCCCCCAACTCTAGAACAAGCTCCCCCTGAGGCCCGCCTGGCACCAACTCTACAATCCTTTCGGCACCAGGTTAAGACTGCCCTCTATGTTGAGGCTTTTAACAACTCTAAATAGTGCATGGTGGGGTTATTTTCAATATTTTTTATGGGTCACGTTGCATTAATTTGTTTTAGCTATTTGTGTGATTTTAAACTTGGTTTTAAATTTTTATAATGTTTTTATTGTGTATATTTTATATTGTATCATTGTGTCTTTTTTTATTGTTGTAAACCACCCAGAGAGCTTCAGCTGTTGGGCGGTATATTATTATTATTTATAATAATAATAATAATAATAATAATAATAGCGGTGTTCAAATATCTGTAAGGCTGTCATGCAGAAGATGGAGCAGACTTGTTTGCTGTTGTCCCAGCGGACAAATTATCCCGATTTATAAAAAGGGGAATAGAGAAGATCCCGCTAATTATAGGCCAATTAGTCTATTGAGTGTTGTCAGCAAGTTGTATGCTAGTCACCTCCTTGAGAAACTTTTAAGCTGGATGGAGGAGGAGAACTTGCTGGAGGATGAGCAGGCAGGCTTTCGACCAGGGCGCTCTACAGCTGATCAGGGACTTGTGTTACAACACTTGGTTGAAAAATACTCTTCTGTCCCTGGGGGGGCACTTTATACAGCCTTCATTGATTTTAAGTCTGCCTTCGATTTAATTCCAAGGGACAGGCTTTGGCAAAAACTTGAGGCCACTAACATCGATAGGCGTTTGCTTGCTCTTATTCGCAGCCTTTATGATAAAACTTGGCTGCAGGTAAGATGCAACCCCGATGGCCATTTGACTAGACCAATTCCAACTTACATTGGTGTAAAACAGGGCTGTGTTCTTGCCCCTACCTTGTTTAACATTTATATTAACAGCTTGGTCAAAGGGCTTTCTGAGACAAATTCTCACCCTCCCAAGTTGGCACATAGATCTTTGTCTATTCTGTTATATGCAGATGATGCGGTACTCCTCTCTCTGACATGCATTGGCTTGCATCGGTTACTAAGAGCTTTGGACGTTTATTGCAAATCTGAAAAGCTGGTGGTCAATTACACTAAATCTAAAGTCTTAGTTTTCTCTCGAAAACGTATTAGACATCGCTGGCAGATAAATGCCCACTAAACTGAACAGGTTAAATCTTATAAATATTTGGGAGTTGTCTTTCAGTCATCTGGCTCTTGGAGAACCCAAATCTCTAGTGTCATTGCAAATGCACAGAGGAGTGTTAAATCGCTCATCTCTTTCTTTTACACAAAAGGGGGCCAGCATATTCCAGCGGCCCTACAAGTTTTCTCTGCCAAGGTGCTAACACAACTGTTATATGGTGCACAACTGTGTGTTTACAGCAATTTTGCTACTATGGAGACCACCCAAACAAAATTTTTGAGAAGTATTCTCGGTCTTCCGAGCTGTGTGCCTAATGTGCTCTTACGTTTAGAGACAGGCCAAATCTCAATTGAATCCCGGGCTTGGGTGCACAAGCTAAATTTTTGGCTAAAAATGACATTTGCCCCCCAAGGTTTAGCCCCCTTGTCCTTAACTGATGCATTTCAGTCAAAATGGAAAAGGGCTGTGGACAAGAAACTGTGCGATTTGGGTTTTTCACGGAATGCCATTTTGTCCCTTGGCTACATAAAAGCCAAAGAGGTTATATGCCAGCGCATTAGGGACATTGAGCTACAAGATCAAAGAAGAGCAGCTACCCCATATCCAGAATTTAGAGATCAGGGGCTGGTTTTTTTACCCGCATCCTATTTATCCTTTCTAACCATTCCAAAATACAGGAAAGCATTCACATTGGCTAAGTTTAATGTGTTACCCTCTGCACTTTTGGAGGGTAGATATAACAGCACCCCATACACTGAGCGTTTATGCCTCTGTGAAGCTGGCATGGTAGAGACTGTGGGTCATGTATTACTGTACTGCTCTTTTTATCGTGAATTTCGGCACATTTTCATTACTCCTATTTTGCAACGATTACCTGGGAGATCTGACCAGTTTTATATAGATTATCTAATAGCGGGTCAGAATCTTCAGGTAACTTCTGAGGTGGCTAGATTTTGCGCAGCTGCAATTGCTTGTCGACGAGGGATGATGGTGACTGTTTGAAAATGTTTTAACTTGTTAAAATCTTGATTTTATGAGTGGGACACATGCCAGTTTTAATCAATTATTTTAACTAATTAATATATTTTAAAATATATATTATTGTATTCACTGTGTATGTCTTGTTGGCCTTCTGAATATTACTGTTTTATTTTATTTGCTGGTCTTATGACCGTAATAAATATATATATATATATATATATATAGAACTGGAACCAACAGTTGGAGGGAAGCAGATCTTGGTTAAACATTAGGGGAAGCTTCCTAGCAGTGAGAGCTGTTCAACAGCGGAACAGATGGCCCCGGAAACTGCTGGGTTCTCCTTTGCTGGAGGTATTTAAGCAGAGGCTGGGTAGCCATCTGTCAGGGTTGCTGTAGCTGCACCCTGCACTTCAGAGCCTGCATTGAGCAGGGTGTTATGAAATCCAGTGCTGTGACTTAAATGGCTGCTTTACCAAGTTTTACGTAGCAACAATAGTGTTCTGGCTGGGTTCTTGAATGTGCAAAAAGTTGCTTTTAAGTTAGTTGTATAAAAGGAACAGATTTTCAGCAGGTGTAGCTTGTCATGCAAGGGTCAGAAAAGTCACACCTGCTAAACATTCCTTCAGCTATCCCACAACTGAACTCTGCTCCTTTGCATCTGTTCACCCTAATGGCAGGGGCATAATATGAAACACTGTGGCTAATTTTTTTTTCACAGCGCCTAGCACAATTTTTGGTAATAAAGAGATGCTTAGAAGTGGTGATAGAAATGCTGAGCCTCTATGTGGTCAGATACAAAGGCGGGTAGAATTTCTGTTTCTTTAATCGTTGTATAGAAGAAGGATTTTTGGTTGATGTAGCTTGTCCTGCAAGGGCGAAGAAAGCTGCCCTTATAGAAATTTCATCTGCACCAGTATTCAAGGCAGAGGCAAATCACCCCCATCTTATGTTTCAAGCCACATGTGATTATTCTTTAGGAGCACCTCTGTTGTTGATTCTGCAGAGTGACTTTCGTTATGGCAGGTTCATCTAATCATTAAGTATTCAAGCTAAAGGCATGAATTCCTTTCACTAAAAAAGAACAGTGGGGTAACTTTTCTTCAACCTGTGTTTTTTAATTTTTGAGAGGTGATGTAGCATGCTTGCTAAGAGACTGGTATTGATGCATTCGTATATATGATTACTTCAAGATATACACGCCTGTGGCTCACGCTGGCTCAGCTTGTCTTGAGCGTGGAAAGCTAACCAGAGTCAGCCTGGTTATTGCCTGGATGGGAGACCCCTCCCTCCTCTAGTTTCCTGCATTGAGCAGGGGGTTGGACTCGATGGCCTTGTAGGCCCCTTCCAACTCTATGATCACTTCCCAGCATTTTATCAATGGATGTGCGTACATCAGTAATTGGTATGGGGGAGATTCAAATGAACTCACTGAAAAAAATGACATCTGTGGCAAACTGTGAATGCTCCAGTTCTGGAATTCCCCTAAGCCTTTTCCAGACATTTTCCTTCATGTACAGACTAAATGCATCATGGAGGGGCGACTGTGATGGCACCCGCCGGATATGCCCCACCAGCCCTGCCCTTGATGCCCACATATCCAGCAAAACATCTGCATATACCTATGTGGAGTTTGGGACCACCTTTTTACTGTATGTATGTAGGCAAAACATCTGCACAGCCTTCTAGTTAAAGTTCAGTTCAGTTCAGGAGGAGTGGCTCAGAGCAGAGAAACTCCATGGTACAATGAAGGAATGGAAGGAGGGGAATTTTCTCATCCCTAAAGGGAGGTGGCTTGTAGATTTGCCACAGGATTTAACATAAAGAAAAAAGAAAAAAGGAGGGGGATATGGATGGGGGGGGAGAATGGGCTTTTATATCCCATTATTACCATCAAACGCCACAGTAATTTGGGTTACTGGGGCTCTTCAATCTCAACCGCTAGGACAGCAAATATGGTGAAAATGCCACCCCATCTGTTGGTTTTTATCCCACCAAATCTTCCCAAATTGTGAATGATCTGACTACGAATCCTACTTCGGACTGCATTATAAATTAACTTTAATTCCTTATCCCTTAAGTTCCACTGCCTTCATAAAATGTTCTTTTTTTTTTTTTAATCCAGTATATAATAGTGCGGCTTTAGGCATGGGATGAACAAACATGAATTACTTAAAAGTTAAAACAAATATAAATATTTCTATTAAAAACACATTTACTATAAGGTTAGACGTTATCAATATGTTTCAACAGTTACTTTACATTGAATGTGCCCTGTCACTTTAAGAAAGCTTTTAGATCCGTCACTAAAGCCATGTTCAGGTGTTTGCCTGAATGTGTGAGGGCTTAAACTGGGCAGGGGGATGGGAGCAGGCATGTTGGCCCCTCCCTCTACAGCCCTGTGCATGTCAGCCCCCTATGTCCCCTCAGTCCCTGACCTCCCCCTTTGAGGAAGGAGATCTGAAGGGTCATAGATTCATAGACCATCGAGTTGGAAAGGGCCTACAAGGCTATCGAGTCCAACCCCCTGCTCAATGCAGGAAACTAGAGTAGGGGTCTCCCATCCAAGTAATCACCAGGCCTGACCCTGCTTAGCTTTCCATGCTCAGACAAGCTGAGCCAGCGTGAGCTGTTCTAGTCCTCGTGACTTGAACATGAGTAGAACTCTCCATATGAATGGGGACCCTCATATAGGAGAGTTCTATGCACATTCAAACAAACACGAGTACAATGCCCCTTCAGAACTTTCCACTCAACACAGCAAGGTCAGGGACAGAGGGGTGGGTGGGCATGAGGACATGGGGGAGGGACCTGCATGTGCAGCCCCATCCCATCCCCTACCCAGTTTAAGCTCTGAGCAGGACTTAAGTTTATGTCCCTACATATTATCCCTTCCCTAATTAATTCTACCTCAGTTAGCTCTGCTAGGGACTAACGACTTACAGTTACCTCATATCTGCCAGCTCATTGACCTGTAGCTATGTGAGCCAACAGAATGTTCATAAATGACCTAAATTAAGACCATTTGACCTTTTTAAATTAAGACCCTTTGAGCCTTTTGAATCCTCCTGTACAGTATATAAGCTGAGAGGTCCAACTGTGAGCCACTAAGGTGATAGCAGCTTTGTAGCAAATGATAGACTGTCCACAGTACACTGAGTTTACAAAGTAGGGGTTAGGCTTCAGCTAGAGTTGACCTTTTCACCTCTCATTGTTACTTTGTTTACAGGTAGGTATTACCTTTCAGAACACATGTTTATTTTTATATTAACAATATATTTTAACATTTTACCTGAGACTTTGATTTATCTAAGATTTTTGGGAGAAATGAAAAGCATTTTGATAAGACGAGTGAGATTTCACGGGGTTGGGGGTTTCTACACACCTTTAAGTTGCCACTAAGTTTCACCATAAATGAAGCCAAGATTATTTTGGCAATATATTCAGGCAAAATATCTGAGGGATTCTGAGGGAAGCAAGAAGAGTTTCAGTAAGAACGCAAAAAATTATCTGGGGGATTCTGCGGATCCCTAGGCCAAAAGCCATCAAGTGAATTGGTTGCTGAGGTGAGATTTTTTTTTTATTTATTTTTTTTACAGGAGACCTTCTGCTTCATAAATGCTATTCTAACCAGATCTCAGATAAGTTTAACTAAGTCAGTGATCAACCCAGTTGCTCTACTTACAGAACTATTGTGAGTCTTTCTGTTGCCAGATGATTCAAATGCCCCATTGATTCTGCCAAAATGAACAGAACGTTGATTTTGAGGAACTGTGGGGTATTTTCTGCTGTCTTTTGAAGCAGAGGTCCTGATGACTTTTCTATTGTGGTTAGGATGTGACGGAGTTAAAGGCATATCTGAAGCGTAAAGGTAAAGAATCATTAGAATTCTATAATATTTATCTTTGTTTTTCACATCAGCCCTATTCACGTCAAAAGAGGGAAAGTGGAGTGTCTTATTTTTATGACAATGTATACACAGATAATGGGTGTTGAACCCTCCCTCACCTTACCTCCTCACAGTCCTTGCCATTGCCCAAACTCCTTTCTTCCCACAGGCTGGACTCTTGAAAAGAGCAAGGCTGAGACAAAAAGTCCTGAAGCAACAAAGTATGGGAAAATACGGCAGGGGAGGAGGAGGAAGAGAGTTCAGCTACCCCGCCTGCACTTTGCTTTTGATGTTAACATTAGCCTCCCCATAGTCCTGCTTTATATGTGTATGGGGCAGGCACATGAATAAACAAATGTGGCTATTTTGCTTGGCCCTCAATGATTATTTATTTTCATATGCAAGAAAGTCAGCACTTGATGCAGCAGTCACATACCAGCATATATATATATATATATATATATATATATACACACACGCACGCACGCACGCACGCACGCACGCACGAGCACACACACACACACACACACACACACACGAATGACACCATATTCCATTCCAGCTGAGCTGGCATACTTTATAAGATGAGACCAGAAGGTATTGTGTTAGCAGCATGGAAGATGAAAGTAGGTCTGGCTGGGAACTGCAAGAGGACTCTGACACAGCAAGGAGGCTTTGGAGCATCACATGATGGGACCCCTTCTGGATACTGCCTTGCATGAAATGAGTTCTCCCTCAGAGCAGGAGGAGCTGGAGTTATGACACCTAGCCCTCACTGTATTGGAGGTCTTTATGGGTATGCATAAATAGGTCTAGCCGTGCTGGTGCCAGTCCTTTTTGCACAGACCATTCCAGAGTTTTGGTGGCAAACAGAATGGAATGGAAACACTTTGTGATGGGCAAACTCTCTTGTCTCTCTTTTCTCAAACTGGGGGTGGCAAATCAAGTGTTTGAATATTCGCTCATATTTAAAAACAATATCGCTCTATACATAGAAAACAAGCATGTTAGGGAGAAGAGTCCTAGCCTACCCTAACATACCAGGAATGTAGCAGTTGTAAGAATGGAATCAGAGAGACACATTGATAGACATATTTATGCATTACAGGTCCAATGGCATAATTCCACATTCCAATTATGCTCAAGGTTCATCATCACCAGGACGGTGCATACATCAATTTGATTGTCAGGTTGTTGTTGTTTTGCTTCAACAGCCTTCTGTCAGCATACTAGCACCATTTTTAATTTGTTTTCCTGAATTCACCACGATTTCAGAGGCCACCTCTCCTTGCATCATTGTATAACCAGGCCCTGCTTCATGTACCTATGCCACAGCAAATAAGAACGGTTACAGCAGTGTTCTCCAACCTTGGGTCCCCAGATGTTTTTGGCCTACAACTCCCAGCATGGGGCACGCTGGGAGTTGTAGGCCAAAAACATCTGGGGACCCAAGGTTGGAGAACACTAGGTTACAGCTAGAAGGAGCGCCTATTGTTCCAAGGCTGCAGAATTATCTGCCACAGAGGAGTGGAGCTCTCCCTCCTTGTTGGGCTTTAGCAGGGCTTGCAAGGCTCATCACTTCCATCTGGATTTATAAATAAATAAATAAATAAAAAAGCTCTTCTAGCTAATCATTGGTTCTTTTTTCTTTCTTTTCTGGAATGCTGTTTATTCCATCTGTTTTTATTGTGTTTTAAAAGTTATTGCATGCTATATTGAGATGCCCAAGAAATGCTTTAATAAATAAATACATTAAATATATAATTAATCTCAATCTGAATCTGGAATCTGAATGAATTGCAAATAGGCCCTGAGGTGCTGATGACATCATGAGAGTGCCAGGGCCTGTTTAGCAAAGTGGTTATGGATTCCAATTCAATGGTTTTATAGCAACACTTCTGGCTCCCAATTTAATGTGACGACTGTAAAGATTAAGACAGCTCTGGAGACTTATGTTGATAAAGTGTCTATCCCATTCTTCATTATGAAACTGCAGCAGGACCAGCTGCCTCCAGCACACGAGCTAGGCAGACAGCTCTTCAACTAGAGTGAGGAAAGGATTGTGGAATAGTTTGGGACTAGGTTACTTGAACGATAGCCATCTCTCGAAAGTGCCCTAGCCCTACCCACTGCCTTAATCTTCACGCAACCACATCCAGAGTGCCTTCTACCAGCTCTGGCTGGTGGCCCAGCTATGCCCCTATCTAGACAGGGATAGCCTGGTTTCACTAATCTACACTCCGGTGTTCTCTAAATTAGATCACTGCAATGCACTCTATGTGGGGCTGCCCTTGAAGACTGTTCAGAAGCTACAGCTTGTGCAAAACACGGCAGCCAGACTAATAACTGGGACCAGAACATATAACACCAATTCTGGCCCACCTGCATTGGCTGCTTATACACTTCCAAAGTGCTGATTTTAACCTATAAAGCCTTACACGACTTCGGACTGCAATAATTGACGGAACGCCTCTCCCATCCACAATCTATCCATACACTACGATCAACATCTGCGGCCTTTCTCCAAGTGCCACCGGCTTCAAGGGAGGCTCAGAGGGCAGCAACAATGGGGAGGTCCTTCTCAGTTGTGGCCCCCAACTGTGGAATGATCGCCACGCTGAGGCCCGCCTGGCACCTACTTTGTCATCCTTTCGGCACCAGGTTAAGATGGCCCTCTGTACTGAGGCATCTAAAGATATTTAAGGTTATTGACTTGATGGTGGTACCCGTGTCTGGTGTTTTTAACAAAAGTTTTTCATATTAAATAATATTTTAGCTGCAAAATTGTTTTAAAGAACTGTTTTTAAACTTTGTATTATGGACTATTGTTATGTTGTTGTTTTTTATTATATCATGATCCTGTCTAGGAACTGTTGTGAACTGCCCAGAGGGCTTCTGCGATTGGGTGGTATAGAAGTTAAATAAATAAAATAAATTTGCATTCCATTACCATTGGAGGTCTGATCGGCTAGGATGCACAACAGATTCTTCTCTGCAGTGGCAGCCGAGTTGTGAAATGCTCTCCCTCAGAAGGCTTGATTGGTCCCTTTGTTATTGCCGCTTAGATAGGGTGGTAAAAAACCTTTTTGTTCCACTGCACCTTCAGTTACTTTCTAACACCACACACAACACACACACACACACTACTTCTTACATCTCTGCTCTATTCTGTGAAGTATGCAGAGTTTGATAGGCTAAAGCCCATTGAAAACAATGGATTGAAACATCTCAACTGTGTATAGGACTGCAACCTCTGAACATGTTCTCAGAATTAGCAAAATACCAGAAAATTATACAAGAACAATAATATACACAGCACCCACTATCTGTGATTTGGTGGCTTTGCTGGCTTTCCCATACAGATTAAGCTGCCTGTTGATTTACATGTTCTCCGGTAAGAAACATAACACTAGATGCAAGAAGATATTTTAAAGGGCTACTTTTTATGTTGAAAGCACATTTAAGGAAAACAGCTGAAGTCCACTTCAAAGGCACTTCAATTCCTTCCCCACCGTGAGCCAGCTTCTTAGTCAGCAATTAACAACAAAGCAAACGATAATCTTACCATGTGTTCCAGCTTCCATACTGCAGCTAGGGCTTAAATCTGGAGGTTCCCCCAAAACTAAGAGGACCTGGCTGTGTTGGCTAGCTGCAGTCTGCTTCTGGTCCCACACTAGTAGCTTGTCATTGGTGAACAGCACTAGCAGGTTGCAGCTATTTCCATTCTAGCCTAAGCCTTCTGGAAGTAAACCGCAAACCAAAGCAAATTAGCCAGATCTTCTGTTTCAGTAATCACCATACACCATGTATAAGCAAGGAGCAAAAATAGCCACCCACCAGCTATTGATGCTCAGGGGAACTCCTAGCTGGGATACTGGTATCTCTTCCTCAAACTTCATAGACTGCCAAAAGAAAGAGAACAACAGCAGGAGATAATAAAAAGGGAAATCCAGGGCAAAGCCAGTGTCTTAAGTTAGAATCCGCTCTGCTCAGAAGCCAAAAGGAGCAGCCGCTTCTGCTGCTGGTGAGGATTAGATGAGGAATTCTAGCTCATTACTGCTGCAAAGAGAGCTACAGTGCATCTGAAAGAGTGGACAATGCTACCTGGCAGGAGGCAAGTGTGGCAGGCTTTTTTATAAGGCTACATCTCAGCTTTCTCATGTTACCATACCGCTTGGATGCCGCATGCTCATTTCAGCATGAAATATTCAAGGGATTATCTTATAATCAACTGTATAATCAGAGCAAGGCCATCAGGTCCTGCTTAGCCGTGAACCTTGATGCAGAGTCAGGAGGTCTCAAACTCTCAATGCATGACGTCACTGGCGAAAGTTTTTGTGGGCATAGGAATTAAGTGTGCATCCCAGGGGAAATGTTCCTTTTACCTTTGTTATCCCAGATAAATTTTATTTTGCCTTCTGTAGCCTAGAAAACCTCTTACTGCAGCATTCCCCCAGATTGTACATTTATTGACAATTTATTCCCCAAAACATGAAAAAGCAGAAAGTTGCCAAAGATCTGTCTGCCAGAAACACTGACAATGTCATTTTGATGACAGGGTAGATTAAAACCTAGGTATTAACAGCAGGTAGTGTGGTATTCATTAATGCACATCAGCAAGAGTTCCTTCCTCTTCCTCTAGCAATAATCTGTAAAGACATTTCCTGCTTCTCATTGGTCTAGTAAATGGGACAGAGCAGTAGGGAACCAACCCACATTAGATTAGTGTTTCAAAAAGGTCATTGACCTGTTTACTGGGAAACAGATTAGTGATAGGGATGTGTGAAATATGCCCTTTATTCCCATTGGTTTATCCTCCTTACCTTACCATGATATTACACGCTTCTGATGCTGATCCACAAAGATAGAGATGTGTTTTCACAATATGGATCTGAAGCACTGTTTTGAATTGTTTGTATATTATTGTCTGCAATTTGCTTAGCTGCACAGTATGTTCCCTATTCAGCAGTACAGACATCTCAATTGAAACTATGCAGATCTGAATACTTGGCCTACTACTAAATCACAGAACCCACAACCAACCGTACCTCCATCTTCAGTTTGTTTGCCTTATTCAATCGAAAATTGCTGCCAGCCACCAGCTCAGGACGTCCACCGTCTACCCAGGATACGAAGATCGAAACAAGAAATTGAGCTGGATGACAGCTGCATACTTGTAACATCTTAGCCCATGTCTCCAGACAACCTCTCCCAATAGTTACATACAGATGTCAAAACAGCACAGGAGACCAGATAGAACCTCGTAGCACCCTGCACATCAAAAGCGGCAGGATGGGGCAGCAGTCTCCCAGTACCAATAAATATTTGGTTGCTACTGTTTGTCAGGGGTAGTGCTCACAGGAGGAGGAAGATGGTGGAATGAATATGATTCTATGATTCTATGAATACATATCCCTATCTGAGCTGACAGAGGTGGTCTCAGTTGCGATGCTGAGGTCCCCCAGGCTGTTGGTCCTAGGGGATGTTAACATTCATGCTGACGGCTCCCTATCTGGGACGACTCAGGATTTCATGATGACCGTGGGACTGTCCCAATATATCATCGGCTCAACACATGTAGCAGGGCATACTCTAGATCTCTTTATGTCAGCCAGGCATGGAGATAGTGATCTGAAGCTGGGGGACTATGAACTGGACCCTTTGTCATGGTCAGATCATTGTCTGCTGAGATTTAGATCTGCTGAGATTTAGATTGGTGGCAGGCTTTCCCCTCTGCAAGGGTGAGGAGCCTATTAAGATGGTCCGCCCCCAGAAGCTAATGGATCCAGACCGTTTCCAGAGGGCCCTTGGGGGTTTTCCAGCCGATATGGCTGGTGGCCCTGTTCAATCCCTGGTTGATCTCCAGAACACAGAGATGACCCGGGCACTTGACACAATCACTCTCTCTGTAGTAGAGCTTGTACGGCTCCATGGTATACCCCGGAGCTGAGAGCGATGAAACAAAACAAGAGATGGCTTGAGTGCAGATGGAGAAAAACTCCTAGCGGATGCAATCAAGTCCTGGTATGTGCCTATAGTGAGGTATATTTGGGGGCAGTGAGAGCGGCAAAGAAACAACATCTCACTGTCCTCTATTCAATCTTCTCTTTGGCACCCAGCAGAGCTTTTTAGGGTCGTCCGGGGCCTATTACATGCTGGCCCAAAGGACATCGTAGACCCGCCTGATGCCCACTGCAATATATTTGCTAGGCACTTCCAGGAAAAAAATCACTTGCATCTGCCAGGACTTAGACTCTAATGTTATGGCAGTTGAATCAGACGAGGTGCCCAGACCTCAGCCTGGTCAATTTTTTTGGATGAGTTTCAGTTGGTACAGCTTGAGGATGCTGACAAGGTGCTTGGACAGGTTCATCCAACCACATCTTTATTGGATCCTTGCCCCTCTGGCTCATAAAATCCAGCAGGGACGGAACAGCCGGCTGGGCCAGGAAAGTGATTAATGCTTCCTTGAGAGAGGGAGTGGTCCCATGCTGCCTGAAAGAACTGGCGGTGAGGCCACTCCTGAAGAAACCCTCTCTGGACCCAGAAGATCTTAACAAATTTAGGCCAGTGGCCAATGTTCCTTTCCCGGGCAAGGTCCTTGAGTGAGTGGTTGTCAACCAGCTCTAGGCATTCTTGGATGAGACTGATTATCTGGATCCTCAGGCCAGGTTTTGCATGGAAACAAGTTTGGTCACTCTGATGACCTATGTCAGGAGAGAGGGGGAGTGTGACCCTGTTGATACTCCTGGATCTCTCAGCAGCTTTCGATACCATTGATCATGGTATCTTTCTGGGGCGCCTGTCTGAGCTGGGAGTGGTGGGGTATTTCAGTGGTTCCTCTCCTATGTGGATGGATGGCTCCAGTGGTGCTTCGGAAATATTGCTTGGCCCCGTGGATTCTCCAGTATGGAGTTCCCCAGGGGTGGGTTTTGTCCCCAATGCTATTTAACATTTTGCATGAAACCACTGAGTGGGGTCATCCGGAGTTTTGGAGTGCGTTGCCATCAGTATGCTGATGACACGCAGCTCTATTTCTCCTTTTCATCTTCAGCAGGTAAGGCTGTGGATGTGCTAAACCGGTGCCTGACTGCGACAATGGACTGGATGAGGGCTAACAAACTGAAGCTCAATCCAGACAAGACTGAGATGCTGTTAGTGGGTGGTTCCTCTGACTGGATGGAGGGTGTTCAACCTGTTTTGGATGGGGTTGCATTCCCCTTGAAGGAGCAGGTTCGTAGCTTGGGGGTCCTTCTTGAGCCATATTTGTCACTTGAGGCTCATTAAGATAAACCAGAAGTGCTTTCACTTTTTTCACCCACATTTTCTACTCTTTATTACTAAAATATTGACAAGTATATCTTTAAAAGATAATAAATACAAATACATGATTGATAAGTACCAACATAAGTATGGAAATCCGAATGTGTTGAGAAATATCAAATACAAATAAATTAGATCATGACGATCAGAATATTTTAAAAGAATTAATTAATTAATTAATTAATTAATAGAAAATAAAATATACGAACAGGCATCATCATGAAATTTGTCATTCCATGATTTATAAATATACTCCATTTCTCTAGGGAAGAGTGGAGATGGGCAAATGTTGTCTGTACCTTCAAAAGGGGGTGGGGGGAGGTGGATCTGGGAAACTATAGACCGCTCAGCCTAACAGCAGTGCTGAGCAAAGTTCTAGAACAGATTACGATGTGTCAATCTATGAAAATCTAGGAAAGAATGTAGTAATTACTTGGACCCAGTATGAGTTTATCAAGCATTTGTCATGCCATACCAACACTATCTCCTTCTTTATAGAGTTATTCTAAGGATGGGTGAGAATTTCATTTCAGTTTGCTTTTGATAAGAATTACCAAAATTGGCAAATTTCTTCATATTTGGGATGGAAAGAACTTGAGATTTTAAAACTGAAACGGACATATTTGTCCATCCCGGCCCAGGGCTCTCTGTGCTTAGTTCTTCAAAGTCTGAGTTTGAATACCTGTGTATTCAACCATGTCTGTGGTATTTATTTATTTATTATATTTATACCTCACCTTTTTTCCTGCAAGGAACCCAAGGCGGCTTACATAATCCTCCTCTCCATTTTATCCTCACAACAACCCTGTGAAGTAGGTTAGGCTGAGAGTCATAGTAAGTTTCATGGACGAGCGGGTCTGAGCAGGGCTGAGCGGGGGGCAAACATAATGTACTGCGTTATGTTTGCCCCCTCTTTCTTCTGACAGGTTCCTTGTCTTTAACAGCTATATGGCACGCAGGTGCTGTTAACTTGGTCCTGTTTAACTTCAGTTGGGTTCTGGAAACCCTGGTGGGTAACCAAGCCAAGTACAAATGGGCACACATCACCACAGACTCAAAACTAAATTGAAACACGTTAAACATTTATTTAAGAAAATTAAAAATAATTAAGAAAATTAGTACAGTGGTTACATGAGAATAATTTTCAATGCTTTTTATGATTATATTATTAGCAGTGAAAGAGAATGTAACATAAATTTAAGATTAACTAAAAGGATTGCAGTTGACAAAGCTGGCACTACAAATGTGGCAAGCAAGATAGCGAATTGAGCTTCTAGCATTGCTGCTTGGATAATATCAGTCCGTCCGTCCCCAGCACCCTCCTGCACTCTACTTGCGTTGTAAAGCTAAATGAAAACATTCTAAAATGTCTAACTTCCCTTTGACTTCCTCCTGCACACTGCTTGAATGTAAAAATCTACACTAAAGCATTATTCAGTTTCTCTAGGCATGTGAAGAATTAAACGTGACACCTATGTAGTGAAATGGAGATGCTAGGGTGGAAAAAATGAAGTTTAAAAGTTAAAATCAAGTGGTCAGACCAAAAATGTTTCTGGGACTAAAAGGGCCATGGCCACTGACATCATATGGTCCATTGAGAGCTGGCTAGGGGGTCATCCAACCCCACCCCACGAGTTCTGCACCTCTGCTGTAGTTACATCCTGCACTCCATATCCTGCATTGAGTAGGGGATTGGATTAGATAATCTCTATGGTCCTTCGAACTCTATGATTCTCTGTAACTATCTGTATATTGTGTTACCTCAGCTCTTCCATACTATATGAGTCTCAGGCCTGGCATCAGGAATTGGCATGACGACACAGTGTGCCGAGAGCCCACAAACTCAGTGTTGTGCCTCCGTGTGGAAGACATGGGGCAGCTGTGCCAGAGTGTGTTTGGGGTGGGGCCAGGGCACGTGTCATGATGTCATCTGCAGCCTGGCCCAGCTGTGCTGCCCTGCCAATCAGCGCCTGTTTAAAAGACAGGCCCCAAGCACACTTCAGATGCTGGAAGCAATTGTCATTGCAACTCGACTGTAGCCGGATACTCCTGCCAGCCCCCGGACCGAGAATCATGCTTTCTTGACTTCGGAACACCCCTGATCCCCGCTTCAGCCTGCTCCTACACTGCTTCGTTCTATTTTGGTTTCGGACATATCTCTTGGCTTTCAACCTTGGACTGTGTTAACGACAATGGCTTATCTGTGGACCAGACTGATTTACGACACTCAGAAGGGCCCATCCCTGACCATGCCAATCCCTATGGTCAGCCACTCACCCCCTCATCCCCATGAAAGATTTCCCGGGGGGGGGGCAGCGGCGCTCTTGAATGGGAACCGAGAGGGTGCTTGCTTGGCTCCACTTCATGCCTGCCCCTCCTCCTCCTCCTCCTCCTCCTCCTCCTCCTCCACCACCACCACCATTCTGCCTGCCCAGCACCCACCACCACAACTATTTCGTCTGGCTCCCCACCACCACCACCACCACCACCACCACCATTTCACCTGCCTGCCACTGCTCACCCCACCACTTGCTCTGCCAGCTGTACCCTCTCACGTGCCTTGCCCCCTGCCACTGTCACCTCCCCACTCCTCGAAGTTTCCTGGCAGAGCAGCAGTGCTTTTGAACAGGAGCAGAGCCATCGTTCGGCTCCGCAAGTGCTGCCTGCCTGCCATCTTAAGATTACCCAGGTGCAGTGCCCAACACGTCAACGCGGTGGGTGGCAGCTGTAGTTTCAGATGGTTTGGAGTCAGGGTCCAAGCATATTTTGGGGCGGGGGGAGTACATACTTGTAACATGTGCCCCCTTCTCACATATATACTGCAACGCCCGTCCCAGACATACACTTTCATGAGTCATGAAAGAAAAGTGTCTATTTTAATTCTGAAATGGCATTTTCTATATTTTTGAGACTATACCGTAGCCCACACTGAGGCTGTTCTATCATCACTGCCCCACCCCTTTCTTTCCTATTTTTGTTTAACATAAACATCTAGCCTAAAGAAGAGTCCTACAAAGCATGCTTATTTATTTTGTAACTTTTTGGTTGATCCAAAGAAAGGTATTAGCCTGCTGATGTTTTAATTTTTCATCATCATCATCATCATCATCATCATCATCATCATCATCATCATCCTCCTAATGGACCAACAAAACTGCAAACATTTTATAAATATTTCACTTTAAAGCTGTATTTTTCATTGCGGAATCATGAATTATTTCTCCTTATAGCGAGACATAGCCCTATGATGTATATATGTGAACGAGACATCTACTCACATATATTTTAGGCTTGCAAATCCTACCAGCAGCATGGGGTTCCACAGTGTCTAGGGTCAAGTCCCTCCCCCCAAGGGTAGTGTCTGATTGTTCGCTGCTACTCAAAATGTAAGCTGTGCTTTTTAAAAGTTCTTTTTTTAAAAAAGTTCTGTTCAAATGGGGTGCCATGGGGCCTGGCTGCAGGCTCAGTCATGGAGCTTCTTTTCACCAGTGGGGCCGCCCAGGTGGGAGAGGAGGAGGATGGAAGCTGGAGCAGGGATGCACCCTTCCAAGCCTCTGGGCCCTCGTCAACTGCCCGCCCATGCTGACTCCTGACTGCCAGGCCTGTTGCCGCAGATCCCTAACTTGAAATAATAAGAGATGTCTCCTAGAAGATCTGTGGAGAAAAATTGTTCACTATAAAAAATAAATAAAGTAAATGGTGAAAAACAAGGACTCAAATCTATTTTTCAGTTTGTGCCAGACTGAAGAATGCTTTCTTAAGTATACCTTCCATGTTCCAAGTCAGGTTCCAAACTGGGTCTTCATCATGGGTGTACAGAGGTATTCTCAGTCAGCTTTGGAATTATCTTTTCCTGGAGACTCACCAAAGCCTGAGCTTGTGTTTATTTTGGAAATAGTATAAGATGTTCTTATTTAAACTGGCTTTTGATGTCCAGGGATAAGATAGAATTATTAGCATATTGTTATTCACCTGAGCTCTTCGGAGGGATGGACAAGTTCAATTAAATAAATAAATGTCGTACAAATTTCAGTAGCGTTAAATAGAGAAATTCAAGTGCTTCTGAGACTACAAAACATCCTAGTACCAAATTCATGGGTGTCATTATATTCTTTCCGAGGCTTTGAGAGTGGTGTTAGCTGATAATGCAGAGCTGCGACAAATAATGCCTGTATACTAGATAGTGTTTCACCCACTGGAGAGGAATAGTGCTTGACAGTCTTTTAAAGTTGACTGAGAGATTACATGCAGTTAATAATTGAGGAGTTATATAAAACTCCTCCCCAAATCCATTTAATGTTCCTGTAATCCATCTTCCCCTGTGAGCCTCAATTAAATCAGTTCTTCTCCAGTTGGCTGAAACTGTTGGGGCAAGTTCAAAACATATTAAAATTGACTAAGTCAGTGGATGCATTATGTTATTAAAAATTGGAATCAGTTAGAAGTTGGTTGTTCATCACTTAATATCAGCAGCATTAAGCAATGATATGCAAGCCTGAATAAACCATTACAGATCAAACACCACAAACAGAACTTTAGTTATATCTTCTAAGGTACAATGGTACAATCAGTGGAATCAGTTCATACATTCAGGCATAAGTAATTGAAATTCAAATGGTGTATGTGAACTTGCCAAAGTACCAAAGTGGAGGTAGCCTTGCCTTTAATTACTCTGTTGTCTAGAAACTGGTTCCACAGGACATGTTAAAGAAGGCTGTTGATGAACTGGAAGATGTCCAGAGGAGAGCAACAAAGATGGTAAGGGGTCTGGAGACCAGGCTGTATGAGGAAAGGTTGTGTTTAGCCTGGAGAAGAGACAATTAAATGGCGACGAGAGCCAGTGACCAATTGGATGACACACCACAGCTCATCATGGGCTATTTAACCCACGAAGAGCCGCAGCACCCTGAAAACAGACCATGAGTTATGTGAGGGTTATTTAACTCTCGCATTACCTACACTTGCCAGGTTTGCATGACACAACAAACTCTGAGCAGGGGCTGCATATTCAAAATGGCGGCTGCATGCATCCCACATGCACTGCAGTCCATGGTGGGCTGTTGTGTCATGCAAACAGCCCCAATCTGGTGTAGTGATTACAGTGTTGGACTGTCAGCCTGAAGATCTGGCTTCTAGTCTCCACTTGGCCATGAGGCTTACTGAGTAACTTTGGGCCAGTCACTGACTCTCAGCCTGACCTACCTCACAAGGTTGTTGTGAGGTTAAAATGGAGAGGAGGAGGACCATATAAGCCACCTTCGGGTTCTTTGCAAGAGGAAAAAAGTGACATATAAATGTGATCATAAATAAACAAAAATAACTATCTTCAAATATTTGAAGGTCCATCATACAGGTGATGGAGCAAATTTATTTTCTGTATCTCCAGTCCAGAATGTAAGACTCAAATCAACATGTTCTTCAGAAGGTAAGACTCCAACCAACATGTTCAAATTAAAAGAAAGGAAATTTCAATTAAACCTTAGGAAAAACTTCCTGATGGTATGAGCTGTTCGAGGGTGGAACACAGTGCCTTCCCTAGTTAGAGGTTTTCAAGCATAGGCTGAATGGCCCCCTTTCAAAGATGCCGTAGTGTCGCAAATTTCCTGCAGTGTCAGTGTCAGGGGCCGGGTGGCTTCCGCCATGGTTCTATGTTAATCAGAGTAGGATTGTAGAATCACGTGATGTAAAAAGAATCACGTGTAAAAAGTGCAAAAAGTGATAGTGTGCCTTCACTTCAGGCAAATCCCAAACTGAATTGGGCCACCTAATCTGGCTCCGAAGTTTCAGGACCTACTTGGGGGTTCAAAGAGACACAGGGAGGGAGACAGTGTGTCTGCAACAAGCAGGGCCGGTGCTACCATTAGGCCAACTAGGCAGCTGCCTAGGGCGCAGGGCTAAAGGGGGTGCCAGAAACACCTTAAAAAAGATACAGCGCTCTCAAGTGGGAAGGGGGGGGGCGCTAAATATCTGATCTTGCCTAGGGCACCAAACAGCCTTGCACCGGTCCTGGCAACAAGCAATATATCCCAAGCTCTCCATATAAAGAAAGCACCAAAAGGCAGGGGGAGAAGGGGGTGTAGTTTTGTACTTAGAAGCTAACAACTCTAGCTTCTAACCAGGGAATATCTTTGTCAGAGCTCTTCTTTTTTACTTGTACAATCACGGTGCTTTGGGGTGGGATGTAAAAGAGGCTGCTCCTGTGTTTTCACTGCATTTTGTGACTCTGCATCTGTGGCAGAAGTAGCAGTGCTCAGGGCTTCTAGGAATGGCTTGAGAGCCAAGACTAACTGGGAGATGCCTGCACCCACTGCTGCCTATACAGTGGGAGGCTGCTGATATTGCGTTTTTTCTACACGAGACATTTATTGTGTGCTCATGATTCCTTTACAGATTCTTTCGATAACACTATTATTCTCCAGCGTCGCTTCTGTTTTTTAAGAGCACTTTCCCATTACGTTTTTAGAGAGGGGGAAATGGGGTATTGTTTCTGAAAGCAAAAGAAAAGGTATTTTCTGGGTATTAGGTATTACCTGCTAAGAAAGTTACCTTTAAAAAGAAAGAAAGGAATAAAGTCTACTTTCACACACACACACACACACACACACACACAGCACCTTTTTATCTGAAATTTGGCAGGCTTAATTTCCTCTCCGAATTCACGTTTTGCAGGGTATTTTGATACTTTTTGGAGATAAGAACTGTCTCAGAACATTTGGGAATTGTGAAAGCCAATGGATGTTCCTCCCACGTTAGTGAGGGAGATGAGGATCAGATGAGTTCATATCAGAATTTGCAAAGATCAAATTCCAGCAGAATGAACGTGGATAATGTCTTATACATTCTGTTTACAGGGGTTTGGGCTTGAATAGGAAATAAGAGCCTGACATTGAAACCCCCAAAATCCAGAGAGTTCAGTTCAGTCAAGGAACAGGCAGTTAGCAAGGTCAAATCAGTCCAAGGTCAAAGCCAGCAAGTTCAGACAGCACAGTGTCAGACAAGGACTTAGCTATAAGGGTAGACCAAGGTTACTTACAAGGGTCCAAGAGTCAGTAGCATGAAGTCTCAGTCCAAGGAATAGCAGGGTCAAAAGGAAGCAAGGTTTTGAGATACTAGGAACTGAGGTAAGTTGTTGTTCCGAGCCCCAGCAGGCCTCAACGGAAAGCTGACAAGTTGGAGCCACCAGAGCCCCCCGCCTGAACCTAGCTGCAGCACGTCAGAGGCTTCTGGAAGAACTGGAAGTCTTCCTCATGAGGAGGCCCTAGTCACTAGGAATCCTTTATTCCTATGGACCCCTCCTTTGCAACTGAGCACTTCTTCTCTTAGCGGTTCTGCTGGCCTGCCTCTTGAGATGACAACACTCTCAGGGGCTAGATCAGGGGTCTTCAAACTTTTTTAACAGGGGGCCGGTTCATTGTCCCTCAGATTGTTGGGGGGCCGGACTATAGCCCCCCTGCCGCCAAAGCCCCGCTGCCCCCCCAGGATCCCCCCGTCGCCGCCAGACCCACCCCGCCACCGCCGTACCTGCACCCGCCGCCGCTGCTGAAGCCCCGTCCCCGCCGTCCCCGCTGAAGCCCCACCGCGCCGTCGCCCCCCTGCCGCCAAAGCCCCCCCAGGACCCCCCTGCCACCGCCAGACCCACCCCGCCACCCCCTCCGCCGTACCTGCACCCGCCGCCGCTGCTGAAGCCCCGTCGCCGCCGTCCCCGCCGAAGCCCCGCCGCGCCGTCGCCCCCCTGCCACCAAAGCCCCCCCAGGACCCCCGCTGCCCCCGCCAGAACCCACCCCCGCCACCCCCTCCGCCGTACCTGCACCCGCCACCACTGCTGAAGCCCCGTCGCCGCCGTCCCCGCCGAAGCCCCGTCGCTGCTGTTGCTGCCACCGAAGCCCCGCCCCCGCCACCAAAGTCCCGCCACTGTTGTCGCTGCCGCTGCCGCCGCCCCCACCCCGCTGCCACCACCACCGCCGGAGCCACGGCATTCTGCTGCGCTCCGTCGCGCTGCGCTCCGTCGCGCTGGACTCCCGCGCTCTGTTCAAAAACAGAGCGCGGCGGTCCAGCGCGACAGAGCAGGGTCCCGCGCGTCACTTCTGCCGCGATGGAAATGACGCGACGGGACCAGCGCGGGCGGCGCAGCCCGTGCAGCTGGCTCTCCGGGGAGAGCGAAGAAAATGGCAAGCCCGTTCGGGCGGCTGAGAGCCCGGGCGGGCCCAGTTCGGGCCTACAGAGCTGGGCTGGATGGAAGGGCATGCTGGGCCGGATCCGGCCCGCGGGCCGTAGTTTGAAGACCCCTGGGCTAGATGGTCGCTCGGCCTCTGTCCCACAGGTGGAGTTCCCCCCTTCTTGTGGGGATGGACCTATGGCCATCTCTCCCAAGGGCCCAGGTTTCTCCTGGTCTCCCGACTGCTCCTTGATGTTGACTGTCTCTGGGAGCTCTTGCTCCTCCTCTGAGGAGGATTCCTCCCATGGGAGCACAATACATTTTACGTGGGAATAAAGTAGTCCTGAACCAAATTTTCTCAGGGAAGTTTTTCTCTGAAAAGAAATGGCGGTCTGGAAAGAAAGGCAGGAAGAAAAACTACAAAACATCATCAAGGGGTAGCAGAGAAGTTCTCCTCAAACCTATGAGGAATGGGGGGGGCTTACCACGAAAGCAGTTTGGCATTGCCCTTTTCACCAAAAAAAATCTTCCTTAAACTCAGTTGCTGCAGTGCTGCAAGTGGTGGCAGAGCTACAAAACTGGCAGCCAGCTGAATACCATTTCCCCCCCCCCACAGTGCCTTACTGGAAAGGCACCTACATCAGATATAGCACCATTCCAGAGGCATCCTCCACTTTTTTTCCTGGGGAAAAGAAATAAAGTGTGCAGAAGCTTACACACTTATCCTGCTTAGTGGGTGACTCAGCTTGTTCTTATCATTCTAATAAGCTACTGTCTGACTTGGTTTTCTAATTAGACAGCAGTTTCATAGATTTCATAGATCATAGAGTTGGAAGGGGCCTACAAGGTTATCGAGTCCAACCCCCTGCTCAATGCAGGAAACTAGAGGAGGGATCTCCCATCCAAGTAATAAGCAGGCCTGACGCTGCTTAGCTTTCCGCGCTCAGACAAGCTGAGCCAGCGTGAGCCACAGGCCGTTCATAGCCATGTAACTATAAACTGCAATTTTCCATCTTCCATGGCTAAGAAAGGTGAGTGAGAACTTGCACAAAACAGCTAGGCAGAAGTTAATCCCTATCCAGAGAATGGAGTTTTTGAGGACCTTCAACTTTCAGAGGAATGTTGTGAAGGAGTCAAAGAGCTTTGGAGTTGGGAAGAGGAAGGGTAGTTGGAACGATGGGCTGAATGTGCAGTATTCAGTGTGGGGTGGCTTACACTAAGGCACATCTGATCTACTTACTGACATACATTTTCCAAATGCCTCTCTCTCTCTCTCCCGCACTCCCACACTGTCACTCCCTTTCCCTGAGAGAAGATTGCGCTCCTCAGTATTCAGGAAGGAAGAGTTGGGTCACCCATATATATGTTTATCACTTGATGACTTCTCAAATGATGACTTGCTCCTGAAAATGGCTCAGCACAGATCGAACACCACTGAAAGAACTTCCGTAATCACCTCACTTCATTTCAATGCAATGCTTTACAGTGGAGTCGGTTTATGTGTCCATTGGCTAGTCATAAAGGCCTGAAAGACAGTTGTTGCCAGAACACAAAGCTAATGGCTCCAGAACTAAATTCAAGACCACATGAGTGAAATCTGCTTACACAGAGCTCTTTCGCATTTCCATAACTTGTGTACTATATTTTAGGGCTGTGCAAATATCTCAGGCAAGACATAAATCTGAGGTAAATATCCCCATTTTGGAGATACTTGGACTGCCTGCAAATCTGAGGCGACTGAAGCAAAGCAGGCTGGTCCCAGGGCTTTGGATCCACCTCAGATGGAGTTTCTTAAAACAAATGTGTATGCCCAATTTGAAACATTTTTGAACTTTCCACAAGCTATATATAAACGGGAAAAAAACCTCTATAGAGGGGGAGGCAGAGGAGAGGGTGTATGACTGGCAGCTCTAGCATCTAATCAGGAAATAACTTTTCTAGGGCTGTCCAATCACAGTGGTTTTGGGAGGAACAGTGAAGAAAATTATGAGAAGCTGTTTCAGTGATTTTCCTGGTTTGTTCAGTGTCTGAGTTCGCAGCAGCAGCAGCAGCACTAAATGTCATGGTAGCTTCCAATAATAGCTTGAGAACCACAGCTAACTGGTTAATGGTGTCCTGCTGCTGCTGAATACATGGGTGACACCAAATTCCCCAAACCTGCCCACCTTGTGAATGGCTCTTGCTTGCTCCCTAACCCTGCACCTGTATTTGTCTGCAATTTGTCAGGCTACACCCCTGAGGAGTCCCCAACCTTTTGGGGTTGGTGGGCACAATTAGAATTTTGAGAGTGTTGTGGGCACTTTCACAAAATGGCTGTCATGAGGCTTCTCCATTAATAAAATGGGTGCCATAAGGAGCAAGGTGTGTCACAAAATGCTAATTTCCCAGAAGGCAAACTGGTGAGATTATAAGAAAAATAACTTGCCCAAGAACCAGGCAGTAGCATATTTGCCCCCACAAAGAACAACAAAATACTCATTTCACAGAAGGCAAACTGGTGATGCTCAGAGAAACATAAGCACACACACACACACACACACGGCAAAACACGCAGAGTGTGCAGGGTGCAGTGCAGGCAAAATACCCCCTCTAGCATAGTCTCCAACTGCCCCCAAAATGGCTGGACTCTCACGAAAACCCTTAAGCCATCCCGGCTTCTCACTTTGTCATGCAGAATCCCGAATTCCCCTGCCTCCGCAACTGCAAGCTACTTTAAACTTTTTAAACTTTTGTTAAAGGTGCCATGTCATGTGCAAAATTGCAGCTAAGCTAAAACTGCAAGCTTAGCTGCAATTTTGCCCATGGCATGGCCCCTTTAAATGTAGCTCTTTCTAGGCTTGAACAGCTCCACTGAGAGACAGATGCTGGGAGGATGTGTGAGTGCGTGCACATACGCTATACCTGCTGAAAAGGAGGCTGCACCTGGTGGCCTAGCCAGAGAGAAGGAGAGGTGAATGAGGGAATTTATCACATGATTCCTATCTTTACATTGCCAAAGATTTTATTTCCTAAGGAAATGCAAGAAACTTCCCCTTCTCTCTGAAGCTCCATGTTTGGGGGTGTGGGGCTGGGTAAACTTGAATTTGTGCCAATCCTGACCATTTTAAAACAAAAAGAAATTGCCCTGCAAGCACTGACTCCCCCCCCACCGAAAAACACCAGATATCAACAATTAAGGGTTTAAGTAAGGGGGAAATATATATATTTAAAAAGCCACTTATAAAATATTATAAAATAATATATAATAATGTAATAATTATAATATATAAGATTTTGTGTGTTTCCTCTAATAACTTTTGTACCTGACCATGCCCTTTGGTTGCCTGGCCATACCCTTGGCCACGCCCTCATGTTGCCTGGTCACGCCCCTTGATCACACCTTCATGTTGCTTAACCATACCTCTTACAAATTCACATGTGTCCCTATTTTCATCTCTGAAATGTTGGAGGGCTGCTCACGTACCCACTCCCTACTAGTCCCCCGGGCTGCTCCCTCGCACCCACCAGCTTCCGTTCCCCTTTTCCCTGGCTGGCTGGGCACACTTCAAAATGCAGCACTGTGCTCCACCCACCCACCCACCATTTTTATTTTCTCAGAATGCCTCTGCAACCCACATGGGGCCCAAAGGCATTCTTGGAAACAAAGGTGGCACTGGAGAGTGACCAGCCTCCCAGTTTTGGTTTGTTTTAATTTTAAAAATATTTTAAAAAATAAAACAAACAACGAGGGGCAGGGAGCCTGGTGGGCACCAAGATAATGTTGGAGGCCCCAGCAATAAGGGATGAATTTGGAAACAGGCCACCATGAACTGTAGTGGTTTATCAAGCACCTGACCTTTCCTCTAGTGAAGTTGCTGAAGTTTTAATCTATATTAGCAATTGGGTGCCATTTCCTCCAATAGTTCTTCTCCAGCTTGGAATTGTCAAATAGGATTCTGCACATGTGCAGTCAGCATTTAGCTAGGGATGAACAAATCTGTCTCCTTTTGCAAAAGGAGAGCGAAAGGAGAGTTTGCCCATTATTCCATTCCATTGTCTCCCAATGATAATCTTTGATTTAAAAAACAAAGCAAAAACCTACCACCATCATAATATTTTTCCATGGGAATTATGACTCAGAGTATATTGTTTTTAGTTTTATTTTTCATGCCGGCAGAATGGATTATGTTCAGGAATCTTCTTAGACCCTTTCTCTCTCCATATTCCTTTCCCCCTCTAACTTGTGCATATTGTCTGTTATTGCCTGCATTTCTAGATGTATAAGGAGACATTACAGCATTCAAAGTAATATAAAAGCCAATGGACAACAATGTTCCACTCCGAGACCCACTAAAGGGCAAGCAGAGCAGGTAGAGAACTCAAATTTGTAAAGCATCCTTACATCAGTCAGCTTGCTGCTTTGTAGGCACACACGCCAAGGTTATTTAATGTTAACCTCATATGCTCAGTGAAACTCGCCTTGATTGCTTTAAACTACATGACCAGACAAGTTGACCAAGCAGCCTTTTGTTTGGTGAGTATCTTCTCTATTTGAGTCAATTCCCTTGATTTGTTTCTTGCAAACATTGCATGCAGTTGGTGTCCTCCATCCATACTTAAAACTCTCTTGTTCCCAACAAGTGTGTGTGTTTTGCTGTGTGGGTTTGAATTTCCAGCAATTCTCCTTTTCCAACATGGCTGCTGCTGTGGAGTAGGTGCAGGGCAAGTGAAACCCAACTACAATTCCAGAAGGGCAAAGAGATAATGAATGGGTGCATGCCATTATCAGTACACATGCATCAACATAATAAGCTAGGAAAGGACTCCTGTAAAAACAGGTGAGCTTTTTTCTGAACACTCACCATGAAACTTCCTAAATACTGAACCAATTCCAAACTGAGGCAAGAAAAGATTATCCATCACTAATTTGAGCTGTTGTGGGTTGTGCAAGCCTAGAGATTATTGTAGTTCAGAATTAGACTAGGTGTTGTTGTTGTTTTAAAGAAAGAAAGAAAGAAAGAAAGAAAGAAAGAGAACACAGAGAAGCATCCTCTTCCTCATTATCAACAACCTTCCCACATGACTTGGTTATATAACTGTGTCACCTTCCACAGTGGTTAATGCAATAGGGGAAACGTTTTCCTGGCACTTGACCCAGGAGCAGCTGAACTATATTTTCCACCAGAGACTCAACCGAAATGCACTCTCACTAGAAAACAGCAGGAAGGGTTGGAGTGTTTCTTATGCTCAGCAAAGTATGATTTATTTACAGTATTTTTACTCTGCAGTTCAGCCAAAACGGCTCCTAAAATAGCTTACGAAAATCAATCATAAGACATTCCCTGCCCTCAGGCTTCCGACAGAGAAGACACAAGACAAAAAGAAAAGAGATTTGGGATGGGGAGCAAACCCAGGCACTACTTTTCAAGTCATTACGTCCTTATGATAGAAATGGTAAGGAGAGAGGAAGCAAAAAAGATCTGGCCTCTCAACTAAGCCAATGGTGTAGCCCTGCTTCTCATCTCTCTCTCTGCTGCAGTCTAATGGAATAAGTAAGGCAGAGAGCTAAACTACCTTGTGTGTACACCCTTCAATCTCGTTGCAGGCCCCATGAAGGACTCTAGTCCTTAATCGAGTCTCTGGACCTCTTGTAAGGTCCAACATAAATAAATATGGGGAGGGCTTGTTTCCGAACTAGCTAATCAAAACAATGCACCATCCTGTTTCATTTATATATGAAGGGAGAGCATGG
This sequence comes from Shinisaurus crocodilurus, assembly GCA_021292165.1. Lineage (NCBI taxonomy): Eukaryota > Metazoa > Chordata > Lepidosauria > Squamata > Shinisauridae > Shinisaurus > Shinisaurus crocodilurus. The sequence continues at coordinate 111,546,359 of CM037876.1, forward strand.
CCTGCATAACACAAGACACTGGAAACAGACAATTTTTAAAGAGGTGAAGGTGACATTACAGAGCTATTGTTGCCCGTGGTTGTTCCACTATCAACTCTGGTCAGTTTTGCAGGTTTCTGTAATACCTCAAAAATCTGCAGAACTTGTTTGAGTGGAGATGACAGAGACAAAACATGAGCATGTCTGCTACAGACAACCATGTGTCTATCATACCATTTAAAATTACTAGCCTATCTCCAGTCTGAAACTTTGGTTCCCATGTGGTTTACCAGCTACCGGAAGATTTCTGGGGCATCAGTGGGGAGAAGGTATATGTGTATGGTTTCCTACATCACCCCTGTGATAGCCAGAGCTGCAACTAGGAAACATGTTTATGGAGAATAAACAAGTTATGGAGGACAGGAGTAAGAGAGAAGCTACTATTAGAAAATGAGTAAAACATGGTGGGTTGTTCATAGTTGTTCATACTAGGCTAATGATTTGTTCAAGTTTTTATTAACCTGTTAAACAAATATGTACATTCTAAACTTGATACTCACATTTCCACATGTGAGCCCTATTCACATGTTACTTGCATGAAAAAGGGTAACCATGGTGAAAGTTGCAGCGGGGCCAGTGCATTTAGCCCCCAACGTCACGCCACTCCTCCCATCCCCACTGTCACCCTAACTTCTGAAGCGAGGCGAGGAGGCTCATCTACTCATGGAGGTGCCTTGCACAATTTAGAAACAAGTAGGAACCAAGTACGGAAATTAAGTTCCTTAATTAAATTAACTGAAAGTGACAGTTGATTTCAGATTATCGGGATTATATGTTCTCTCAGTTATTGTTTATGAGGAAGACTGCCCTCTGGTGGGAAACTGTCACATTCAGTGTGTGTGTGTGTGTGTGTGTGTGTGAGAGAGAGAGAGAGAGAGAGAGAGAGAGAGAGAGAGAGAGAGATGGGGGGAGCTGTGACAAGAGTGTGCCTTGATGAGGGTGACTTAATGAAATCTTCCATTCTTAGGAGGTCCTGGAATTGTCATTCTGATTCACCATAATTATCTTCGATTCATTTCATGTAAGATGGCTAACTCAATTCTGAAGGGAATTGCCCAATGAACTCCAAGACTGCCCATGGGGAAATCTGGCAAACCCCCTTTCTTTCTGCCTTTAAGATTGCTTTGAAAGTGTTTTTATTCAGGAAGGCTTGTTACGATTAATGTTCAGTCTGTGTATGCTGACTGGCATGTATTGCTGTTTTTACTGTTATTGATATTTTTACTGTTTTTATAAGCTGCTTTGTGAGAAGACTTTCTAAAAGTCTTCTGCATATTTTATGCAAGTCTACTATGCAAGTCCAATCCTATGCAAGTCTACTCAGAAGTAAAAACTGGAGGATCTCACCTGTGATGGGGGTGATCTGCTCACCACCCCCTTTTCGCAAGCAAAGATCACTTATGGCTTTGCTTTCCCTTGATAGCTCGCCTTTTGACAGGTGTCAAGAGAGCGCAAAGTAAAAAATGGAGCTATTTGCAGCCACTCTGGGTCAATGTCCATGGTTGGTTCCTGCCTGCACTTTGACAGCAGACACCTCCTAGGACATTGGCTAGGCGAAGCTTTCTATTTTGGACCCCTGAAAGTGCGCACTTCCGCAAGTCTGACAATTTTAAAAAAAAAAATGAAAAAGTTTGCACGAATTTCTTGCACTTAAGGGGGGGAAAGGGGGCGGCGAACCAGTGACATTCCCTCCAATGTGCCACTGGCTGTCAATGTGGAGATCGCAAAAAGTTTGTGATCGCAGGCGGGGGGACACTGAGCCGGTGACAATCACTCCACCATGCCGCCGGCAAGCTCCTGGGCAAGCTCGGCACTCTTGCCAAGTGGCTTGCTCACCACTTCCCGCAACCCACGATGGTGTTGGTCACCTGGCTTCAGACAACACAACAACCCATCGTGGGTACAACAACCCCATAAAACAAGCTATGCATTGTCAGGATGTTTTGTTGCACTCAAACAAGCCACCCTGCAGGAAATGATCCGGGTCCGTACAACACGACAACCCACCGTGGCTTGTCACCCACAGGGGGTTGTCATGTTGTGCAAACCCAGTCATTGTATGCTTACTTCACCATATCAGTGCTCTTCAGTCAGTGGCAGCAGCAACAACTGGACACAGAGCACATAAAGGTTTTTAAACCACCCAGGGCAGCTCCTTGAATTGCCTGGATTCTATTGCTGGCAGTTGTGGTTTTTCAAAATAAGGAATACTTGAACAATAAAGCTGTCAGAAAGTAAAATATCCAAACTATGTAGCTAAATGAGTTTAGAGTTTATTGCTTGGTTTGTTACAATGAATAACACTATCTAGAAGAACACTATCAAAATGCAAAAACAGAAAAGCCAATGAAAATTTGAATGGGATTGTAAATTTCGCCGCTAGATAAAAAGTTTCACATCCATTAGCTCCCAAACATATTTATGGCTTGCATTTCCGAGAGAGACATTCACACTGTCTGGCGTTAAAGACTTCATGCTGTACTATGGAGCCATTGGCACAGCGGAGGGGCACTTGCATTGAATCTGTAATGGTAGCAGAACAACAGGTGCACTGATCTTCAATGCGGTTCACTGTAATGTTATAAATGGCTTTGCTTCCACATTTGCCCTGGAAGTGAAATAAGAAATAGTTGATACCTGTGTGACATTATTTACATCCTAAAATCTTGATGCTGCCATGAGGGCTGCTCAAACAGTTTCAGGGAAAGGTATTATGTAAAAGGTATGGTGCAGACATAAGATCAGCTCTCTGCAAACCATGGCTTGCAAATTGGAATCCAGCTTCAACACCTTAACTTTCTCCTCTTGCTGTCTCTCTCCCAAACATTCTCCCTCCTCTTCCCTGATGTGCCTTAACCATTTGCATTACATCATGTGCAATAGTAACGATCATGGCTCTCCTGTCTTCAAACCAGCATCAAACCCTTGTTTCAACCTTCATTAAGAGGGGAACCCTGATTCACAATGTGCATTCGTTATTTGTGTGAACAGTTGCTGATCCATGGAGTCCCCCCTTGTTAGGTAGTTTTTCTATTAAAAATATGCTCAATATTAGGTAACTGGTATGTAATTACATAACAACATGAAGAAATAGTAAAGCAGTGCATAAAAAAGATACAACATGAGGTTAAAAAAAGAAAAAGAGGAGGGGCAATAGATCAAGTAGCAATCTTCAGTACTTAGTTGTAACTTGTAATGGCCTTGTCAATAATTTCCTAGAAAAGCTTAGGGGCTGACATGGAAAAAGCTAGTGATTAACAGGCCTCTTAATAGACTTTTAATTTTTAATATAATTGGCTGAATGCCTTCTATGCTATGCTTGCAGAAATCCAGACTAATCCTGCACTTATAGAAGCTATTAAATCTTTATTAACTTGCTATAAAGAACTGATACACCAAACGTGACTATGTATAAAAATGGCCATGAACCATAAGGGCAGGGCCCATATTTCATTGATGAACCAAATGCTTTGCATGCAAAAAGTCCCAGGTGCAATCCTTGGTATCTCTAGTTCAAATGGATCTAAGTTAGCAACTTACAAAGAAGATCCTTGCCTGACGCCTTGGGCATCGTTCTCAATACTACTTCTTCACCAAAACAAGAACTCTGATAGAAAAGGTACAGATGTGGCCAACAGGACTGCAGGTTGGATTGGCCCCAATCTAGAAATGTGTGGGGGGGGGTGCCTAACACGAATGCAAATCCCAATGGTTATTAAAAAATGAAAAAGGTGATTTTAAGTTAAAAAAAACAAAAACTGGCAGGAGAGGAGATGATTGATTATTACTTTCCCTAATGGCTGCTTTTCCATTTCAGCTGCTGTCTCTCCCCACCCCATGGTGTTTACACTCAGAAAATACTGCATCCCCTCCCGAGCTGCTTTTCTTTAAATAAAGTGACCATTGGGGCTTCGTTACAAGGCTCTTGAGTGTAATGTGTAGTCTGCCCCTGAAGTATGTGCACACACACAGCTTGCCTTCTTGCCTTTGCATATTTTAAGAAGCCATGGATGGTGGGGGGGGGGGCATTTGGAAAGCAAGAGAGATGGGGGCTGCTGTTCCAAAAAGAAAGCAAAAGGCTCCCCTTGCACTGCAGGCTTATGGAGGCCTGCCCTGTGGAATTTGTTGCCATGGTAAGCCAAGATATGTCATGCATTGTTTTTAAAAAAGATTCCCTACTTCGCCTTCATAGACTTGAGTGCATAAAATAATGAAGCTTACCTCACAGTAGTGGATATTCAGCTGGTTTTCATTCACACAATCATCCACTTCCACATATTCCAGCCTGCCTGTGACTTCTTTGCATTCTGGCTCTACACCTAAGAGAGCAAGAAGGAAGGCAAGTTCAACTACAGCATTCGTAGAAAGAGACATGTGTGCTACTCTGTACTGCAGATCACAACTGTAAGCCATCTGTTGTTTTTTGTTACAAACCTGCAGCATAGTATTGGACCACAAGCTGCTAACAAGACGTCTAAGCGGAAGATACTAGACACAGTTTCACATGGTAGTGGGTGGATTTACATGACCAATTATTGTGGTGATTATCACATGAGCAGCTTTTCCTCATGAGCTGGTAGAGTCATCATCGTCCACCTCCTCCTCTGATGCTGTGCTAGGTAATCAGCTGACCTACAGAAGCATTACCTGAGTTGCACATGACCCAGCCAGTTGGTCAACTGGCCTTCAGAAGCATGATGTGGGGATGAGGAGGGCTGGCCATCACTAGAAAAAATGGCTGTTGACATTGCTCTGCCAGAAAAAAAAATGCAGAGCCCTAGGAAATCCTGCTTTCCTGTTGAAGGCAGGATAAGAATTTGGAGGGGATTCTTCCACCAGATAAGGCAGAGTTAGTTTCAAGTACTGCTTTCAGACACAATTGAACCTTTACAGGATATCCACCTCCTTCAAAGGAAAACATCTGGGATGCCACCGCCAATCCGATTAAATGGCAGTGCAAGTAAATGAGGAGATGGTCTGTCAGGCCAAAGAAGAGGGGGAAAGACACAAAGAAGAACAATGAAAATACATTAAGAGTGCTGAAAATTGCCCCAAACAGGAGGAACTCTAATATTAAATATGAGGGATTCCAGTAGGGTGGCTGAATCAATCTATTTCAACTCCATATATACATCACTTCCATATGTGTTCACCCATCTGTTTTGTCCCATTTCCACATTAAACTGCAATTTTTTAAAAAATGCAGGAAAAATTGCATTTAAATATGTATTTTCACACATATTTTCTTTCGAAATACACATTTCTAAACAGATTTTCTTTCAAAATATGTATTTCTACATGTATTTTTAAAAATCAAAATATGCATTTTAAAACATTTTTATTATTTGCCTCTGCAAAAGGGGGGATTTCTGTCAATATTCAGGGGGCAGGAAATTCTTGTGTGTGGGAGGGGGTGTCTTACCTTTATTTCAAAAATGAAGTGCTGAGAGGCTTTTTTATTTAAAGTCTTTCTTAACTTTAAATAAGCCAAGCTGCCACCAATTCATACTTGGTGAACCAACATGCAATTATCCTTCAGAATGTGCATTTTTCTGAATTTTACAATTAAAAAATGTATACAAAATGCATATATTTGGGGAGTGTGTGCACAAAAATGTGTAAATTGGTGAAATAATGTACAGTTGCTTGCAAAAAATGTGTACGTACGTATATTAGGGGAAATTGTGTACAAAATGTATACATTAGGAGAAACGCATACGAAAATGCATACAAATGTGTACTTAAAAATCACCAACATGTGGAAATAGGAATGAATTTAAGATTAGAAAAATGAGAAACTGAGAGAAACCAAAATGGTCAGATTTGTCCATCCCTAGTTCACAAATGCATTTAGTTTCATTTTCTTTACTATATTTACCCTGCAGATTACATTCGTGCACCTATGTTCACAGCGCTTTTATATACTTTTCTGACATCCCCAAATTAGCAGCTGTATATTCTTCTTGTATGATAATAGCTCCACCTTTTGTAGGGCTTCATGGTTCATGTTGCGGTGTGTGTGTGTGTTCTGGCTGTTGGACTACAGATGCCAGCTCTGCTTTTAATGATTTCAACACTTTGATAAAACTTGTCTGAGCAGAATGGAGACACCAAGAGCTACAATAGTTGATACAAATGCTGCTGCAAAATAACTGTCATCGGACTGTCACCATTATCCTCATCTTTTATTTGTGCCTGCCAGAGAGATGTGTGATCCAACAGGGCTCTGGCTGATTACCTGTTTTCAGTGTACAAGATAGATCAAAATATAAAGTGATTTCTACGGTGCTTATGGTATGTGAACATTTTAAAAGAAATACCTTAAGACTGAGAGAGAAGAAAGGATACAGATCAACCATGGCACTGATCTACTGCTTTCAGGATCCAATAAACAATCAAAATTCACCTACAAGGGACCAAATCTATCTTACTTGCCCTATTGGACAACACTTTTGGTACAGCCTTGTAGCCAGGGTGGGGCAAATGGGTGCACTGCCCCCAACCCTAGAGCTGTGCTTGTCCCACACCTGGGATTTTTAAAATTTTCTTTTAATTGTGACATGACAGACAATGATAGCCTCCATTTAAAGAATGAGAGCTTGTTTTAAGAATAGGAGCAATTTCAGAATAGGAATCAGATGCTCTGAAAAATTCAGTAAATAAGGCAGGGCTAAGGATGTGTGAGGATTTTGTTCGCGGGGTGGATGTCTGGAGAACTCGCCGGGCTCGGAAACCTCCCCCTGAACTCCGTCCCACATACCTGCTTCCCCGGCTCGACTCACATTCTCCCAAGTCAAATCAGGGAAACGACATCTGGGTTCCCGGCGGGCCACTTTTTACATAGAAAATGGCATAAGATACGCCAAAAACAGATGCAATTTGCGCAAGTTACACAAATTGCAGCCACTTTTAAAGTGGCCCACCGGGAACCCAGAAGCTCGCCAAGCAGCTCGGAGCACATCTGAGATGTTCCAAATCTCCTCATATATTCAACTAAAATGTCCAAACAAAACTAGAAAAAACATCATGCCCAGATTCTTTTTTCAGGATTGAGGCTATACTAAATATTTTCTTGTTTTGATATTCAACGTGACAGTCACACATTTGCTTCAGCCCTGCCAATTCATCAGATATTCATGTTGTTTCACTGTGATTTGGTGGCCTTTTATTCCCTTTGCAGTTGCTGCTTCTTAACCCTGTCGTCATAAACCTCATTTTCCCAATGCTGCCATTTAATCCTATTGGTTGTGACCTATGCGGTTTTAAATGCCAGTGTGGGGAAAAGAGGCCAAGGACAGTAAAAATGGCACGGACAATAATACAGGGACCCCACAAATGTGTTCACTGGTGCCTAAAATGGCTGAAAAGAGAAGGCCCTTTTCAGCACTCGCAGACATAAACATGAAAAGAGATAAATAGTTTTGACTTAGCCCTAGAACTGACATATTTGTACTGAAAGCAACTTTTGCAGCTCTGTTCTCCCCCCCGCCCTGGATTTTTGTCTCAATTTTCCCTGGACTTCCCCAATCTGGGTTAGTAGTAAACAAGATCTGTCCAGGCAGAAACTGGATACTGGCCACATTTGGGGGGTTCTGAGGTATTCAGTATCATCCTAGCAAATGTACATCATTAGTAGTAGATGAAACAGGGAGGCTGCATTGTTGGGACTTTTTTTTTCCTTTATAGTTTTATTTTCTGCAGTATTTTTCTCGCTTAAATAAAAGTCTCTCTGAGCTTTTTAAATAGTTTGTTCACATCTGTTTTATGTAAAGGTTAATTGACGATTTTCAATAATAGCCCCTGTGCTTTAATCCTTGTAGAGAGGTAAAAGCTCTCTTAATTAAATTGACCCGTGTGAGCACTATTCAGTGATAGTCTATTATCTCAAGAGCTTCACTGACTTTTATTTCTTAAAACCGGAACTTGCTGATATATGGACAGGCAACAGCAAGAAATGATCTTGGAGCTGGCTTCCCCAAACTGGGGTTTTGTTACAGCAATTACTGTGGCTACGTATGGATGGATCCCATCTTTTATTTATTGGCACATGAACAGAACAAAAAGAAAGAGGAGAGAGAGAGAATGGAGGGCGAAGAGGTGCTGACATTTTGACCTTCAAATGAAGGATAGTTTTCAGTACTAAACAAATTCTATAATTATCCACCATATAATTTGGCAACCTAAGCCTTCATTTAGGGTCATGTTGAAGAATTAGCTTGGGGACTGATCCAGAAAAAAAAAGTATTCCAGGGGGAAAACAACACTTTATGCAGTGTTTCCCAAGACTTCTTGTCTGTGAGACACATTTTCTTTCTGAATTAAAACTGGAGGCACACTTCACTGTGATACCACCAAAGCTATATTCTTATGTAGAGGAGCCCACCCACTGATCTGGGTGTGCTTCCTGGTTGGAGCGAGACAAGCCCAGAGCAGTGACTCATGCAGCCTCAACTGTGGGTACATGCTGAATGAATGAATGAATGAATGAATATATTTATTACGGTCAACAACCAGCTCCCAATAATAAAACAGTATCAAATAAACAGAACATATAACATACAAAGCACCATTACATCAACAATACATTACAAAGTGTATAAAATTTATATCAAGATTTTTTTTAAAAAAAACCCATAACCAGGATAAAGGATCACTATATTAACAAGGAAGTGCGGCAAGCTATGGCAGCTGTACAGAATTTGGCCACTTTATTAGTAATGGAGGGGATCTTGTCAGAAAGTAGCAGCAGTATGTAATAATCTTCTGATCTACCTGGGAATTTACATAAAATAGGTAGAATAAGTTCTTTGCGAATGTCCTGATAGAAGGAACAATATAAAAGAACGTGACCCACAGTTTCAACTTCCCCATTATTACAGGGACAGAGACGGTGGGTACATGCTGTATCTGATTCTGCTGCATGTCTGTATCAGGAGGCTAGCCTCCTCCTCCTCCTCAGGTGGTGTTTGAACAGCCAATCACATCCAATACATACATGCAACGGAAGCAGGCCTGGTTTGAGCACTGGGCATACTTGGGCAGCCATTCCAGTACGTGTGACCTGGCAGAACCCTCTGGGGCTGATGCCTACCTTGCCAGGGCTGCTGTTACTATATTCCTAGAACTGCCTCTGGTGTCTACTTACACTTAGGTATTGTAGAGTTGGGAAAAGTGCAGAAAAGAGCAACTAAAATGATCAAGGCACCGGAGCAACTCCCCATGAGGAAAGGTTACAGCAGCTGGGATTGTTTATCTTAGAAAAAAGGCAAGTGAGGGGAGACATGACAGAGGTGTACAAAATTATGCATGGTGTGGAGAAAGTGGACAGGGAGACATTTTTCTCCCTCTCTCATAATACTAGAACCCAGGGTCAACCCATGAAGCTGATTGCTGGGAGATTCAGGACAGATAAAAGAAGGTACTTCTTCACACAATGCATAGTTAAACTATGGAATTCACTTCCACAAGATAATAGTGATGGACTACCAGTTTGGAGGGCTTTAAAAGGTCATTGGACAAATTAATGGAGGAGGAGGAGGCTAGCCGTTGGCTGCTAGTCCTGATTGGCTATATGCTACCTCCAGTGTCAGAGACAGTATGCCTATGTACACCAGTTGCTGGGGAACATGGGCAAGAGGGTGCTGTTGCACTCATGTCCTGCTTGTGAGATCCCATAGGCAGCTGGTTGGCCACTATGTGAACAGAGTGCTGGACTAGATGGACCCTTGGTCTGATCCAGCACGGCTCTTCCTAGGTTCTCATGGTCTTAGGGTGCTTGCTGGTGCTGCAGTCATGCCGTAAACCCCAGGATGGGCTTACTTCGCAGTAGTGACAGCACATAAATGCAGCGGGAGCTGAGTGGCCACTTGGCTGCAGTTGGTATTGGGAGGCTGGCATATCTTATCTCACACAATGAAGTGCCTGGCACTGCCTAGCCCCACTGGGCTCCCATCTTATTACAGCACTGTTGCCTCTCCTGGCTCAGCCCATTTGCAGTGGGCACTGACAGCAGCGCAGCACTATGCAGAGGGCCCACACAAGCCTGGCACTGGCTCTGAATGGAATTTCTCATCCCAACTGGAAGCTGATAGGACAGAAGCAAGGCCAGAGCAGAGGTGTAGAAGGTATTCTCCTCTGTGGGTACATACTTTGGGCTCATGGACCCTTTGATAGTTTGACTTATTAACTTGTCATGGGACCCAGTAGTTCCTCCACGACTTGTAAGTGTGCAACCACACACAGTTTGAGAATTGCTTTTTTAAAAAATAATAATAGGGCACAGTTTGAATGAGACCATTAGGCACTTTTAGTTCCCAGGGCCAGTGCAAGGCAGTTTGGTGCCCTAGGCAAGATCAGATATTTAGCGCCCCCCTTCCCACTTGAGCCCTCCCTCCCTCCAGCCCTATGCTCCTGGCGCACCCCTTAGCCCGGTGCCCTAGGCAGCCGCCTAGTTGGCCTAATCATGGTAGCACCAGGCCCTGTTAGTTCCCCATCGGTTTTAATGGAGTTATGCACATGCTTTTACACTTCTCCTGTTGCAATCAACAGAACTTAAAAGTGCTTTAAGTTTGACTTTTTATCTAAATATATTTTAGAGGGAAGATTACTCTCATAAACAAGGTGTCATTAGAGGTCTTATGTGTGATTTATTTTATTTTATTTATAATTATAATTATAATTGATTCCATATTTCCACAAATATGGAAGACATCATTTTCAGGATTCAGCTGGTATTAACTTAAGAGGAATAAGTCTGTAAATAAGTTAGGATATGTCCTTTTCCAGTAGGTTAGTTTATTGTAGGGTCAAACTAGTAGAAACTTTTGTCACCCAGTTTGTTCTCATGTAGTTTACTTATTAAAAATATGAGCTTGCATCTCCCCACCCTGGGCAAGCTGGATTGGGAGCATGGTGTGTGTGTGTGTGGGGGGGGGGGGCTGGCAGAGGCTATAAGCTTTTGTCCCCCCCACAATCCTGATTGGAATCACCACCCCCACCCCACCATCTTTGCTATTCACAATGGGAGAAAAGTCCCAATTGGTGCTACTACAAATAGCAGGTATGGGAAGGAGGCAATTCCGATCAGGGCCAATGCAGGGGCAATTACTTATTGCCTCCCCACCCCACATCCCCATGCCACAGTCCTGACCTTGCTTCCCCCTTCTCCGCACGCCGGCTATTAATTTTTTAAAAATGAAGTGGGTGACAAAAGTCTCATCTGATTTGCTCCTTATTTTATCCTCATCCACAAATCATCTATTCAAAACATACCTACCGTATTTAGAAATGTGTTAAAGTAGGGACTCAAAACAAAGGACAGCTACTTACATGTTTTACAGCAAGTGGTGTCAATGTTTGAAATTTTACCCTAAAAAGAGAACACATGTCATTTGAGACAAACACCGCACTCTCTTGCTCTTACTCTCACTCACACACAAACACTTTCTTTTTGCAATCTGTGATGTACTTTTTGGATAGCAGGAGATCTTTGACCTTGTGATAGCTAATGGTGGAACTAGGAGCCAAGCTGATGTTGGAGATGTGTTTGTTTTTGCTCTGCCTAATTTGGATTGGGACATGTGTGTGTATGTGTATGTCTGAGAGAGAGAGATGCTACCATGATGTAGCCTCTGACCAAATAATTCCGCACAGAACAGCTATTAGCCACAGAGGGAGAAACATACAGGTTCCTCATACTGTGATTTGAATTGGGGCTGCAGTGAAGGGGTGTTAGGAGGACCCCTGGTTTTACCCTGAGGAGCACTCAGATTCAGATGGGGCACAGGTGGCCCCACTTCCAGGAGAGCTCTTGGTGCCCCCTTATATGCTTTCCTAGCCTGAGGATATGACTCTCTTATTGATGTCTGACTCTGAGGGTGGCTCCCCACAGTGGTTCTCCTGTCCCTCAGCCACACAGGAGCATGGGACTGCAGAAACAGACACTGCCCCTTTACGAAATGCAGTCACCATCCAGCAGTGGTGGAGCCACTGAAAGACCAGGCTCTGCCAGCTTTGGAGGGCCCTTGGGCAAAACACCCTCAATGGGCCCGCCGCAACCTCAGGGAGTCCACTTTCTCACTGCCATTGTCACCAGCTGCTATTGCTCCTCCTGCTCTATCTCATCAAACACTTGGTTATTTGACAGGCAGAGAGCCAGTGAGCAAGCAGGCAACGACATCGAATGCTCCTCCTTTTCACCACCACCGTTCTGGGCCAGAGCAAGAGGCAGGATGAACAAGCAAGTTGCAATGATGAGGAGCAGCAGCAGCAGCAACTCCAGGGAACTCTTGTCCAGTGTGGCCCTGCCAGGGTGTGGCCGCCAGGCAGGTGCCCAACCATGCCTACCCTTGATGCCACCAGCCCTGTCTGCCACCCTTAAGGCCTCAGTTGACTGAAGTCCTTTGCTTGGACAACTGTTCCTTATGGGAGAACACTCCAGCCAGCATTTTGTGCATTGTGTTATCCAAGTCCTGACATGATTTCTGCCTTGCCTGGTGTGACCCGAACAGACAGTGAGTGCTGTGTTGCAGTCCACTTCCCCTGGGATTCACACCTAGTCAGGACAAGGGGAAATAGGTGAAACCTCTCTCTCCTGTGCCGTGGCCCCAATCCAGACTGAGTCCTCCGAGGCTGCTTTTGGCTAACAAAATGTAAAAGGTGTCAGAAATGAAATTATGCTTCTCTGATATCGTGTCTAGTTTGGCCCTAAGTGTTACCAGGAACACAAGGCTGCTGCCAGAAATGTCAAGTCCTTCCATAACATGTATGTTGGGTCCCCAGATGTTGCTGGACTACAGCTCCCAGAATCCCTTGTCATTAGCCATGCTGGCTGGATATGCTGGGAGCTGTAGAGTGGCTTATAATTCAGATTTAAAACAATAAAACACTATAACAAATAGTAGCCTCGTCTTAGGTTCTCCCCTTCCCATCTGTAATGTGTAATGCTACAACTTAGCCTGTGTCCCGGCATCATGACACAGAACATTTCCTTGCTCCCACCACCACCACCACCAAATAATGTATAATGGGAGTGGGGGGGAAACAGCACAATGACATCAGGATGTGGATAAGATGCACCGGTTGTCCCACATGAAACTGCCCAAACACTGCAGCCATTAAGGGGAGGCCCTGCTCCACATCCCTTCGCCCTGTGGGGTGTGGAGGGTGGGGCTAAGCCACCTTGCCAGGACTCTCTGCCCCAGGAGACCCGGCTTACCAGCTCATTGGCAGCAGGCCAAGTTGTTTTTGTTTAGTTGTGCATTTTATGGAAATGCTTGCTAACTCTGACTGCACTAGATGGTTGGTCTGGCTGCTGTTTTGTCTTTTTGTTATTACCAGTTGTCTTTTGTAACATCTAGTTCTGTCCTAAAATACATGAGTTATCAATAAAAGTTGATTATTAGTTTAACCCGTTATTCTGATTAGTGTTGGACCCAACTTTTCAGCCCAGCTTTTTTCAGCCAATTGCAGGGAGAGGAGTGTAGAATCACAAAATACCCCCCTCCCGAAAATCGGGGTGGGTGAATTTCCCTGGAGTTTTCACGCATGTGTATTGGTCTTATCTATTTCATTACGCAACAAGATGTCTGAGGTTGTTTGTTTTTTTTTACTTCTGCACGTCTTTTTTTTTTTTTTAAAAGTTTGCACAGTCAGTCATACCATAATGAACTGCAGCTGGGAGTCTGCTGAGAGAGCAGTGCAAAGTGACTGCACAGAGTGCTTTTAAAGTGTACAGTAAAAAAAAAAAGTGTCATATAGTCGGTCACTAAAATAGATGTAAAAACAAAAACAAATGTGGAAACTGATGGGTGTATTTATTTTTGTTTTTCACCTTCATTTTGCTTAATCTGGCAGGTTAGAAAAAATGCCTGCAAATTTCATACCATTTGGATAGAAAAGAGATGAAGTTACAGGAAGACGAAGAAGACACAGTGGGTTTCCGTTGAAAGAAATAGGACACTTATGAGATGATACCCCCTTTTAAAATTAGTTCCAAAATGATGAGCCTTTTGTCCAATCTGCCTGAAATTTGGCAGGTATGATGCCCTGGACAAAAAAATGTCAAAGTTACAAGCACGAGAAGACTTGTCAGCAGAATCTGTCTCTTTTGCTGTCTTGCATCTTTGGATCCATGTGGTGCTGGGACCAAATGCTGGCTGAAACATACCTGCCCGCTCTCTCTGCCTTGGGGCCTTTCTTAATCTACAGGGGAACTGTGGTCAAATGCCAGCTAAAGCAGCCTGTATTGCAGTGTTCTCCAACCTTGGGTCCCCAGATGTTTTTGGCCTACAACTCCCAGCTGGGGCATGCTGGGAGTTGTAGGCCAAAAACATCTGGGGACCCAAGGTTGGAGAACACTGCTGTATTGGATGCTGAAAAATGCTAGTCTCTCTCAGCACACTTGACTCTGTCTCTCTCCCCCTGTGCCTCTTAATCTACTGGGCAAAAGGGCCCAACATTAAATGTCAAAACCTGATCTCTCTGCCTGCAGCTCTGCATGTATGAGGCAAAGGGACCAAACGTCAAATGTCAAAGCCTGACTACCTGCTTTCTCCGGAGTCTCTCTGCATCTGTGGGGCCAAATAATACCAGTCAGGCACCCGCCTCACGAGTCCTCCCAGCCTGCATGCTTATTGCTCTCCCTGCTGGGTGTCAAGAAAATGCCAACTTCACACTGTTGACTCCATCTGTGTCCCTGGGAAAACATATCTTCTGCAATGCCACTTCATTGTTTTTCGTTGCATTTTCTATAGGCATGAATCCTTCAGGCATTCTACGATCCTGCCGGGACATAACTACCAATGCAACACAAAACAATTAACTGCCTCTAAAACAGGGCTCTCCAACCTTGGGTCCCCAGATGTTGCTGGACTACAGCTCCCAGAATCCCTTGCCATTAGCCATGCTGGCTGGGTATGCTGGGAGCAGTAGGCCAGCAACATCTGGGGACCCAAGGTTGGAGAGCCCTGCTCTAAAATATAGACCCTTTGTTCATTCCTCCTGAAATTTAGTAGGTTTGATGCCCTGGCAGGGTTGTAGAATGCCTGAAGGTTTCGTGCCATTTGGACAGAAAATTGTGAAGTTATAAGCAGGAGAAGTGGTCTTCCATAGTAATGCAAAATGTATGGGAGACTTTCTCCTTTTTAATTGCCTCTAAAATTGGAAGCCTTCCTCCAATAAGCCTGAAATTTGGCAGGTACCTGTTGTGACAGATTAGTATCGTGTCTGCAAATTTAATTCCATTGTGACAGAAAACACCAGTGTTACCTGGAACACATGACAGGGCGGGTCTCCATTTAAATCAATAGAAAATGAAAATGAATGTAATTAAAATGAAAGGAAAATGAAACAAACACACTTAAAAGAAAGGTAAAATGAAAGAAATGGGGTTAGCAGCCATAAATGTGATAATGAATGACAGCAGAAGTTGAAGAAGTTGCCCGCTTTCTTATATTTACCATGCCGTTCTCCGCTTCATCTTCTCTTCCTCAGTGTCGAAATTTAAAATGTAAGCTCCTTGGGAGCAGAAACCTCTTTTTTGTGTATGATACCTTGTAAAGCACCACGTACACAAATGGTGCTGTTTTAATACTAACAGTACTACTACTACTACTAATTTATTTATTTAATTTATTTATTATATTTATACCCCGCCTTTTTTCCTGCAAGGAACCCAAGGCAGCTTACATAATCCTCCTCCTCCTCTCCATTTTATCCTCACAACAACCCTGTGAGGTAGGTTAGGCTGAGAGTCCGTGACTGGCCCAAAGTCACCCAGTGTGTTTCATGGCCGAGCGGGGACTAGAACCCGCATCTCCCGAGTCCCAGTCAACACTCTCACCACTACGCCACACTGGCTATTATTATTATTAATAATAATAATAATAATCTGACACCTGTCCAACTACTTCATTGGTTCACTACTTACTCCTGCAGCCAGGCATTTATTAGGGTTGAATGGTGGACAACCAGTGATTTTTTTTTCCCAGATGAAGTCTCCTTTCATGTTGACTTTGCAAAAATGGCTGTCACAGCCATCTTGGAACGTTTCATTTGGCTGTAAAGATTGCAGAATGTACAGTTAAGCAAAAACGCAATTTTAATAGGCCACAAGTTTTTGTTGCTTTTATTAAAGCTACCGAGTAGATGACAGTCTGAAGGCCAAGCTCACAGATTTACCAACCAGTATTTCCTGTATGTGGATGTGGAACAGACACTGACGCACTCCCTGCCCCACCTGCATGATGTGAGGTATGATACCGGGGCATAACCTATTCCTCCACCTCCTTCTTTTGAGGTCGAACGGTTATGGGAGTTGGGCCTGTGTGCTTATGGCATGCTTCACATGTTAAGTTGTATGCATGATGTGGGGGTGAGCAGGGTCCCACTGCCCCACTACACCTGCAGAATATTTTTCTAGTAAATGTGTGAACCAGCCCTTATTATCTGTGTCTAACCCACATGAATAAGAAACCAAGCAATGCAATAAGAGATGAACTAATATATAGAATGATAGAGGTAAGGTTAAAGCCTCCCACCCCCACCCCCACTGCTCATAGCACTGGGAAAACAGACAGCAATCTGGATGTGGGTTGCTGGGGTGGGGGGAGGTTAACCACCCCCCACCCCCAGCAATCCTAATGGAGAAGATCACTATTTCTTGCTGCTATTAGCAGTGGGGAAATAGCCATTTATTCCCCACCACCCAGTTGAAGACTGATCAAGCCGGATGGTAGGGAAAAGTAGTTGGGGCACCCGGAGCTCTGGGGCCTGCACATATGTGCCCCATATGCAGGGCCGGTGCAAGGTAGTTTGGTGCAGTTTGGTGCCCTAGGCAAGATCAGATATTTAGTGCGCCCCCCTTCCCACTTGAGCCCTCCCTCCCTATTTCTGGGCACCCCCTTTAGCCCTGCGCTCTAGGCAGCTGCCTAGTTGGCCTAATGGTAGCACCGGCCCTGCCCATATGTACTCTCAAGGGTATGGATTGTGTTCCCATTCCAACTCAAAGGAAGCCTAACTATGGGGAACTGAATATGGGCACGTTCATCCCATTGCCTGTGCCTCTGTCCCTCTTTCTCTGTTGCCTCCTCCTCTTCTGTCAAAATTAGACTGCAAGTGAGCCCAGAGTGTTCTGCCAGTTGTTTTAGTATGCCCCATTGTAAATCCTCAGATTCAGAACCTGTCTTCTTTGCTTATGTTCTCTGGCACTATATCAATAATCAGTAATAATATTGCTACTGTTGTTGCCAGGGCTCAAAAAAAACAAAAAACAGGCAACTTGTTGCCTTTTCATTTTAAGTTTAGAGGAGAACAAATTCTCTAGCAAAAGCCCAGTTCTTGTCAATGGGATATATGCTGGAAGCTGTGGAGACTTCCCTGACAAATTCCATTCACGCAGCATTGCAGGAATATGAAACTGTTGGTAAAGGGAGAGGAACAGCACTGCAAATATCTTAGGACAGACATGTAAAATATACTGACCTTCAAGTACAGAGTGGTTCGGTCCCTCAGCTGTATGGAACAGACAGTTGGCAAACATTTACCACAGCAAGAGCCAGATACTTTTTCCATCCTGTAATTCTGCAATGAAAGAAAACTAATGATTTCTCTGAATCCCAGGCCTAACATGAACATTGAAATAATCTGTTGAAGTGCAATGACATTGGTCCAGTTAACTCTAGTATGGTGATCTACAAATAAACACTTTC
Source organism: Shinisaurus crocodilurus (assembly GCA_021292165.1). Classification (NCBI taxonomy): domain Eukaryota; kingdom Metazoa; phylum Chordata; class Lepidosauria; order Squamata; family Shinisauridae; genus Shinisaurus; species Shinisaurus crocodilurus. Next base: position 111,564,106 of record CM037876.1, read on the forward strand.
ATGTGGTGGGGCTGAAGCTGCAAAATCTGTGACCAAGTAGGCATGTGATTATGGAGAACCTCAAAGACATCCTAACATCAGTGGCACACCTCCCTTCGGAGCTGCTGATCCTAGGAGAAGGCATCCCATGTCATCCTCCTTAATAACGTGGTTATCAGGTAGTGAAGGAACAGAACTGCCTTTTCATTTTGTATATAGTTTGATTTGGATATTACAGAGTTAATGTTTCTCTGTGTATGTTCGTCAAATGTAAAATCCAAAAGGTTAAAAGTTCAGTTAATTTTAGGTCTGGGTGTCACCAGGTCTAAGAGCATGAGAAAAAACTGGAGGTTCAACAGATGGTTAGCCAGATAAGGAGCCCACAGGGATGTTGAAGAGTCCTTGGTCTCGAGTCACGAGTCGAGTCACGAGTCTTTGGACCCGAGTCTCGAGTCCGAGGTCTGAGTCCTTGGTCCAAAATGGTGACTCACAAGTCACGAGTCACAAGTCACTCCCAAAGCAGACTCCACGAGTCCCTATTAAAATCAATGGGGGGTTTTCCCAACAAAATAAGGCTACTTCAGATGTGTGGTTTAAATAAATTCTAGGCACAAGTGTGCCTTTTTATTTCAAAACTCTGCAACTGATTTTGGCAAGAACAGACCAGGCAGACAAACCCAAAATAACCAGACAGGCAGAGGAGGCAGGGAACCCCAAAGCAGGCAGGCAGAGGCCTTTGTCTTGGACAATTCAACTGTTGAACTGGTCAAGAAGAGACCAGGCAGGCAGAGGAGGCTGGGAACCCCAGACAGGCAGGCAGAGGCAGCCAAACCCAAAATGTCTGAAAGGTTGCATTTTAGAAAAATGATTTTAAAAAATAAACTTGCTGTACTTCCTAAAACTTATCCATGTTGCATTTGAGGAACATGATTTTTTCTAAATGTTTGGCCCCCATTCTGGAATGGTGAGATCTCATCACAATTCCACCCTCACTGAACACCCGCTCCACTGGTGATGAACTTGCTGGAACCAAAAACACACTCAGAGCAGCCACACAGAGTAATCTCAGGTCCTTCTTCTGCCTCTCCCAAGTACGCAACACATCAATCAAAATAAATCTTGACACACTGTTGGGGCTGCACTCCTGGTAGCCGTCCATAGTGGCCGAGCAGCGGCACACCTCACTTCCATGCGCTCTTCGCCAGCAATCACGCTCCTCTCCACTCCTTCTGGCACAGCCCAGGGATGTTGAAGAGTCCTTGGTCTCGAGTCCCGAGTCGAGTCTCGAGTCCCATTAAAAATATTGGGACTCGAGTCCGAGTCGAGTCAGAGGGGGGACTCAGTCCGACTCACGAGTCGAGTCCTCGAGTCCGAGTCCCCATCCCTGGGAGCCCACAGAAGAGTTTTATTTACATTGTGGTTCTGAACATAGATTTCAGTTCTGCAAAATGCAGACATTTAAAAAAAAAAAAAAGTGTGCAGAGCTCAGCAGAAGGAATTCAGGGTAAAGGTGACACCACTACCCTAATTGGTCAGTTATAAGAGCACAGGTTAGCTTTCAACATATAAAATTATATGTAAGATTAGGAAACAGTCGATAAAACCATCTTAAAGACAAAACTAAATTATCTTAATATATTTGTTTTATCTTTACTCTTGTAAATAAATAACATGATGTATGTATGTATGTTTTTTACGTTTGGTCTATGACCGTAACTAAATAAACTGAACTGAACTGAACTGAACATATAAAATGTTGAGGCAAACTGGCAGTTTTTAGAATAGAAGAAGACTGAAAGGAAAGAAGAATCACAAAGAGAAAGAAAACCAGAAAGCTGTTTGGGAGAAACTGAATGCTTGGACAAGCTGAGAAGTATGACAGTAAGATATCACAGGGAAGAACATGAGAAATAGGGACACAGTCTAGTTAAGAATAGCTGACCATCTAAAGACAGTATGGGATAATGAATTTGAAGAGGTGACCTCGGGAACAATATATGGGATAGACGGATTGTGAAAGTTATGTCAACTAGGATAAAGGAGAACTTTATAAAATAATATGGGTATGGTACCTACCGTAACTCCAGTAAGATTAAATAGAATAGATAACAATTGCTCTGCACTTTGCTGGAGAGGATGTTGTGGCGGAATGACAGGCAGAAGCCCAAGGAGGGGCCAACCTGAACATTCCAGAGGCTCTTATTGGTTGAAGCAGAGAGCATAGAACCCCAGGGAGTTGGCAGTTAAGGGTTGTTGGTTGTCAGTTGGGGAAGAGAGTGGGTTGGAGTGAGAGAGGGAGTGGGAGAGGTTAATAGAGTAGGCAGGGAAAGGTGGTACTTAAGAGAAGAGTTCAGACAGGAAATCTAGTACTAAGTTGTGAGAAAGCAAACGTGAATGTGTTAGTAATGTATAGAACAATTCACAGGAGTCTCCACTTAGGGAGTGAGGGACCTTCTGTCTGAGGAAGAAGGAGAAACTCTGGACTAGTGTGAGGGACAGTTAAGTTCCCTGGTCTGATACTGTAACTTTCAAGTAACCAAGCCAAATTGATACAAAGAGCACTGTATAACATCTGCCTGCCTTTAACCTGAATCTAAGCAAAGAACAAGTTTGAATGTAACTGTTGAAATTCCAAGTTATCTGTTCCTGAGTTGCATATCAGTTTAGAGACTTTGTTAGAACAATAAATCCATCTTTTTATTCAAAGTTCTAATTCTCCAGAGTCTGACTGGTGACAGGAAAGTAAGAAGTGAATTAACGGAGGGGCACCCTGCTACATGTTATAATAACTAAATAAAATTTATTTTAAAAAAAAGAATAGCTGGATGCATTTACCCTGGTTATTTTCTTACCATTTTGCTCTTATGGTTTTGGTGTGTGTGTGGGCTGTAACTATTGAGACGTTTAAAAAGTTTTCCTAATAATAATACATTTTCAGTAAACTTTTAAAATTTGTTGTCATTTATAAATACTGAAGTGGGAACCTTCAAGGAATTCCTTTCCCCCTCAGTGAAGGGGAGGGACTGGGCTCAGTGGAAGCTTCCTCTGAATCTAATCCCTACCATCAACAGCTGCTTCAGGGATGAAGAGAACATTGATACTGCCTTTTGCCTCTAAAGAAGCTGGGGGGGGGGGGGGATAGAACTGGCCCTACAATTTCACATTGAATCCATAAGGCAGGGCTCTCCAACCTTGGGTCCCCAGATGTTGCTGGCCTACAGCTCCCAGCATACCCAGCCAGCATGGCTAATGGCAAGGGATTCTGGGAGCTGTAGTCCAGCAACATCTGGGGACCCAAGGTTGGAGTGCCCTGCCATAAGGTATGAAATACGGCCTTCATGCATAAAGTAAATGAGCAAGGTGGAAAAGCAAATGGCCTACATAAGAAAATATTTTGGGGGAAATAAAATGGTTCCATTTCTAGTATATACAGGCTTACAGTGCAATATCCTGTTCAGCAGTATGTCCCGCCACCATGTTCAGTGGGAATCCCTACGAAGTATGTTTAGGATGGCAGCCTTAAGCAATCAGTAGATATATTGGAATCATATACAGTAGGCATATGTATTACTTTACTGAAACAGTAAAGTAAATGAAATGAGAAGGAGCTAGAAAGACAAAAAATGTTCATAGCAGAACTAACTTTCAATTATTTGTACTGTTGAATTAAAGTTATTGTGATTTTGTCACAGGGGATGTGATGAGCAGGGAGTTCCATAATTTATCAAACAGAAGAAAAGCTTTTGTATCAAGTATGTATTTAGCATGAACTTTTTTATTGCTGGATCTTTATGAATTTTAGTTTTATTGAGTATTATATCAAGTATTACACGGAAATCTAAACATAGTGACATCAAGATTATATACAAGATTACAGAGTGCACTCTAAAAATGATGTGGTTACAGACACTAGATTTTTGGAGCTCCCCTTACATCCATTTTGGATTGGACCTAGATGACTGTAAAATTTGGGCCTGATCCAAAATTATCAGGCCTTGGCCATGAAAAATTTCATAGCCCCACTCCACCATGACGCTAACTGGGCGACTGCCTCTTGGCCTAGCCTACCTCACAGGGGTTGTGAGGATGAAATGCGTGCAACGAACTACATTGCATGCAACTCTGCTCTGAATAGAAATGTTAATAGAAAATAAGGTTCATGCTAAATAATGATCATGTTCTTTCTAGAACATTATTTTTGAGCAACCTAGAAAAAAGCCCACAAGGCAACATGCGCCTCCAGCAACATCAAGTAAGCCGCTCAACAAGGTCTGCCACGGACGGCCTTCTCCTTATCCCATCAGCCAGAGCAGCCAGGCTGGTGGGGACTAGGAAGAGGGCCTTCTCTGTGGCGGCCCCCACATTATGGAACTCCCTCCCTAGTGACCTTCGCCATGCCCCCTCCGTGATGAGCTTCCGCCGTGCATTAAAAAACATGGCTGTTCAGGCGGGAATATGGGGTGGGTTAGGTTTTTAATGAGAATTTTTTATATTGTTTTAATTATTATATTTTATTGTGTTGTTTTGCTGTATTTTAATTGTACATCGCCCAGGGTGGCCGGGTGACCGGCCAGATGGGCGATTGATAAATATAATAAATAAATAAATAAATAAATAGGCAAGTTAGGGTAAAAATGGTGGCGAAAAAGTTTCGTGAAAAGCATGTGGACATTCCATGTGGCTGACAATGATGTTCAAAGTCAGCCTACCTTCCTCAGCAGCACTGCAGCAAGCAGCATTGGCATGGTGTTGCATTTCCACACCAGCTCCAGATTAAAGTGCATTACAACAAAGAACGGGCTGCAGCAGTGTCCCCTTCAGCGTACACAGCCCCAACAAGCCAGGGTCTGCTTCCCATGTAGCATGTGAAAGGCCCAGAAGAACTTTCCTTTTTTGTTTCCTTGTTTTAAAGATAGCTCTTTGCATCAGATATACATTCAATACATGTCGAGGAGCACGTGCTCTGACGCGCACATTTCCTTATGGCAAAGCTGGTGTGGGAACCAGCGATACTGACGGAATGAGAAAGCAAACGGTTAATTTGTATGATCCGACTGGCACAAAGCACATGCTGCATGTTGTCACGAATTTTGGCAGAGTTCATGAAGGCAAATACATGTCTCCAAACAGAGGCGTGAGTATAAAGAACACACTCTACAGCAGTGTTCTCCAAGCTTGGCGCCCCCAGATGTTTCTGGCCTACAACTCCCAGCGTTGCTGGCTGGGGCATGCTGGGAGTTGTAGGCCAAAAACATCTGGGGACCCAAGGTTGGAGAACACTGCTCTACAGCCTGAAATAGATCCCATTCAAAAATCAATAGGGCTCATGGGCCAGAGCACTCTCTTACCTTGGGGCAAGGTTCACAGGTAATTTTTCCACATGTCAATTTGTATTTCAAATACAGTCCTCTCTGTAGGCTGCACTGACAGCTGGTGCATTGATCCAACAACACACGTTTCCCTGGCTGAAACAACAAAACAGGTTTACAGTTTTCAGTGATTTCTTTTTCACATTAGAAACATGAAGAACGGAACATTAATTACCAGATGAAAAAAAATTAAGCCATCCATCCTCCAAACATAGCGTTTCTAGAAAGGTTAGACAGCAACACTTCTATTTTGAATTTTACTTACAATCATATCCATTCTTGACAGTTTACACAAAATATGTTATGTATGAAAAGAAAACCACACTAATATGTTGACACCACCTAGCAGGCAGAAGGGAAAACTACTACCCATTGGTTGAAGGGTTGCACAGTCATTCCTATCCTTAGCAGCACTGGTTTCAAAGTGTAAGTGAATGTTCCTTTCCATTCCACAAAGGGGGAAATGAATACAGTTTAAAGCTTGGATATAAAAGAGCTATTAATTTGCTGAATTCATAAGTATAAAGATACAGTCGAGTAGTGGCATTCAAATTTTCTAAAGTCAGATTCAAACTTAGCAAAATGGGATCCACTTCTGTTTTGTCTTCAGTCCAAATTATAGATTACGGCAGGGGTGCGCAGCATGTGGCCCATGGGCTCCATGCAGCATCTAACCACACACACACCTGGTGTCCCCTGCCACCCGCTACTGCCCCGATAAAAAAAAAATAAATTAACCACACACACAAAAACACATCCATAGTGGCTACCCAGCATCAAAATGGCCAAATTTAGCTTGTTTGCCGGCTAAATGTGGCCTGTTCAGGGCTCCAGGGTTGCTACAGAGAGTGTAGCGCTAACCATAGTAGCGCTCCTTAGTGCTACAAAGTAGTTTGTCACCAAATTTCGACGGTGTGAAGGATTGAGGCCTACTCAGGCTTAAGTTTGCTGAAGCCTGAAGGCCCAAACACTTCCCTAGATTAGTTGGAGCCTGAAGGCCCAAACACTTCAGGATGGGAGGGGGAGTTTGAGAGTTTTAGTACCCAATAGAAGTTAAGAATTAGTCTCCTGATCAAGGTCACCTGATTATAACCTTCCACTCCTGGGAGGGCTATATATGTGTGGGGTGTGGTCAGAGAGAAGCAGAGAGAGCCTGATTAGAGAGAGAGAGAGAGAGAGAGAGAGAGAGAGAGAGAGAGAGAGAGAGAGAGACTGAGACTGAGACTGAGACTGAGACTGAGACTGAGAGACTGAGAGACTGACTGCAGAGAGACGGACTGCAGAGGAGAGAGGTAGTCTGAAGTTAAGCTAGAGATCCTTGGATTGTTTGTTTGTTTAATTCTATCATACTTGCTTTTGAATTATAACCACTCTATTAAGTAATTACCCTAATATAATAAGTAAAGTGTTGTTGTGTACCCTGAGAGTTTGGAGTGACTTATTCACCACGTCTAAAGCCTACACCCATGCTACTGGAAGCAGGCAAAGGATTTGATCTCCTGGAACGGGAGAGGCTTTGAGAAGAGGCAGAGATCTTCCAAAGGCAGATCAAGGAGTCCCTGTAGTAGCGGAACCTTGACAGATGGCAAACCAGCAGTTTCTCTCTCTTTTTTCCTGGGATGATGCCCACCCCTGCATTATACACAGAAGCATGTACTGGGAGCCCAGTGACTCACTTTGATGTGGGAAAGTGTTCACCCCATCTACATATTTGTATGTAGATTAGGCCTTAGATTGATATAATAAAAGATACAAATCATATTTGTTTTTCCTGTGTTCTTTCTCCTCCCCACATCCATCTTTTTTCTTTCTTCTCTATCTCTCTGTCTTTCTCCACCCTACCCTGTCTTTCTGCTTTTTAGCCACCCTGATGCAGTCTGAGGTGGTGGTGACTGACCAGAAAAGGGATCTTAGAGTTGTGGTGGATAGTACCAGGGCTACAACAGATAGCTTGATTTAAAAAAAAAAATTGACCCAGTGACCTGGTTCACACGTCATGCTAAGCCATGGTGGGTTGATATTGTGGGTGGTTACAGGGTGCCTTAGCGTGACATCCAAACCCAGAGTGTTTTTTCCATTGTGGGTTGTTTTTCTCAAACAAGCCACCCTGAGAACCCATGGCTTTGTAGCAGCGTTGTTTAAGGTGGCTTGTTTTCAGGGTGGCTTGTTGTGATGTCCAAACCCAGCAGGACGATTTTATCATAGGTTGTCAGGAACAGCTAGAGAGCTGACAACAAGAGCAGCGAAAACCCCTGCCACTCCTCGTGATATCACTGGTGCCACCAGCATTCTCCCTCATCCCTTCTCGGCACCCTCCACCTCAGGATGGATTTTTAATTTTTTTCCCCATAGAAATCTTGAAGAAAGGATACCGGAGAGTGTCCCGAATGCATTCGTAATTTTGTTTTCGGTCCTGCGCAGGTGCGCAGGAATGACTGTCCGCTACTAGGAATTTTGCATAATTTCCCCCTCAGTTTTACTGCTCTGTCTTGAAATGTGTGTATTTTTAGCAATCCACCTCATTTGTCTGCCTTGAAATTTGTGTATCTTTACCCACTCAGTCCCTGCTCTGCCTTGAAATTTGCCTATGTACATCCGACAGCTAGCAATGGAGACCAGTGGAGGGAAGTGACATGCATGACGGGTGTGTGTGAGAAAGTGGCTGGCAGCTGCAGGAGAGAAGGAGCTTTAGGGGCAGGTGTTATGACTTCAGTAGAACGTGAAGCAGCCTTTAAAAAAAAAAAGATGTTTGCTAGAATGGGAAATTCTGAAGTGGAGGATGAAATTGACAAGGACATTGCACACTTGTGCAAGACCCTGAAAAAGAAATGTTTAATAATTGTCAACGCATTCCCACGTTCATAAGGGCTTAGAAAATTATTTCCTTTTTGTGATCTGATGCGGGGTGGGTAGAGTTTTGCTTGGGAAGCACTGAAGTGGATGAAGTTGACAAGGGCATTGACAAGAGGGGGATATGGCTATGCTGGGCTCCATAGTGGACAGGTGGGCTTACAGTCCTGCACACTTGTGCAAGATCCTGAAAATAAAAATTAAGGACTCAGAAACTTAAATCCCTTTGGCGATCTGATGCAGGGGGGGGGGGAGTTTGCAACCCCAGCAGACCATTTGCAGAATAGGTGCCGATGTAGGTAATGAGAAAATGAGCATTTCGGCTGCAAAGACCCCTGGGATAGGTGCTGGCAGCAGCCAGGAGGACTTAGAGGGACTGAGGGAGAAAGAAGCCATGGCAAGCCACCAAGCAGGCTATTGTCTGATGGGAGTAATGGATAAGCCACCCATCCACCCACCCTGGCTTATTCTCAAGGTGGCTTAGTGTGGCGTGCGTGCGAACTCACCCAGTGTGTGGCAGCTGTGAAAAAAGAAATTCTATGTTGGGGATCACTAGGACATGAATTGAAAATAGACCTGCTGACATTATAATGCCTTTATGCTGCAAGCACAATTGGAATACTCTGTACAGTTATAGTAATCAAATTTAAAAAATGATATTGTATAAAGGAGAAGATGCAGAAAAGAACAACCAAAATTATCAATGTATTGGAGCAACTCTCATAAGTGGAAAGCTTACAATATTTGGAGCTTTTTAACTTTGAAAAAAAGTGAGTAAGGGGAGGACATGATAGAAGTGTGTACAAGTATGGATGGTGCAGAGAAAGTGGATAGATTTTTCCTCTCTTATAATAGTAGAACCCAGGCCCATCCAATGAAGTTGATTGGTGGGAGACTAAGAACATAAGAGAAGCCATGCTGGATCAGACCAAGGGTCCATCTAGTCCAGCACTCTGTTCACACAGTGGCCAACCAGCTGCCCACGGGATTCCACAAGCAGGACATGAGTGCAATACCACCCTCCCACTCATGTTCCCCAGCAACTGGTATACACAGGCATACTGCCTCTGATACTGGAGACAGCATATAGCCACCACGACTAGTAGCCATTGATAGCCTTATCCTCCATGAATTTGTCTAATCCCCTTTTAAAGTCATCTAAATTGGTAGCCATCATCTTGTGGTTTAACTATGTGCTGTGTGAAGAAGGACTTCCTTTTATCTGGATCTCTCACCAATGCATTTCATGGGATTCAGGACAGATAAAAATAAGTACTTCTTCACACAACGCATAGTTAAACTGTTGAATTTGCTACTGCAAGATGTAGTGATGTCCACCAACTTGGAAAGGTTTAGGCGATTGGACAAACTCATGGAGGATAAGGCTATCAATGGCTACAAGTCATGAAGGCTATGTAATACCTCCAATATCAGAAGCAGTATGCCTATGTATGCCAGTTGCTGGGGGACACAAGCGGGAAGGCGCTATCGCACTCATCTGGTTGGCAACTGTGGAAAAACAATGCTGGACTAGATGGCCCTTTGGTCTGATTGAACAGGGCTCTTCTTATGTTCTCATATATATTCTCCTACTCCAGTCTGTGTTGCTGGGCAAAACTTCACATTATGTGGGAGTTCCTGGATTAGATTTTCTGACAATTTTATTTTTACTTTAAAACAGCTGCTCAAGGTCCAAACTGGATTGAAACGGCAGCGCTGGGAGAAGTGAGGAGCGGTTAATCCTTTCCCTGTGTTGTTTTCCCTGTCTGAATCCTGTCCATCCCTAAGCTGCTATAAGATCCAGTGGGGGGAAATTATAGGTAGCAGTGTTTTACTCCTGCAAGGAAACAGCAGCTGTCTGGGGGAAGGGGGAGATTTAGATTGGGGAAACAGCATGTAGGGAAAGGATTGAAGCCCCCTCCCTCTCCTAGTGCTCTGCTATGAACCAATTTGGAGCTTCGCATGATTGTTTTTATGTAAAAATCAATGATCCCCCGTGTAATGTGTAGTTTGCCCCTCTGCCTGTTTCTCATCCCCACATCTACCTTACTCCTCCTCCCTTTTTGTCGTTTTTCTCCACCCATCTTTTTCTTCTATTCCCTTCTTTGTCCATCTTTTCCCTCTCTTCCAGTCCATCTTCCATTTTTCAATTTGTGGGTTACACGCCACCAGTTGAAGTTGAATGCAATAAACAACTAACAATCATGGAAAGTACGTGCCAATTACTACAGTGTGAAACTTTACTAGGCTCTTGGGATCCTGATCCCCTTCACTTGAGTGCAAAGCCCTATGTTTAAGGGGGGATCACATACATGGGATTTAATTGTTTCTGCAGGAAGTGGGACATTATCATATTTTTGTATTATAGAATCCCTTTCCTAATTCAGTGGCCCAAGTTTCCACAGAAAACCTCAATTTTCCAAATCCTAACTTGTTGGGAATAACTTTCAAATTACTGAATCCAACAGTTTACCATTATTTAAGTTGGAAACATGTTTTTAAAAAGAAGTTTGCACTATGTGCACTAAGAGCAAGTCAAAATCAAATATCCAGATATCAGTAATTACCCATGTGTTTGGGAAAGTTCCCGTCTGGAACAAAATATTATATAATATCTACTGGGATCGGTCCTAGACAGTAAAACCCCATTAACAAGTAGATTACTGTGAGGGAGTTGGTAAATATTTAATGAACAGATTTTTAAAAAATGTTTGTCAAATGCACCTATGAAATGCTGAATGAGAACCTCACAAGGCCCTGTCAACATCTGCTCACACAGTGCTAGCCGATGCAACCCATAAAAGTCTATATCAAGGCAAAGCATGTCTGTGTCTTCCTTAATCACTGTGCTCAATAAAAGCCTGGGAAACCAGATGACTGTTGCAAGATGATTCCATTTGGTAAGTCAAGCCACCTGGTTGGAAGTTTAAAGTGCTGTGAAATGAACGCAGTTAAACCAAAGTATGGGAGGATCAAGCTGGTAACTGGATACGAGGTGGAAATGTAAAGGGATTAAGGAAAAAACAAATGGCTCCAGTAATACAATTGCAACAGAAAACCCTGAACATGAAACCGTTGAATTGATAAGTTAGTGGGGGCCAGGAAGGAGAGGTGAGGAAAGAAAAGGGGGGATTTTCCTTTAATGGAAAGTGGAAGATAGTTAAAAATACATTTTCAAGTCTGGGAAGTTTAAGGGTGTGATATATTAAGTACTGCTTCCATGCAAATGACAGTACTTAAGTACTTATTAGACGGAGGCCAAATGCAGGGGGGAAGCCCGAAATATTACCCTTTACAAAACTTTGCATGGGCAGCACAATCCTATGGACGCTACACAGCGTCTCGATGGCCATAGGAATTTTCGGAGTCCCAGCTCCAACCTCAGAAACTTGTTCTGCCATCAGAGCTGGGACTCCCCCCCTGGCCCCTGGCCCTCACAGGCAGCACAGAAAGAACCGTGCTTTTGGGGTCATTCCAGGGGGCGGGGCGGGGAGGAGACCGACACCGCCAAGATACAAAGTATCCTGGCGGCACCTCAGCCTCCTTCCCTCCCACTCCGAGGCGCTGCACTTAGATGGCTGAAATCCAAGATGCTTTGCAAGGCAGGAGGAGCGTGGAGGTGAGCTTTTCCTCTGCACTCCGCCCGCCCTGCATAGGATGCCCGTAATCCTCCAAGTTTGGAGGCTTATGGGCATTTTTGTTTTTAAAATTGTTTTTAAAAAATAGAACTGCAAGAGCCGGGATGGGCAACCTCTTTTCTGTTGAGGGCTGCATTCCTTTGCAGGTAATCTGTCTGCTGGATGGGTCGCCCCCTTTTCTCTTTCTGCCCCCCCTTTTTCTTTCTTGCTCTTCCTTCCTATTCAGTGGGCTACCAGGTAAGGGGCAGATGGTTCTTGTCAGAGGTCTGAACAGATCGCATGCAGAAAGGGTTTTTTGAAATTGGGCTGAGGGCTGCAGGTTGCCCACCCCTGCCCTAGAGGTATGTTTATTATAATGATGGAAGGAAGAATTAAAAAGAAAATACTGATGGATACCATTGTACTGGTAAAGGGATGTTCTATAAAATAAAAGCTATACTATACAAAATGGCACAGCACTCTATTTGTTAAAGATTTTAATTCATTAACAGTGCTGTGGGTTTTTATTTATTAGAGTTTTTATTGTCTGCTGTGCTATCATTCTATTGTTTTGTGATATTTGTATTTTTTACTTTTTGTAGGCTGCTCCGGGAATGCTAATTGATGACTGAAGGGCAAGGTAAGGTATACAATTTAGAAAGAGATAAGGCTATCCTACACACCCTTACCTAGGAGCAAGTCCCACTGAATTCAGTGGGGCTTACTTTTGAGTAGACATGCATGGGATGTTACTGTCCAAATAATTACTCCTGAAGTAATTAAAAAATCTTTTTGAGTGATTAAACTGCTTCTCATGCTGTCTCCCTGTAATCCTTATAACAACTCTGTGGATTTTTACATTCTGAGGCAACTCACCTTTTCCACTGGTATTCCCTATATGGAGGGAAAGCCCCTTGGTCTCCCTTTCTTCTTAGAATAATGGAGATAGCAATCTCATCTCACATATATGAAAAAAACATTGCAGAAGTACTCAGAAAGGACCAAGGAGATGACAGATCTTTTCCCTATTCAGGGGCATGGGGAGGCCACATTCCAGTGGCGGGCAGGGCTGAAGGCAACTGGGATGGGGCAAAAATACCAGCATATTGTAGCTTGAAGCTCTTACTGCCAGTATCTAAGCCTTACGAGAGGTATTTCAACCTTGTAGAATAGGGGGGAAACTGCACAAAAGCCGGGAAACCACCGAACCACCCATGGCCAGCCAGGGGAAGGGGGCATAACCATTTGGGAAACCCCAGAGGGCCAGATTTGGCCCCCTGGCCCAAGGTTCCCCACCCCTGTTTCTAAAGCATCCGTTGAGGATCAGAATATTGTAATGCAGGGCCTGATTAGCAAACAGACAGGGAAAGAGGGTGGAGGACCACAATTAAACCTTGGAAAGGAGATGTAGACAATACTGCTTCCGTTTCATTTGCAAGCTTGACACTGATCACGTTAAAAAGCCTTCATTATGTCTGGGTCATAGAAAACGACATGTCATGGAAACATTAGGAGAGGGGCTCACTGGCAGAACTCATGGTTTGAAAGCAAAAGGACACATCTCCAGGAAGATCAGGGAAAGGCTCCTGCCTGAAACCCCGGAGAGCCACTGCCAGTCGATGTAGACAATACTGAGCTAGATGGACCCATGGTCTGACTCCATATAAGACAGCTTCCTAGGTTCCAAAGCCTTCTTCCCATCACCTGAGTCTGAAGTCATACAGCTCAGACAGAGATTCACCACCTCAGCAAGAACTAGGCCTATGATCCACTCTTAAAGGTCAAAAGTGGCTTCTCCTTTTTCCTTCAAAAAAGGCCGAGTCCAATGTGAAAACATTCCAACAATATATCCCTTAATTCGCAAGGTGAAGATAATTTAAACAGCTGATTAGCTATGACCTTACCCCAATAACAGTGCCATTCAAAACACAGCCACCCACAGGTTCTGCAAGAGAAATTATGTATCTATTAGTATCAGTGCCTTCAATACAACTAAAGGGCTTTAAATATTAGTACATACTCTGAACCCAGAATGCTTTATACTAGACGCTCCCCTGTGAGGTTAATCCTAGTTTATATATCATAGCTACTGCACTTGATAAAATGATTTTGCTTTTCTCCCTTCCTTACCCTGCAATTCTTGCTTCCCATTTAGAAGCACCATCACTTTTCTCTGTCAAATTGTACATTTTGTATCTTAATTCTAATTTCCCCATTCTCCTTGCCTTTATGCTGCAAGCACAATTTGCAGGGTTTTGCAGTGCTTCAAAAACCTACAAGACCAAGGAATGCTCTGTTTACTTCTTGTTTTATATTTATATTGACAAAACATTGAAAAATCTGCAGAAAATAACATCTTTTAAAAAAAACAAACCTACAAGAGACAATAGTGGGACAGGAAAGAATTACTATGCTGCTCATCACGGGTACCAGTGGCTTCATCATGCCACTTTAACTCTCTTCAAAACTAGAGTACATTTTGCATTTCAGAGCTAGCCTGCCTACAGGTCAGGGATACACAACCCACAGGCCTTATGCAGCCCCTCCCCCACAGTGGTGTGTCATCATCGTCATCCCCTGACAAAATTACCACTGATTTAGCCCCATTTTTACTCCAAGGATGCTCTAGGATTCAGCACTCAAAGGGCCTGCCCACTGAGTGTGGAGACCAGAGCATCTTTTGTGAGACACTCTGACATATAAGTGAACTGGCTAGTTCTATGACCCTCTGAGTGCTGCTGCTGCTGACAACGGGAGAGTGCCAGGAGTGCACTCTTCAGAAGTAAGCAGAAAAGGAAAGGTTGGCCAAGGTGATGGGGTGGTGTTTGAGGGAACGTGTGCATGAGTGTGCGCACGTGTGTGTGTGGGGGGAAGAGTTTATTTATGTGTGTGTGTGTTCTTGTGAGTGTGCGCACACATGTGTGACCCCCAGCCCCTCAACAGGCACCACATGTGGCCCTCAGGGCCAAATAACAGTGTGTGCCCCCCTGCTATAGCTAAAGTTCTTCCCCTTAAAATGGCTTCTGTCTGGAGCAGTTCACTACGTCAGAGAAAACAAACACATGACAGTTGGTTCCCAGAGATCCTTTCCCAGGCTGGTCCAGGAATAGTTTAACAATAACACACTCCTGGCTGCAGACATAAACAGAACTGCTTGAGGCAGACATTGTACCACAATATTGTCAAAACAAAACAAAAGCGCCCAGCTTGCAGCTGATTCCACAACAATTCAGGGACTGTGCAGCTAGCCACTTGATGTAGAACCCCATCAATCCACTGGTTGCTTTGCCAGTTCCAAGGAATGTGGACAACAAAACTGCTTGGAATGGACAGTTAAAGTCAATGGAGTTCTTTACTAACCTGTCCTAGAGACAGTAAGAAGGAACCCTGCTGACTCAAACCAAGGATTGAGCTATTCCAGTAATTCCAACAGTGGTCAGCTAGATGCTTTTGGCAGGCCTACAAACAGGGCGAAGCTGACCTCCCCAGTTGTTGCTCCTCCAGCAACTGGGATACAGAAGGATACTACTTCTGTACATGGAGGAGGTTCCACTTACTTATAATCACCAATAAGCACTGACAGGCAATGCAACCCCACCCACTAAGAGGATCCTTTTTGCTTGCATAAAATATTAGGGGCTTGAGTAAGGCCATTCTCTCTTCTTCCTCCCCTCCCCCTGCCAAAAATCTCAACATTCTGTACATCCTAGAAATTACAAACATATACTTCTGTGTAACTAGAAAGTCCCCTAAGCATACAGAAACCACTATCTTATTTTGTGTAGCCCTTTTTTGCTTCCAAACTGTTAGGTACTCAGTCTAATGGTGGAGCCTGAAACAAAATGTTGAACAGTGCAAAAAGTTGCACTGTGGAGTTTTGTGGACAGTGTTCCAGTCAGCCAGCCATAGGCATCTCCATGATTCTGCATTCTATTACCCCTCGCACCCAGTTCTTCCTACTTCCCCCTAACATTGAGTCAGCATTCTATGGTCATGGAGCATGTTCAGTTTTCACTGATTTTATTGGGCTGTTTTGGGGCTCCCCCCACTTCAGGTTTTCTTTTTAATTGTACTTCTGCAAAACTTGTGGTCCCCCTCAAGCCTGCTAATACCTCCCTCTTGTGTGTGGATGATACCATTTTGGCTACATCGGAATCCACACTCACCTCTGAACTTCGGAAATAGAGGGAATTGTGATAGAACTATCTGTCAGGATCCACTCCTCCAGGGTAGCGCCACAGCTCCAGCTGGCAAAGATACCGCCTTGCAGGAGCAAGCCCAATGTTTCTAGTTACTCGCAGAGTGTAGCCTCCTGCTCCTGGCTGCTCTCAGGCTGGTTAATGCGGCCCAGCTGGGAGCAGCCAGAAGGACCTATATAAGAGCTGCAGTTTGCCTTCAACTCTCGCCACAGCAACATGATTCCTTGTGCTGTTGCAACTGGCTCCTGACCCTCTGTGACCAGCTCTTGCCTGACTGTGCTCAACCCTTGCCTCTCCTTGTCTGGACTCTGTTGCCCTTGGACCTGCTTCTCGCCTCTGACCCCCACCTGGACTTGCTTGCTCCCTGGACTTGCCTCTCGCCTCTGGCCCCACCTTGCTTGCTACGTGTACCAACCCCGGCCTGGCTCCTGAACTCTGCATTCTTCTTGCCCACTCCAGTCTCCATCATCCCCTGGCCCTGGCGTTCCAGCCAGAGACCCTTGCTGCCCATGCCCCAGACCTTATGCTATTCTCCATAAATTCATCCAGTCCTTTTGAAGGGTCATCTAAACAAGTGGCCATCACAAGAACCCGCAGCAGTGAACTTCATAAGGCCATTATACTCCCCCCCCCCGAAAAAAAAGGGAGGCAAAAAATGCATATGATGAGTGTGGAGTGAGGAGATAAATTGTGAAGGGGAGTGAGGCGAAAAGGGAAAAGAACATAAATAGTGGCACCACCAATATTGCCTTGATGTCACAAAAAAACAAAGCTGAAGACAAACTGTTGAATATCTTCCCATCCCCAAAGCTTCAGATTTAAATTTGATTGTCAAACTGCTTTTTTACAAGCTTCTCATACGAAATGCACAATTAACAAGCAACTGGTGCAGAAATGCCAGGTACGGGCTTGAGAAGCACACTGCTCATGCCCTCTTCCGTTTTTGATGGACCATTCCTTACCACAATGGCATAAAGGGCAGCAGCCTGACTTTCGGTCACAGCGCAGCTCTGTTCCGAATGGGCAACTCCGAGGCTCCGTCTGTGTGCATGAGACATTCTTTGACTGAATAAAGACTTCCTCATTCACCTGGGCACATTCTCTGATGATGCATGGGTTTGAGGGGGATTGCCACTCGGAGCCAATCTACGAATGAGAGACAGCAAAAGGATTATGTAGAATGAAGATTGCCCCTCTCTTTTTACGTGGTGTAGGAAGATCACATTCCTTTGTTGCCTTTTCCACACCAGTGCTGTAGTGCAGGACAGGAGAGCAACGTCCTATCCTCCTTTCCACCTACTGCAGAGTAGACTGGAATTCTGCTCACTCTACCAAGCAACAGAAAGTGAATAGCAATGACTTCATTAAATCACTGGTAAGATATATATTAATCTCCAACTTCCTATTTTTTTAAAAAAAAAAAAAACCTCTGATAACCAGATAAGGTTTCTCCAAGGAATATGGTGATATCTATAGTAGACTTGACCAGCAATACACATTGTTCAGTTAACCTGGCCATAGTTAAAGGCGGGGTAATTTTCATATTTTTATACATAGGTATATGGTGGGTAAGTCTCCTAAAAGAGCAGTGGTTGGGTTTATTGGCTGCCAAGAATGGGCACTGAGGACAAAACATGCAATCCTCTCCTCCCTCAAAGAAGGATTTGGATTGCAGGGTTTTTTTTCTCAGTTACCAAATTTGGAGAAGTAAACCACACAGAAGGCTGTGAACATGCATAGTGTTTAGTGTGCTAAGGCTATGCAAGACGGTTATCCACCTAGTTAAATCAACTCAAACCAAATCAAACAAAATTTTAGCAGGGAAGATGTTTGCAAATTGTAAAATTCTGATTTTAATTTCACCTATAGAAGAGAGGCAACTAATGATTTCAGTAATCTTTAGTTTCAGTATTCTCAGCAATCAAAAAGAGCTATATAAATGTGGTAAGACAAGTTGGAGCTGCTCCAAGGAAACAATGTCATCCATGTCAGTCTTCCATCAACATCAGGTCTTGCTGAGGCTAAATGCTAGGTCAGTACATGATAAAATAGTTACCATCCTGGATGATAGTGCCAACATGGCTTGCATCACCAAAAGCTGTCTTGGTGAAGGCAGAGAGGATGTTAGCGTCCCTCAGTTATGCCCAGGTGGCTTCTCAGTGAAACATCAGTATGACCCAGTGGAGTCACTGTGGTCTATCAGAGAGAGATATATTCCTCACCTTTTTGCACAGTCCCAATTGTATTTGTATGTGGTGTTGTGCAGATAATCCCAAGATTCGGGATTCTTTTAGTATACCATTTGCCGTGTTGCCTAACAAACTACCTGTCTGAGACATTGTGTTAAGTTTCCCAAGCTTTTGGTCCTGGGAGACCTTTATTTATTTATTTATTTATATAAATATTTTGATAAATATATGAGTTACCTTTAGTTGGGACTTGAAAAAGATACTAGGAGAGGATATATTGTGGAGTAATATCCTTCCTATCTCAAATTAGTGAGATCAGCAGAGTAGAGTCCCTTTCCAGCTTAAAAGAAGCTTAGATTTGGCTAGTGTTAGCCAGTTAGCATTTGGTAATCCAGGATGCTTTAAGGCAGACTGGATTTCCCTGGTTTTGCCCCCTTTTCTCTCCCTCAGAACAATAATCAGAGACACAGTCTTGTAAAAGTTAAAAGTAACATTTACTCACTCAGATTATGCAGTTTCATTCAGGCAGGCTTAAAAGAGTTTCTTACAGTTGGTTACAAGTTCATTTGGAAATACTTGAGGTCTGAACTTGTGGAGTTCAGACCAGCAACTCTGGCTACATGCTGCTACAAGGACCACGTGGAGACAACAACCTGGTGGTGCCACACTCACTAGAGTCTGAACAGAAAAGAGGAAGGAAGCTGGGAGTAACGCCCACTTCCTGTTCAGGCTGTTAATAATTCACTGAGTACCTTCTAGGAAAACCACCCTAGAAGGTATCAGTGATCTTAACCATTTCACCCAGTTACCTGGTGAAACATTAATCATAGGTTTTGACTGCAATTTTAATTATCCAACACCTTTTGGCCCAAATAGGGCCCCCAAAGCACCTTATAATTAAAAATTAAAAACAATTTAAACTTTTAAAAACCTTAAAATATCACAAACAACAGAATTAGGTGCAGGAGAAAATCTTAGAAACAGAGTTCAGAACTAATATATTTGATATACTAAAAAGCCAAGCAGAACAAACGAAAAGTTTTAACAGCCCGCCTAAACAAATAAGGGGCCAGCCTAACTTCCTTAGGGAGAGAGTTCCATAGGTGGGGGGCTGCCTTAGGGAAGGCCCTATCCCACATTCCCGCCCACCTAGCCTCTCTTGGTGGGGGGGCATAAAGAAGGGCCTCTGATCATAAAGAAGATCATAAAGTACAGGCTGAGGCAGGTTCACATGGGAGGAGGCTGCCTTCCAGATATCATGGCTCCAAACCATTTAGGGCTTTATGGGTAAGCGCCGGAACCTTGAATTGTGCCTGGAAACAAATTGGCAGCCAGTGCAGTTGATACAAGACTGGTGTAATATGGTCAAAAAAGCACACACTGGAAAGCAATCTGGCCAGCACATTTTGCACTAGCTGCAGTTTCCAAACAATCTTCAAGAGCAACCTCACACAGAGCACATTACAATAATCCAAGCAGTAGGTGATCTCTAGGAAGGAGAACAACTGGTGAAGCTGGGCAAAGGTGCTCCAGGTCACAGTAACTACCTGATCTTCCAGGAGCAATGCTGGGTCCAGAAGCACCCCAATCTGTGAACCTGATCCTTCAGAGGCAGTGTCACCCCATCCAGAACTGGCTGTACCCCCAATCCCTTTGCATCATTTGACAGAAAGATAGAGGTAGGTATCATCAGCATCGTGGTGAGACCCAACCCCAAAATGCCAGATGATCTCTCCCAGAGGCTGAATGTAGATGTTAAACAGCATAGGGGACAAATGCTGATGAACCCCATAGGCCAGTGGCCATGGGGATGAGCAGTAGTTTCCTAGCACCACCTTCTGGGAGCACTCAGCCAGATAAGACTGGAACCACTGCAACACAGTATCCCCCAAGTCCCATGCTGCCCAAACGTCCCAGAAGGATTCAGTACTCAATGGTATTGAGTGCCACTGAGAGATCCAGCAGAACCAACTGTCTAGCTCCAGGCATAGGCCATCAACCAAGGCTGTTTCATTCCCAAACCCAGCCTGAACCCAGATTGGAAAGGATCCAAATAATCAGTTTATCCAAGAAAGCCTGGAGTTGAGAATCCACCAGTCATTATAGCAACTTGCTCAGAGAAGAAATGTTGGAGACTAACCAATAGTTTTCTAGGGTGGTGGAATCCATTGTTGCTCTTTTCCAGAAGTGGCCTCACCACAGCTTCCTTTAAAGGAACACAGCATGTAGCCAACTAGTTGCTGGCTGGGTCCAGAAAATGGTCAGTGCCTCAATGAGATAGGAGTAATCCCAACGATCTTGAAAGAGGAAGAAGCTCTAGACCAGGGGTCCTCAAACTACAGCCCGCAGGCCACATCCGTCCCGCCGGGTCTTTTCATCCGGCCCGGCGGCTGATCTAGAGTTGTGAGGGAAGGGGGCCAGCAGGGGGGCATGGGCCGCCTGCCTGCCTGCCTGCATCTCCTGTGGGGGGGGGAAGGGGAGGAGGGGCGGCTTAGCCAGTAGCGGGGCGCGGACAGCGCCCATTCTCTTCCCTTCTCGTCCACCCACGCAGGCTTTACTTTATCCGCCTCGCCACCCGCTGGACCCGTCGCGTCACTTCCGGCACGGCGGAAGTGACGCAAAGGGACCCTGCTCCGTCGCGTCCATCCTGGACCCTGCCCCGTCGCATCCATCCTGGACCCCGCCCGCGCTGTCTTTCAAAACTGAGCGCGGGCAGAATCCAGGATGGACGCGGCGGCGGCGGCCTCAAGCGGAGACCGGCAGCAGCGCGCAGGGGACCAGGTAGGATGGCGGCGGGGGGGAGTTATGGCAGGGGGGGAGCTATGGCGGCGGGTGGGGCGTCGGCGGGGGGAGTTATGGCGGCGGTTGGGGCGGCGGGGTCCTGCGGTAGCGGCAGCAGTGGGGGGGCGGGGCGGTCCTGCAGCAGCAGCGGGGGATGGCGCAGGGACGGGGGGTCCTGCGGAGGCGGCAGCGGGGCGGTCCTGCGGCGGCGGCAGCGGGGGGCAGCGGCGGGGTCCTGCAGCAGCAGCAGTGGGGGGGGCAGCATGAAGGAGGCGGCACAGGGGAGTCCCAGCGAGTCCGGGGGCCCCAGCAGGCTGAGGGACAATGAACTGGCCCCCCGTGTAAAAAAGTTTGAGGACCCCTGCTCTAGACTGTAACAATGTAGGCAACTACCAGCTGGTGTCAAATTTCACCATTTTGGTCAGGATGCTCAAGTGGGTATAGTAATAAAGCTTTATTTATCCAGCCATAAGCCATGACAGGGCTCAAGTACAGCCCAGCTCCAGACATTCTTGAATAACACTGATCTGAACCCATTTTAATCTGGCTTCCAACCTGGTTTATGGACTTTTGATACCATTGACTATGTAATCCTTCAGAATTGTCTGTCTGAGGGTTGGAGGCATTGTGTTCCTCCTATCTGACAGCAGATTCCAGAAGTTGATGTGGGAGAGTGGGGTGCTCTATACCATGGCATTTATGCTATGGGGTCCTGCAGGATTCTATCTTGTCCTCTATGTTGTTTAACTTGTATTGTTTTATCATGTTGCGTTTTATGGTTTTAATTTTTGTGAACCACCCAGAGAGCTATGGCTGTTGGGTGGTATAGAAATGTAATAAATAAATAAATAATCAAATCTACATGAAACTTCTGAGGAGGTCCAGGAATTTGGGCTGAGGTGTCATCAATATGTATATGACACTTCTTTTCAGCTGAACAAGTAAAGAGGTGGATGCCTTGAGTGGGTGCTTTGAGTAAGTAACAGGTTGGATGCAGGCTAATAAACTGAAGTTCCACTTCAGTGCAGATAAGATGGAAGTACTGTTTGCTGGTGATCTACCATGAAGACAATATTCAGCCAGTACTGGGTGGGGCTGCACTCCCCCTAAAATACAAATGTTTAGCTTGGGAGTGCTTTCATATCTAGTTTTGTTGGTGGGTTCACAGGTGGCATGCATATAGTGATACTCCTTTCACAAACTTTGGATGGTGTACTTACTAGGAGCACCCGTTTCTGAAGATAGATTCTCTTACCACAGTTCCATGATCAGGTAACGTTCAGGCTTCATAATTGTACTGCCCCTGCTTTTGAAAACTTTTTTGAAACTTCAAGTAGTCCAGAATACAGCAGCCATGGTTTCACGGGTTGGTAAAAGGGACTCGCCATGGAAGGCATACTTCCTCAGTATCAAAGATCTGCAGTCTCCCACTCAATTAGGGGGCACAATTCAAGTGCTAGTTTTGACATATAAAGCTCTAAATGGTTTGGGACCAAGGTATCCAAAGGACCACCTGCTCCCGTCTAAACCTACCCATCAATGAAGTTCTTCATCTGAAACCGTGTCTAGCTGCCCATGCTTTCAGAGATTAGGCTACCAGCATTTTCTGTGGTGGGCCGAACTGGAACTCACTCCTCAGATATATTTCACTGGCTTCATCTTGTTGATACCTTATTAAATCTATTCTCTTTGTCTGAGCTTTTACTATTAACTAATTTTTAGTGGCTGTAGTCTGTTTTTCATTTATATATTATATTGCTTTTAGTGCTTTTTGTGTATTCTGGTTTAGTTTGTTCTTCATTATGTATTGTAATATTTTAGATTGTTTTTATTGATTCTTGAGCCACAACAAAGGTTATTAAAGCAGAAAGATAGACATCAGATCTTATATAAATAAAATGGAGAATACGATTGATAATAAAATGCTAAACCACAGACAAATGCCGTAATTATGGGCACGATCCAGCCAGAGATAATATTTTAAAGTCCCATTGATTTCAGTGGAAGATTTTAGTGTACAGTTAACTCCACTGCATTGAACCCTGCATTAAGAAGGATGTAGACAAACTGGAGAGGGTCCTGGGTTCAGAGGAGGGCAATAAAGATGATTAAGGGAATGGCAACAAGGCCCTATGAGAAGAGACTGAAAGAACTGGGCATGTTTAGCCTTCAGAAGAGAAGACTAAGGGGAGATATGATAGCACTCCTCCAGTACTTGAAGGGTTGTCACACAGAGGAGGGCCAGGATCTCTTCTTCTCGATCAGTCCAGTTTTCAGGACACGGAATAATGGGCTCAAGTAAGTTACAGGAAGCCAGATTCTGCCTGGACATGAGGAAAAATTTCCTGACAGAGCAATAAGACAATGGAACCAACTACCTAGGGAGGTGGTGGGCTCTCTCACTCTGGAGGCATTCAAGGTGCGGCTGGACAGCCATCTGTCAGGGATGCTTTGACTTGGATTCCTGCATTGAGCAGGGGGTTGGACTTGATGGCCTTATAGGCCCCTTCCAACTCTACTTTTCTATGATTCTATGAACCCAATATGGCATCACAGAATCACTGAATTGGAGGGTAGCCTTGAGGGCCGTCTTGTCTAGCCACCTGTTGAATGGATCATGCCCACAATCTGTAAGGAACCTTTCCAGATGAAAACATACTTGCTTTGCGGAAGCTGCAACACAAAACATGGTATTCATTATTGGGGAGAAACACGTTGCCTATTTCTGAAACTTTTAATTGGAATATCAAGACAATGTACAATTTGAAATGCAAAAACAGCAATTCGGTATAATATCAACCAGACAACATATAAAAGCCAGCAGCAAAAATACAATTAAAATGTTTAACATCAGCAACCCCATTACAGTGAAAGGAATAGATGAAGGGGCCACCCTTATTTCTTGGAGAAGGAAATTCAACAGGTGCCCATTTAACTCTCTTGCAGTTCTCCCCCCAAGTAAATGAGGAAATCACTGGTGCTGACACAGATATGTAATTAACTGATATATGTAATTAATGGTTTGGTGTTTCTTTCCCCACCCAATCTTCAAAAAGACAGAACAACAACCACCCTGTAACTATGGCTCCTATACAAGAAGGAAAAGTAGACACCTTGCCACTCCTTTAAAACTGTGACTTACTTCATGCCAGCGGACAACATCTCCATCTCCCCGAGACCAACGTGATGTCTCGTCACACATAGTCTTGAGACATTTCCCACAGCATGACCCTTCTTTGTTAATGTATTGATGTCCCTAGAAGAAAAAAAAAATGGAAAAGACATTGTACAACTTCCTATTGATGATACAGGTATTTTTAAAAGGGTAAGATTTAGAAATTAATTACCCACACACTGGGTGCAAGGAGTAATGGCCTTGCAACACAGCAAAGAAGCATCCTGAAAGAGATAACAATCAAGTAGCCAGAGCAATGGCACAAACTAACCCTTCTGCAGTTCTGTGTGCCGGATTTTTCTTGGCATCTGCCACATAATTAGTATTCCTGAAAATCCCTCCTGTTTTCCTTCTCTTTTCTTTATTAGAAAAGGGGCCTTTTCAGTGGTTGTGTTCCTGGCTATGGAATAGCCTCCACAAAGAGGCTCATCTGGCACCTACGTTGTGGTCTTTTCAGCACCGGATGAAGAACTTTGTATTTTCCCAGGCTCTCCAATTTTAAAATCTGCTTTTTAAAATGTTTGCACTAATATGATCTCTTCTTTTTTTTGTTTTTTGTTTTTGTTTTATGCTGTTGCTGGTTTTATTTTGTATTAGATTTCATGTTTATATTTTATTATTTTATAGTTTTACATTTTTACTGTAAACCGCCCCGAGAACTTGGATTATTGGGCAGTGTATACAAATTGTAAGTAAATAAATAAAATCAGCTCTGTGGTGTCTTAATTGGCACCCCCTTAATTGGGAATTAATTAAATCTGTAGCCTCACACTGCAAAACATGCACTCTACCAAGGAGAGCACTTCCGAAGTTTTATAAAACCTGCATCTTAAGTAGTTTTATGTCACATGTGAATAGTCAGACGTTGACCTATCATGTTGACCTAATCTAATCATCATCATCATCACTGAAGAGATCAGCAACTTCAGGCACACACTCTGGCAGTGTGACACAAGACACCCCATACCAGGGAGACTTTTATTGCAACAAATCCCACGGTAAAAGCTTAATGATTACAGTCTTCAGAAATCATATAGCTGATGACAATTAGGCTCCATAAGTAATTCCAGAACAATCGAAAGGTATTAATTATAACTGTGTCAGAGAGCCATACAACTAGGTTTCCCTGTTGCAATCTCTACAGCTCAGAATACAGTGCAAGAATAATTCCTAGCATAAGCCATCACAGGCAATCAAAGACAGGGCTTGAATGATTCTTGGTTTAAGTCATCTCAGGGAATCAAAGGCTAGAAAAAGATTTCTTGAAATCTTCATTGGAACCTCCACACTACTTGGGTCAAGGCCTATCAAATCCAAGAGTTGAGACATAGGTTCAAGAGTAAGTCCAGAGTATAATCCCACACATGCAGAGCTGTTAACCATAGCCAGGGCCGGCGCTACCGCTAGGCCAACTAGGCTGTTGCCTAGGGCGCGTAGCGGAAGAGGGCGCAGAACGCTGTGCTCCTCTTCGCTGCCGGCGCACTCCTGCCTTGCCCGCCCGTCCGCCTCACCGAGAAAGCCAGGTCAGTGCGGGGGATTGCGCCCGGAGTAGTGGTGGGGCCGAGCCTGGGCGCCTCCCCCCCACCTTGCCTCACCTACGCGCCGCCTCCCACCTTGCCTCGCCTCGCCTCTGCGCCGCCTCCCCCCCGCCGCCTCCCCCCATCTCGCCTCGCTTCGCCTCTCCTCCGCGCCGCCTCCCCCCCGACACCTACCTTCTCCGCGCTGTTTCCGGAGCCCCGCCCGCGCTCTGTTTTGGCGGGAGGAACCAGGGCAACAGGGCTTAAACAGCCCTGTTGCTCTGGTTTCCCCCGGCCAAAAACAGAGCGCGGGGGTCCCTTTTCGGAGGAGGCGTGGGAAGGTAGGTGGGGGGCGGCAGCGTGCGGGGGGGGTCTGGTGGTTGTGGCGGCGGCGGCGGGAGGTTGCAGAGCAGGGCTGCTTTCCGGAGCCCCCCCCCACGGCACGAGAGGGGGGGCGCTAAATATAATTTAGCCTAGGGCGCCAAACTGCCCTGCACCGGTCCTGACCATAGCTTCTACTTTGGTATCTCCACACTACATGGGTCCAGGGTAGAAAATTCCAAGAATCAGGATTAGTACAAGCCAGCTGGCAACTCTGGGCTATCGATGATGAAGGTACATAATCCACAGCAAACAAGAATTCAAGTTGTAGGAAGAGTATAGCAGTACTTTTCATGGCAGTTTCTTAACAATACAAAGTTCAAAGCAACAAGGGTCCAAATTGGATGGAGAGTCCGTGTGAAGAGTGCCTCAAGAGGCTCAGAGGGTAGTCTTCCAAACAGAGAGGATTTGGGGGCAGTAAAGAGGAGAATGTTCCTCACAAAGGCTCCCAGCCTGGGCACCTGCTTAAAAGTGAAGATGTGGCTGTGATAGTCCTCCTGCTGAATAACTAAGTGACAAGGGATTTAGCCCATCAACAAGGCCCCTGCCCAAACAGGGTGTCTCTGTTCAACCTGTTTGGCACCTCTGAAAACTCCCCACCTCTTCTGCTAGGTTCTCACAGAGAAGCTACCAGCTTCCTTCCCTGCTAAGGTCAAAGCTAGCAGCTGGACAGGAGTAACAACTCCTGCCTGCTTTTCCTTTGAGAACATAAGCTCACTTTGATTCTGACATTCCACGGGCTGAACAGGCACTCCCTTATTCATCAACCAGGCCACTTCTGATCAGATTCTAGCTATAAACAGATTCAGGGCCCACTGCAGTGCTGGGGATGGGCCACAACATCCTGAGGCAAATCCATTCCCTTAGGAGTACCATCTGGCCCTGCAATTGCCAACCCAAAAGGAAGGAGGAGAGTACTGCTATACTCTTCCTACAACTTGAATTCTTGTTTGCTGTGGATTATGTACCTTCATCATCGATAGCCCAGAGTTGCCAGCTGGCTTGGACTAATCCTGATTCTTGGAAAGGAACAGTGGATTTTTGGGCAATGCATTTTGCAGGCATAGTGGAGTCTTGGCCAGCTACTCTTCCATTGCTCTTTAAATAAAAATTGTTTTTTTTAATTTTAAAATCCAAAAAAAACCCCAAAACCAACCAAACAAACACTACAAAAACAAAACAACATTAAACTAAAAAGGACTTTCAATTTTTCCACAACCAAGTATAAGTAACATCAAATATTCTATACTATAATTAAGAAATTACTTTTTTTTCTCTTTGCAATAACAAACAAAAAATAATAAAATTCCCCCCTCCCTTATTCATCAACCTCACAAGTTCACAAAGCCTCGAAACCTTACAACACTTTATTATGAATAAAAAAATCCTTCTAATTGAACAATATTTAATATTTCTACTTATACTTAATGAAAATCTCTATCTTCTTTCCCTCTACTTATAAAAACAAACAACCTAGCTTTAAAAAAATATATACTTTCACATTTCCACATTACTTCACTTCCCAAATTTTTAGCCCATATTTAGTTGGTTCCTTTCCATTACTCATTCTCAATGCTAAGTTTCATCCAGGCTCAATACATTTTTTCCAATAACCAATTACTATTCAGGTTCTAATTCAATATTAAACTTTATCCTTATTTTACTCAGCAACTAGTCGTTTTTCTAGTCCCATCCTTCCCAAGCATGCCCCCTTCAGAATCAAAGTCACCACATTAATGAAAAATACAAAGAAAACCACCTCAGACTGGAGAAGTTCTCCTTTCTCTCAAAGGGGTTCCTCTCACCAACCCCTTTAGGTCCAGATCCATGAATGCTGTTTGGATCACTATCAGCAATCGCTTTAGATTTCTCCCATTTGGATTCCTCCCACCAATCCATTTGGGGAACTAAACCCTCTTACTTCTTTCATAAAAAGCTCTCCCTTCCATTCCAATAGACAGCAATGATCATAACATGGGTCAAACTATTTATCCCATCCAATAATCAGCAAACCATTTCCCACGATCAAACACAGTATTCACAATATACATCTTTTTCAGGCTCATGTTCCACAAAACACAATTTTTTTTCTTGTAAGCCCCTGTAAATGGCTTCCTCCAAGTAGCCCAGCAATTGTCTTTCCAGTTCTCTGTGGATGGCTTCCCCGTTACATTCCCGAAAGCATCTTTGATGGCAAGGTCTTTCTTATATGGTTGAACTTCTCTGTAGTTTTCTTCCTGCTTCTGCGAAATCAAGCATTTTTCTTTAAAAATCCCCTCCACTTTCCTTTCTCTCTTTGAAGTTTCAGTTGCTATCTCTCGCAACATATCAATCTTCCCCTAGTCCTCCCTGTTCTGTTCAAGCTTCACAGACGATCGGTCACCCTCTGTATTATCTTGGAACTTTTGAATTATTTGTACAGTCCACACTTCTGATTTCACCAACCTCCCCAGCAGTTTTTTTTTTTTTGTTTTTTTTTTAATGCTTCAGATATAACCATCAGCTCTTCGGCTAACTTCTGCCATGAATCATGAGTAGCCATCTTGTCTGTGACGCAGTATAAATTTAACAGACAGCTACTCCTGCTTTAGACTTTTCCAAAATCAAAAATAAAAAGAGTTACAATACCTCTTTCTTTCTCGTTTCAAAGCACATTTGTTGATCTTCCCATTGTGAAATTTTTAAAGCATATTGTCTTGTTAATATTCCAGAAGAAAGGATATTTAGTCCTGATTGTGGATAAAATTTCTCTTTGTTCCTAATTAGCCATAAATCTTTAAAAAATGGAGTTGTCGATCTTCACGTTCTTGAAAAAAGAACTCCAAACGAAACGGCAAGCGATGATGGATTCTCCCAATCTCTACCCCTCCCCAAGAGAAGCTGCAACAGCCGATGCCACCGCAAGTAACTCACAGAGACAGCATTTAGAGATATGCCGGGAATCACTCTTAGATCATCCTCCTGTTCCGAGGAAATTAACCAGCCAAGATAACCTTTTGACTGGATTTCACGCCGTGCTGGTCCCCCATAGTCCTGTGGAAGCGTTAGGTCAACATTTTAAACTCCAACGGAAGCCTTCCATTGCTCATTTTGAAGATGTTCTTCATTAAAACTAGTTGCTGGCCAGGTCATAAAAGCTCTTTGGGAGTGAACCAACATAAGACCGATAATCTTGTATTTCTTCATAACTGACAATAATAGATATTTCTAAAAAATAGCTGTCAGTTTCTGTGGTGATAGTGTCTCAAATCATCATAAGCTTCAGTTGCTTCCAAGAGTTTACTGATACATCCACAATCACATGATAAATTCCAATAAATATCAAAAGCTTGTGAATGCTGATATTTAGTGGCAATTCTTACAGTTTTAGGATATCTGGAGAAAAACGTCAAATTCTTGTGTGAAATGGTTTGTGTTCGACGTTTACTGATATCTTGCATCAATACTAAAGTAATAAAAATATAATAATAATAACAACAACAACAACACAAAATACAGGAGTGGATGTGGATGAACAAACTGAAACTTAAACCAGACAAGCTGGATGTGCTATTTGTTGGACCATTGGTCTGATGGACCTATAGTCTGATCCAGCATGGCTCTTCTGATGCTCTTATGGCTCCGCTCCACTGACCTGGGACTAGCTGTACAGTCTGTTCAAGATGACATTGCACTCCTCCACAGCAGTAGGTACACAGCTTGGTGGCACTCCTGGATCTTGTGCTTCTTACCAAATTCAGCTAGTTTGCCAACTGCAGCCTTTCCTGAAGAAATTTGACTTGGACCTGGTTACTCATGGCCCAGTTATATCCAGGTTGGATTACTGTAATGCTCTCTACACAGTGCTGCCTTTGAAAATATTTATTTATTTATTTATTTATTATATTTATTAATCGCCCATCTGGCAGTGGCTGGTCACCCGGCCACTCTGGGCAATGTACAATTAAAGCAATACAATAAAACAATACAATAAAATATGATAATTAAAACAGTAAAAAAAATTCTTTTAAAATCCTAACCCACCCCATATTCCTGCCTGAACAGCCATGTTTTTAATGCACGGCGGAAGCTCATCACGGAGGGGGCATAGCTCACTAGGGAGGGAGTTCCATAACATGGGGGCCGCCACAGAGAAGGCCCTCTTCCTAGTCCCCACCAGCCTGGCTGCTCTGGCTGATGGGATAAGGAGAAGGCCGTCTGTGGCAGATCTTGTTGAGCGGCCTACTTGATGTTGCTGGAGGCGCTCCTTGAGATAAACTGGGCCGGAGCCGTGTAGGGTTAATTCAACACCTTGAATTCGGCTCGGCAAGCAACTGGTAGCCAGTGCAACTCCTTAAGCACTGGCGTGATGTGATCACGCCGGCGGCTGCCCTTAATCAGGCGAGCCGCCGCGTTCTGTACCAGCTGAAGCTTCAGAACCGTCTTCCAGGGTAACCCCACGTAGAGCGCATTGCAGTAGTCTAGGCGAGAGGAGACCAAGGCATGAACCACTGATGGGAGCAGATGATTAGGAAGGTATGGGCGCAGCTGCCGTATCAGATGGAGTTGATACAGCGCTGTCCGGCTCACAGCTGACACCTGAGCCTCCATGGACAGCTGGGAGTCTAGAATGACCCCCAAGCTGCAGACCTGGTCCTTCAGGGGGAGATGTACCCCATTCAGCACCAGGTCAACATCCCCTAACCTCCCCTTGTCTCCCACCAGAAGTACCTCGGTCTTGTCAGGGTTCAGTTTCAACTGAAACTATTCTGAGAATAGTTCAGAAATGGCAATTGGTGCAAAGTGCCAGAACCAGAATTTCAACTGAAGTCTGCCAGTTAAACCATAAAACTCTGATCATAGTTATCCACTGGTTATCTATTTGTTTCTGGGCTTAATTCAAAAAGCTGCTGTTAACCTTTAAAGCACTTAAGGGCACAATCCTATGCATGTTTAGACAGGAAAAAGTCCAACAGCATGGCTGGCTGGGGCATGCTGGTAGATACATGTGCATTTTAGAAAAACATGCATTCATCAAAAGGATCTTTTTAACATTGGCAATAGTGTGCCTTTGGCAAAGAAGACAGCCCAAAACAATCCACATGCACAAGCTTTTTCAAGCAATGGGGAATTTTATTGTCTAGGGGCCATAGGATCGTTCCTTAAATCTGATGTACCAGAAATGAGTGTTTTGTACTTGTCACAGTCAAGTTTGCAGTTAGCTTTCTGCAAACATGGATATTTTCATGATCAGAATATCTCCTCCTCTTGTATTGTTTACCCAATCTTATTATATTTTCAGGATTTAGAGATTTAAAATACAAGATGTTTCTGACACATAAATTCCTAAAGTTGGCCATACAGATGACATGAAGATCACTATCTACAGGACTTGAGGGAGAGAAATAATACTTGTCCCAAGAGATAACAGTTTATGTAATTTCTGTATTTTTCTGTACTTGAGCAGGTGACTTGGGAGTAATAAGAAGAAGCAGCTGTGGGGAGACTTGCTCATATTCTGTTACACAAATTATTTTAACTTGCATTGCCAAAAAATAAAATAAAATAAAAAATACAACTGAAGAGCTAGACAGAGGACTTCCCTACAATTACTTTCTTCAGGTCACTTGATAAGGTCCTTTCTGCTTGTGAAGTCAGAACTGCTAGTGCATTGGGAGGAGACTTTTGCTAGCAGATCTCATATTACAGAACTGTAACCTTATGGAGGCCCATAATATCTTATAGCTTGCTTTCCATCGATGGATCAAACTGTTTTCATTTACTGATTTTTTAAAATGTATCCAAGCTGCTACTGTTCTTTTGACTTTGTTTGAATTATTTTTATATCATTTTTATCATTCTACATTTTTGTCTTTTAAATGCCAATTAGTTCTTATTAGTTGTGGTAAGATAGCTAAGGCCACAATCCTATACAGGAGCCCAGTTGAGGCATTTGCCTGAATGTGTGAGGGAACGTGTGAGGGCCGTTCACAGTGCCTTGTTCCCTCAGTTCCCTTGCATACCAGCTTCCACCCTCTCGTAGGGACGTATGAGAAATTCATTTCAGTTCTGTTTTGATCAGGATTTACCCAGTTCACACCTGGCTCGAACACAGACTTGGGTGAAATCTGTGGTTGGTCCGTACATTTCTGAGTTTGCAATGTGATTTGTGGACCCCCAAAAATGTGTTCAAGAGCATGTGCACAACTGATGT
The DNA here is from genome assembly GCA_021292165.1 of Shinisaurus crocodilurus. Lineage (NCBI taxonomy): Eukaryota > Metazoa > Chordata > Lepidosauria > Squamata > Shinisauridae > Shinisaurus > Shinisaurus crocodilurus. The sequence continues at coordinate 111,596,356 of CM037876.1, forward strand.
GTACATTTGGAAAAATACACATGAAAATATGCACAGGTTTTCATGCGGGGAAGAAAGAAAAACAAAGCTTGCAATCTGATACGGACTCTAGTTGGAACAAGCTTTGAGATGGAATTTGGAGAACTTTGGTGAGCTCAAGCTTTGCTGATTCACCCATCCTTACCCCGCAGTCTCCGATCTTGCCACATTGAGCAGCAAGGTCTGCAGGGCTGTTCTACATGCCTTTGCTTGGACATGAGTTGAACTAGAAGCAAGAACGGAGACCAAGGAGGGACGTGCTGGTGTGCACGGGGAGATTGGGGGCAGGGCCAACATGCTCAACCCCATCTCCCTACACAGATTTAGCTCTCAGGCATCCGGGCAAATGCCTGAACAAGGCTTGGTAGTACATCCCATTATACCTCTGTTTAGGCATGCATAGGGCTGAGCTGCATGAGACTGAACTCTCTGAACCAGGAAGTCCTTGGCTGAAATCTCGCTTCAACCCCAAATGCAATAGGTGGCCTTACACAAGCCACGCTTCCTTCAGTCTCAGTTCCCCCTTTATAATATGGATAAAACAATACTCGAATATCCCCCACAGTTGTTGTAATGATTACTGGGAAACTGTACGCAAAGTGCTTTGAGCACTTGAAATGCGATCTATAAATAAGTATTAAGTCTTCAAAACATGAGGTGACTCTTGCTGTTTCATGTGCCAATGCGCCCTTGAGTCCTTTAAATGTCTTCCTTTTTTAGCCTTTTAAATATTTTATTTAAGAATTAAATTTGCTCATTCCACTCAAATACCAGCCTTCCTTAAAATAAATTTCCCTTTGATCTTTACTGCATCTAACGGTAAGCCCTTTTACACTCATGTTGAACATCTGGTGAAAGACGAAGTTTGCCACTTCAAAGAAAACTGTCAGTCTGAAATATTAGTGATTAAACTCATAGATTTCATGGCCAACCTCTATTACGCTAATAATATATCATGTCCCAGTACAAGTGAGGTGAACATTCTGGCTCTCCTATGTAACACAGCTGCCCAAAGGGCTGGAAAAAATGTTTCATGATCAATTTACATGTGATTAGCCAACTGGGTCTGATTAAACTGTGTATAACTGAAGATCAGGAATAAGGCTGGCTATTTATAATCCCTCCACTTATGCAGTTTCACAGCTCCCAGGAAGCAAGTATTAAAAAGCATATCAGGAGAGAAGTGTTCTGCTTTTTTGTTTGTATGGGGAAGGTTTTAAAGTTGTCTCCCACTTTAAATTATTGATGTGGTTATGATTTAATTTGTATAAATTCACACAGAAATCTTTCTGGAAAATGATAATATCCAGAAGGCATTAAAGTACAGACACTCCTCCTCCTAGTGGCCAACTCAACAATTGCAGCAGGTTAGGTTTAGAGGATATATGTGACGAGTCTTCAGTGCTTTATGGACAGCAGGGTAAATAGATTGTTGTCAATCTGCAGAGCTTAACCAATCCAGCCCACGCCAGAGTACTATATGCTAAAGTACGGGAAAACCAAGCTATTGTTGCCACGTTGTGCTTTCCTTGCACCAGAGGACCATTTCACAAGACCCTATTAGCTATGGGAGAGCTACTGAGTGTATGGCAGGCACCTGATTGCTTCAGTATTCATCCAGATTATGTGTCATCCCACCATCACTCAATTCACTTTCAAAAGCTTTGCAGTGGGGGCATACCAAGTTGCTTCCTGGGCATACTGTGAAATCATCAAACGACCACTTCACCATGGATTCAGTGTATATCATACATAATCCACATCAATAATCAACATTTCACTACACTAAAAGGATTGTGTAAAATGAGTCCAGAGCTGGCATGAAGGGGAATGTCCAATAGTGGCACTGCAATTTGTGGGCTTTTGGAAATATGTTGCTCTGAGCACTAGAAAAATCACTAGCTTCAAGCTTCTACTACAGGCATTGCCGCTTATGAGGGAAGCTGCTGGGAGGAAGCTTGCTCCCTTTAGGATTCTGAACAAACAAAGCTTCTGTGCCATCATTCATTCCAAAAGTAACTTCTGAACCAGCCTTTTGTGAAGGCCTTCATCTTGTAAGATGTTGGCCCTAATTTGAAGCCATGGCTTTGGGCATTCGCAGAAAATATTTGATCTTCTGCTTGGGTTTTATTTTATTAGCTAAAGGAAGAAAAGGGTTTACCAACAAATTCTGAAATCTAACCTAGATTTAAATCAGTCAGAAAAACATTTCAGCAAATATAGACTCTGCTTTTAATGTTTTAAAAGTAGATGGTGGAGAGGGGTTAGAATTAGAAAAACATCCCTCTTGCAACAAAAAAATGTTTACACCGCCCCTTGTAGTTCCCAGCTAAAAGTTACAGATAATGTTCATGATCCAAAATAGCGCATGCACACCATCTGTGAACACACCTGGGTTTTTTGGACATTTTTTCTCTGAGTTTCCGCCACAGAACTTCTCATGCTGCATTTCAAGCACCCTAGAGTTTAAAAATCTGTTTTGGGGCTTGGAAAGAAAATTGTTTAAAAATGGAAACAAGGGAGGGGGGATAGTTCACAATTACATGTGGCAATTTTTCTTTAAGCAGCTGCTTTGCAAAGGTGCCCCCCCTTGCTTTTTAAACTTAGGGCAGTTTAAAATGCAGTTTGGTGGTTCCTTAAGATAGGATTTTGAAAATCCAGCAAACATGTTACCAGCTCAATTCATGTGCATAAATGAATAGGCAATGTAAGACTGTTATTGCATTCTGTTCTGTTGGCAGAGAGACTGCATTTAAAATCGCCTCCAAAGAAGTTTCCTTGGTGTCAGATCTTAACTTTTTTACCATGTCCTAGAACACACACAGTCAGAGACTCTGGAGTGTGAAACAAAGTCTAACCAGCAACTGGCCTTGAAGACAACAACAGAAGCCAGAGTTAAAATTGTCTTATTAATAATAGTCAAGCAATAGGTGTCAGATTTTGTAACCTGGCTGGTAGCCTTTAATATAACACTGGTTTGTGATGTAGTAATGAATTAGTTTTATTACCCAACTGAGAAAAATGTGCAGGCCTAGTGCTTCTACATTTTGCTCTGAAGGGGAATGAAACCATGGAAGAGGAGACTATGAAGGAAAGTTTCCCACGCCCAACAAAGCCAGAGCTAGTGTTTCCACACATACTGCATGTACGGTGTACAGATATCGCAGAATGGGAGCAACAGGCCTGGGAATTGGCAGGAATGCTTGGTTTAAAGCTGAAGTACACATGAAAAACTATTTATTTATTTATCTGTTATATTTATACCCCGCCTTTTTTCCTGCAAGGAACCCAAGGCGGCTTACATAATCCTCCTCCTCCTCTCCATTTTATCCTCACAACAACCCTGTGAGGTAGGTTAGGTTGAGAGTCAGTGACTGGCCCACAGTCACCCAGTGAGTTTCATGGCTGAGTGGGGATTTGAACCCGGATCTCCCGAGTCCCAGTCCAACACTCTCACCACTACGCCACACTGGCTCTGAGGGCACCCTTCTCAGATTTCTCTATAACTGTGGAGGCTAAAGCCTGTGTGTTTTTTTTTTAAAAAGCATTAAATATTACTCAGTAATAGGTGGTTCAACTTCTGAATGGCATTTTCAGGACAGAGCAAACCTGTTTCATGTTTTCTAGTTGAGCAGGACCATGGATATTTTATAGAAGTAGTAAGGCCCACTATTGATGGTGGAACATTTGTGGCAGTGGAAACTTCAAAGGTGAAAAATAATATTCATTTTTATTTCCTTACTTCTAGAATATATATATATATATATATATATATATACGGTATATATATATATATCACAAGTGGTTTGGTTTACTTTGTCGGTCCAAAAATTAAGATGTAGTTGTTAAGTAATGCTGTCGAACAGATCAGACAGGATTCAGAGTCAGGGCCGAGCAAACAAATTCAGGAAGCATGTTCTAAACATGCCAAACAGCTTTAAGCAGCTACCCACTTCTTCCTGCTCCCTTTTTAGGGGCTGCTGACATGCAGGGATGTTGAAGAGTCCTTGGTCTCAAGTCACGAGTCGAGTCACGAGTCTTTGGGCCCGAGTCTCGAGTCTGAGTCCAAGTCCTTGGTCCAAAATGGTGACTCACGAGTCACAAGTCACGAGTCACTCCCAAAGCTGACTCCACGAGTCCCTATTAAAATCAATGGGGGTTTTTCCCAACAAAATAAGGCTACTTCAGATGTGTGGTTTAAATAAATTCTAGGCACAAGTGTGCCTTTTTATTTCAAAACTCTGCCACTGATTTTGGCAAGAACAGACCAGGCAGAAAAACCCAAAATAACCAGGCAGGCAGAGGAGGCAGGGAACCCCAAAGCAGGCAGGCAGAGGCCTTTGTCTTGGACAATTCAACTGTTGAACTGGTCAAGAAGAGACCAGGCAGGCAGAGGAGGCTGGGAACCCCAGACAGGCAGGCAGAGGCAGCCAAACCCAAAATGTCTGAAAGGTTGCATTTTAGAAAAATGATTTTAAAAAATAAACTTGCTGTACTTCCTAAAACTTATCCATGTTGCATTTGAGGAACATGATTTTTTCTAAATGTTTGGCCCCCATTCTGGCAGGGATGTTGAAGAGTCCTTGGTCCCGAGTCGAGTCCCGAGTCTTTGGACCCGAGTCTAGAGTCGAGTCTAGAGTCCAAGGTCCAAAATGGTGACTCGAGTCGAGTCCCGAGTCCCTCCCAAAGCGGCGGCCCATGGAGGGAGCGGGAGGGACTCCGCGAGAGGAAGAAGAGCTGCCCTTCCTCCCGCGGAGACCCTCCTGCTCCCTCCATGGGCCGCCGCCGCCGCCACTCACCGTCCTTCCCTCGTCCCTACTCCTGCCGCCGCCGGGGGCAGGGATGTATTACGAGCCCTCCCTGGGCTCGTAGTTCTCCGCGGCGGAGCGGCCCAAACTCGCTCTTCTGAGCGGCGCAGAGCATTCTCTGCGCCTCTAGAGTCGCTGCCGCCTCGACGCCTCACCTCGCCACCACCCCGCTGCCGCCCTCACCTCACCGCCGCCGCCCTCACCTCCACCTCCCTCACCTCACCTCCGCCGCCGCTGCCCTCACCTCACCTCCACCACCGCCGCCCTTGCCTTTGTCACCGCCGCCGCCCTCACCTCCTCCTCCTCCGCCGCCGCCGCCATCAACCTCATCGCCATCGCAACATAGCACGCCGCATCACGCCGCCAGCGCCATCGCTCTGTTTTTGGCGGGGTTGCTGTGGTTCCTCCTGCCAAAAACAGAGCGACGGCGCTGGCGGCGTGACGCGGCGTGCTGTGTGCGATGGCAACGGCGATGGCGACGAGGTCGACGGCGGCGGCGGAGGAGGAGGAGCTGAGGGCGGCGGTGGCGGCAGCGGTGGCGGCGGCGGTGGCGGTGGCAGAGGCGAGGGCGGCGGCGGCGGAGGTGAGGGCGGCGGCGGCGGAGTCCTTGGGCTCGAGTCCCGAGTCGAGTCTCGAGTCCCACATAAATTATTGGGACTCGAGTGGGACTCGAGTCAGAGGGGGGACTCAGTCGGACTCACAAGTCGAGTCCCCGAGTCCGAGTCCCCATCCCTGACCAGTGCTGAGTAAAGGGGAATTATCACTTCACGCGATTTGGAAGCTATACTTCTATTAATGCAGCCCAAAAGAGCATTTGCCTTCTTTGTAGCCACATCACATTGCTGGCTCGTATTCAGTTTGTGATCTACCACAATTCCAAGATCCTTCTCACTTGTAGTATTGTTGAGCCAAGTGTCCCCCATTCTGTAACTCTGCATTTGGTTTCCTTTTCCTAGGTGCAGCACTTGGCATTTATCCCTATTCAATTTCATTCTGTTGTTTTCGGCCCAGCGCTCCAGCCTATTGAGATCGCTTTGAATTTTGTTTCTGTCTTCCAGAGTATTAGCTGTTCCACCCAACTTTGTGTCATCTGCAAATTTGATAAGCATTCCCTGCACCACCACCTCTAAGTCATTAATAAAAATGTTGAAGAGCACTGGGCCGAGGACCGAGCCCTGTGGTACCCCGCTCGTTACCTCTCCCCAGTTTGATTGAATATTTTAGCCATTTGATCAGTCCTCCATATTTTATATTCTTTCCAGTTATTTACAGTACAACTTTAGGTTTTATAGTAGTTTTTGCTCTTTGGGCTGTTGTACTAGCTAGCAGTTGATTGCAAATTCTGGAGATAGACAATGGCTAAAACAACAATAATAATCAAACTAAAGTAAACTACAGTACTTTCTTACTAAACAAGGAATTTATACTATTGTTATTAGCAACGGAAAATCTGCCGACTGTTCTCTTTAGAACAGAAGGAGGCATTAGCCATTTTTGTTCATGGATTTGTTGTGAAAGTCTGCTATTTCTCTCATAAGAAGGATAGCAGAAGAAGTAGTGGGAAATGGGGAGAAGATGACTCCTTTGCTGAAAAAGACAGCAGAATGACTGGGCTGCAAGAGGAACAATGCCATCAGCCTTTGATACGTCCGGCTGCTCAGTCCTTGTTCTGGCCTCAACACCACACCTGAGGCTGTGTGTCTATCCTGGCAGTTAAACTCACATGCAATCCACTTCTTTGTAACTCAAAACCTCTTCTTCATTGAAACCCAACGTAACCAATAAACAACTAAATAAGAGTAGCCGGGTTACCGGCTAGATGGGCGATCTAGAAATACAATAAATAAATAAAATAAGTAATACATGATCAATATTTAATGGTAGATGGTTGAGGAATAGATGAGCTGCTGGATGAGATGAAATGAAATGGATTGATGAGGTGAAAAAACAATGCAAGGCCAGGCCTTCAGGCTGCAACCCAGAGCAGCAGCAGAGAAGAGATCCCTGCCCGAGGCAGGTTTCTTCCAAACTGAGGAAGAGCTGGATAGGAAATCTTCCTGGGGATTACTAATCAATGCATTGTATTGTTCGACATCAAAGCCTACCAGTTGCTAACAGGTACATAAAGAATAAGCTAGAACAATTATAAATGCAAGGCTTAGGGGGGGCAACATAATAAAATAACAATGCCTAATTGGGGCAGAACAGTTCTGGTTATTCAGAGCACCACTTGGACTGGAGGAGTTGCACCGTCCCAGCAGGTAGAACCGCTATTCTGATTAATACCTTGAAGTTGTACATACCGGTGGACAAATCTTATTGCATTCTTTCTCAAGACATTCTGCAATTCGAAGTCCTGTAACGGCATCTTCCATGTCTGTGCAGGAACACTCTGTACAGCCTTCCTCCCAAGACTTCCCAATAGGATAGACAACATTCTGATGGACGCAAACCTGCCAATAATTACAATGTATACTTACTGCACAGAAAATTGTACATTTGTTCTCACAGGATTCCTGTTTTAGCTAGCCTTCTGAGGGCCTTGTTTGCTATACCACTGTAGTTGCCAAACCCCTGGGTTTGCGGTGAGGTGGTCAGTAATAATGGGCAAGTTAACTTAACACGCTTTACCACTTGTAACAGTTCCTTTGTTGTTTATGTTATCCAGTGTAAATGTCCAAAAGTTTATGTGGGAAAAACTATTAGACCCCTAAAAAAACGTATAGGAGAGCACCTTAGTAACATAAAAAACAAAAAACAAGGTGCTCCACTAACTCAACATTTTACAGAACAGCAACATTCCCCTACAGACCTTACTTTTTGGGCTCTGGACAAAATTAACACTAACAATGAAAAACAATTATTAAGAAGGGAAATACAATGGATTATTAAATTAAATACTTTAAAACCAATAGGTCTTAATGAGGATTTGGAACTGTTCCCATTAATGTGACTGCAAAATCACTGTAGTGCTTTACAACAGGCTGTGTCCTGACTGGGTGTCCTTGACATTTTGCCAACGAGATAACATCGAGAAAAAAGAAAAAAACTGTACCATAATATAATCACGTTCAAAAAGATCTATTTTTTCAGTCGCCACTGAAACAGTGAAAGACATTAGTTGCTTAAGAAATCTGCAGACTCTTTTACAAGTAAGTTATAATTTATATAAAGAAAATGTATTCCTTTTTAAAAAAAAGCAGTACTTGTTTCTCATTTTTAAGAAAATGTTTTGAAATGATTTCTATTAAGAATGTAAAGAAATTCTATACACAATGAGAAAGAATTTTTATTATGTGTTGTCCTCACCATGTTAATTTAATTTAATTTAATGTATGTATTTTGAATATTCACAGCCCCTTGAGGAAGGCCTTGAAAAATACACAGGCCGAAACGCGTCGGGCTCCTTTAATAAAGATTTTTGCATCCTGAGAACCTAGTTCTCTCCTTTTTTTCCGTTGCATTTGGATGCTTATCTCCTCCTGTTTCTGTCTCAAGTTTTGTTGCATGACAGCTTGCCCAGCACTGCTGACCTCCCCTGCACGGTGCAGTTGCAGGAGCGCTGGCTGGGTGTGCTTTAGGACACATTCTCAATTCAAGTGGGGATATAGCAATGCCTGACAGGCCTGGCCAATGCCCCACATAAACTCAGTATGCCCCTCATAAGGTTCCTCAGTATCCTCTGCAACATGCTAAGATTCTGTGATAGATGGGCAGACAAATTACTGTGGAAAAGGTTCCCTGAATGTAGAAAAGTATGAAACCCATAAATTAATAAATTACAAGATGCATAGTAAGTCTTCTTCCTCACATCATCTTCCTCTCTCCCAGGTCTATCATACACTGCATAGTTGTCCCAAGTCTTCAAACAAAATTTTACGAAGAGGGTTTATGTTCTTTTGCTTTTTAACTCTGTTCAGTTTGGCTATTCTATTGTGGGGTGTGTGTATGTGGGTTCATAGGATCATAGAGTTGGAAGGGGCCTACAAGGCCATTGAGTCCAACCCCCTGCTCAATGTAGGACACTAGAGGAGGGGTCTCCCATCCACGTAATAACCAGTTGATTGTTTGAACTGTATTTAATGTGTTGACTGCATTTGTTTTTAATATTTTGTTTTATGCTTTTATAACCCATTTAAATTACTTGTAAGAAAGTGGTAGTAAATTTATCTGTCAACCATTAATTTATTCAAAAAAATAAAAAAGAAGCACTACTGCATTCAACATCAGGGGTCGTATGTGTCCCACCACTTTCAGAGACTTGATTGGTTGGGACATGAGACATGGCCTTTTCTGCTGCAGCACTCAGATCATAGAACTCTTTGCCTAGGGAGGTGTGGTTGGCTCCCTCTCTTTTAAGCTTCAGGCATGCTACTAACAACTTTTTATTCCACCAAATGTTTGGTGTGGGTTAATTTTTTTTTTATCTTCCTGCTTTTAAACTGAACCTGCTCTTGGTTTTATTATATGGTACTGATTTCAGTAATTTTTTTATTATTGCATTTACTGTGTTTTATGTATTTTAGGAAGCTTAAAAGATGCTTTAATCTATATATATATATATATAAGAATTAGTCCTGACTGACTGACTGACTCATCAATGCCCAGCTCAAACCGTTTAATCTAGGAATGTGAAATTTTGAAGAAACATTGCTTTTATGATGTAGACACCCACTAAGGAAGGATTTTTGGAAATTCCGTCACTAAGGGGGTGAAAAAAGGGGGGGAAATCGCCCCACTTTCATATCTCCTATGGGCAAAACAGGGCAGCAGTTATGCAAATCGGCCTCACCTCAGAATTGCTGCAGGAGCCAATAGGAGCAGTTATGCAAATAGCCCATACGACACTTAGAATGTTCGTATGAATTCCTGCAGGGGCCAATAGGAGTGGGTATGTAAATCTCCCCTAGGCCATTTAGAATGTTCTCTAAGGGGGTGAAAAGGGAGGGAAACTTTTTAAATGACTGCCTGACTGAATGACTGCTGTGTGGGGGGCGTTGTCGCATAGGCTCCATCACGTTTTGACGGATCTACCCCAAACTTGGCACGGTCACTCTTCATCACCTGTAGACTCTCAAGATTAACCTGATTTTTCTTTAAAATCAGATATTTCTGTCAGAATAAGATTTCTGCTGCCAGCACCCAGCATAAACATTACACTTTCAGTCAGAGACAATGTATCTTTTCCATTGTACCAAATCCTAAAATCCAGGCGAGCGCAGCCATGGGCAACAGCTATTCTACTATATAAATGTGAAAGTTTGTCTGTCCGTATGTCCGTATGTCCGTACGGGCGTTTGCGTGCGTCGCATAGGCTCCTACATGGTTAGACGGATCCGCCACAAACTTGGCACACATACTCTCCATCACCCAAGGACAAAGACTGGCGGGTTCAAATCTCCAAAAAAAGCTCCCATTGCGCCTGTACGGCCCAAAATAGATGAGAGCCAATGGCATCACTTGGAATGTTTGCAGGGCCCATTCAGGAGCAGTTATGCAAATCGCTCCACCAACATATAGAATGTTGGTATGAACTGCCGCCACAGGGGCCCAATCAGGAGTGGATATGCAAATCTCTCGTACGTCAAAACAGAATGTTCATATGAACTGCAGCCGGGGCCTACACGGGGCGGGGAGCAGGGATTTCATTGTTGGGTAGTCCTGTGTGTGTGTGTGTGTGTGTGGCAAACTGGGATTACATTGTTGGGTAGTCCCGAGGGGGAAGGGGGAAGCAGGGATTTCATTGTTGTGTAGTCCCAAGGGGGAGGGGGAACAGGGATTTCATTGTTGGGTAGTCCCGGGGGGGGGGGGGCAAGCTGAGATTACATTGTTGGGTAGTCCCAGGGGAGAGCAGGGATTTCATTGTTGCGCAGTCCCGGGGGAAAAGCAGGGATTTCATTGTGTGGTCCCGGGGTGGGGGGAGGAGGGATTTCATTGTAAAGTTCCAGGGGGTGAGGAAGCAGGGATTTCATTGTGTAGTCCCGTGGGGGGGGGAGCAGGAATTTCATTGTACAGTACCAGAGGGGGGAACAGGGATTTGATTGTGTAGTCTCCCGGAGTGGGGGGAAGCTGGGATTTCATTGTGTAGTCCCGGAGGGAACAGGGATTTCATTGTGCAGCCCCAGGGGGCGGACAGAGATTTGATTGTGTGGTCCCGGGGAGGGGGGGAAAGCAGGGATTTCATTGTACAATCCCAGAAGAGGGAGTAGGGAATTCATTGTTGTGTAGTCCCAGGGGGGGAGCTGTGATTTCATTGTCGTGTGGTCCCGAGAGAGCTGGGATTTCACTGTTGCATAGTCCTGGGGGGGGAGCAGGGATTTCATTGTGCAGTCCCGGGGGGGGAAGCAGGGATTACATTGTGTAGTTTCAGAGAAGCAGGTAGTCCCGTGGGAGCTGGGATTTCATTGTGTAATCCGGGGGAGCTGGGATTCCATTATGTAGTCCCAGGGGACCTTTCCTATGGAGGGATTCAAAACAGCAGGCAGCTACCTTAAGGAATTTTGAACAAACAGTGCCTATAGGAAAATGACGACCCGTGCAATGCTGGGTAAAAAAAACTAGTTTATTTATAAAGAAAAGCAGGTTAGGGCGCAATCCCAAGGTCCCTGGGGAGCCGCCTGGTCCCTCACAGCTGCCATGGAAAAAACCATGGCTCCTGCTTTCCAAGATCACAAAAGCGACCTCAGAGGATCTCACAGAGGTCAAAAGGGGGGCATTCTGGTGGGTGGGTAGAGGAGAAGAGCAGCCAGGATCTGCAGAATCCTATGGCCTCACCAAACCGTGGCCCCATTCCCAGCAGTGTGATTGCTCTAGATGAGCTCAGACACCTGTTTAGAAGAATTTTTTTTAAAAAGGAGGATGGCCTTCTGCCACGGACGGCCTTCTCCTTATCCCATCAGCCAGAGCAGCCAGGCTGGTGGGGACTAGGAAGAGGGCCTTCTCTGTGGCGGCCCCCACATTATGGAACTCCCTCCCTAGTGACCTTCGCCATGCCCCCTCCGTGATGAGCTTCCGCCGTGCATTAAAAACATGGCTGTTCAGGCGGGAATATGGGGTGGGTTAGGTTTTTAATGAGAATTTTTTTATATTGTTTTAATTATTATATTTTATTGTGTTTTATTGTATTTTAATTGTACATCGCCCAGGGTGGCCGGGTGACCGGCCAGATGGGCGATTGATAAATGTAATAAATAAATAAATAAATGGAGAGGTGAAAATCACCTCCGTCACTCTTCCTGCCCTGCCAGCAGCAGCCTGGCAGAGCATAGGAATCTCAGAAGCCTCCAAGATCGGAGGCTTCCAACTAGTGGGCAGCAACCCAATAGGGTTGCACCCTTACTCATTATTTTTTTAAAAAAACAAACTAGCTTGCCAGATTGGGCTCACAAGATAACTCTAGGTATACTGAATGTGGATCAGTATAAAGATAAACATAATTCAGTTTCATTTATTTCAATTAGCAAGTTAATTACATGCCCACTGAAAGCTTTAGAACTTTAAAGTGCCTAGCTTTGGTTGAACCACAACCATGCTTTCTGCCCCCCCCCCCTCCGATTAGCATAACTAAATACTGGTCTTGGTGGGTTATGTACATGGAAGTTATTTGGGAACAAATTCATCTAATCATAACACAACAAAAATGGCTTTAAAATAAATTTGATCAAACAGTTCCCAAATATATTCTAAACAGGTAGAATAAAATACTTGGTCTGAAGAATTAGAAATGGAGAAATTAAGTAGAATTGTGCTTGTAGGAAGTTCTAGTATTTTAGGCCTGTTTATGAGGAAGATGGTATATATTAAACTGAAAAAACATGTTCATACAGAAGAGAGGAAAAACATTAAAATCTTCAACCTCTGTACTGAATTTCTTTTTTTTTTTTAATCACCCTACAACTGTTCTGCTATTTTAGGGTAGGGAGCCCAAACGATCCTATTAGGGAGCCTGCCCAAATAAACATTAATCGACTGGAGCCTCACCAAGTAATTATTGTGTGAAATTAGATTTGCCTGCTAATTCTATTTGTACTGATGGTGGTGATAAGCCCTATTCACGCATGGTTCTACTGGTACAGTGCATATACATTGTGTGACTGAATGGGACTTTGCCTGCCAATCTGCCCCTCTGACACTGGTCAGATGTCTGTCAGGCCCCTCTGACACTGGTGCATTGAATGCCATGTTGAAAGAGAGGCCTAGGCTCACAGAGGTCAACACAGAAAGCCCCAATGCATGCAATAATAACACACACCCCATTTTGGCGGATAACAATAACCAGGCCTATTCCAAATGTTCCGTGTGCAGATATCAGGGGTGGGTCGGGCTGAGTACACCAGGGCAGGGAGAGATGGGACAGGCAGACACAAATTGACAATTCCAGCCTCCAACTTGAATGGACTCTACAAAGCTAACACCTTGGACATGGAAATCATACGGGCTGAGTGAGATGTGCATGAGTAACCCACTCCCGATGTGAGCCTTGCCAATAAAGACGGACATTCTCCAGGGGAAGGAGGGACAGTTCATCTCTTCTTCTTTTTTTACCTTGTCTGGAATGCAAGTGGTAGATGTGCAACCGCAGTCATTAGTGACAGATGTTGATAAATGTCCAGCAGGGCAGGACACTGTTGAATTGACACAGCTACAAGTGCACTGATATCCATCACAGCACTGAGTCTTCTTCACAGTAAGTTTCCGGTGTGGTGGGCAGGAAGGAATGGGTGGCGGGCGGCATTCCTCCTTTTTGCAGACTGACAAAACAATCAGGAAACACAGAATGATATGATAAGCTGCTAGAGTGGTTTTTCCATTGCTACAAGACGTTGTGAAAGAGGAAGTGTGGATAACTCAGAGCATACATCCAATCACAGCACACACACCTAATATACGTTCACACAGAGAAGGGAAGTGTGTAAGAAAGTAAGCCCATAATTTGATGCTTTAAGGGAATTTTACCACAAGCATAATCCGGTCTGCATTTTCCAGGATTTGTCTGCAAAAGCTGGAGACCATCTTCACAACGAGGTAAAGGAGGCATTTTACAAGTGACCAGATCACAGACTAAAGACAGAAAAATAAGACAAGAGGAATAAATAATACATTCTACAAATTTTATTATTTTGCATAACAAGTGGGACCACTGATTTTCCATTCCCACCCAAAAGACACTCAGAATTCTGCAGCCACTGAGTATGCTCAGTGCTCAATAGGCTATTTGGGTTTTTCCCCTCTTAGAACTTTTCTAACCATTTTTTGTACTTCTGCAAACCTTGAAGTTCCCAAGCATGCATGTACCTCCTTCTTCTGTTGATGGCATATACCTCCCTCTTCTGCACAGATGGTGTTATTTTGGTACATAAGTATCAGCATTCAAAGAATGAGTTTGCTATTAGTATTTATGATTTATTCTTGTTTTGCTAGTCATGGGGAGGAGCAAGGAGGTATTTAGGGCACTGAAGTCAACCACTGGAAATCCTATTTAGCCTCTTCCTTCTGGCTCCTGAGTTTCAAGCAAGAGTCACATTAGTAATCATATATTTGCAGCCATGAGGGCTAGAAACTTGCTTTAGCTTTTAAAATAAAAGTTGGATTCTCAAAAAGCTGAATTATGTGCCCACTACCACATTCTGCATGCACACAGCACAAACACAGCCCTAAATATGACCTCCATCAGAAACCTACCACATTCATGGACTGGACAGCACTGATCAGAATCCCTACGTAAACTTGGAATTTCACAGGGACCACAAACAGCAGCTATAATGAGAGGAAAACCATAAGCCACATTTATTAATATCTAAAGCAAGAACAGTTAACTTCTCAGTGTTCTCTGGGGCCACTCTATTCTCCAGTCACTAGTCTGGAAACCAGAACTATACATTCCTCTCAGAGATGCCCAAGCCATAACAGGGATGGGAAGAAATTTGTTCAGTAATTTTACACTTTTGAACCAATATGCAAACTCAATTATCCTTTGAAATTCACCCTTTTCTAAATTTAGCAATGGAATTCGCCAATCAAAAATGCATATGTTAGAAAAATTACTTGCAAAAAATGTGTGTATTGGACAAAATTGTGTACAAAAATGCATGTATTAGGAGAAATGCACACCAAATGCATACACATTTTCATGAAATCTTTTTAAAAAATCAAAATTCAGGATGAACAGAACTTAAGACTGGAAAAATGTCTGAGGAACAGAGAAAAATGAATTGACAGATTTATCCATCTTACTATTAAAAAAGCTATCCAGGCCTTATAAAAGAACTACTAGTAAGGGTTTCACAGATACAGAGCACATGTGGTTAGGTGGTATGAAGTTAGTGATTGGGGAACAAATGTGCTTCCTGAAAGATCTATTCAAGTGGCAGATTGGCAGTTGTCCCTGCTTTGCTTTGGTTCTTCCAGCATGTGCATGAGATGCTGAATCAGTAAAACGTATATGAAATGCACACAGTCTCACAGCAAATTAAACTGGGAGGACATTTGTCCCCGTATCTTCATTAAAATTAGGTATAGTGGGGTGGGGGGAGCATGGGTGGTGGCCATGTAGTCTAGCCGAGACTACTGTAATGCGCTCTACGTGGGGTTACCCTGGAAGACGGTTCGGAAGCTTCAGCTGGTACAGAACGCGGCGGCTCGCCTGATTAAGGGCAGCCGCCGGCGTGATCACATCACGCCAGTGCTTAAGGAGCCGAATAAGGAGCCGAACTGGCTACCAGTTGCTTGCGAAGCTGAATTCAAGGTGTTGGTTTTGACCTTTAAAACCCTACATGGCTCCGGCCCAGTTTATCTCAAGGAGCGCCTCCAGAAACATCAAGTAGGCCGCTCAACAAGATCTGCCATGGACAGCCTTCTCCTTATCCCATCAGCCAGAGCAGCCAGGCTGGTGGGGACTAGGAAGAGGGCCTTCTCTGTGGCGGCCCCCAAGTTATGGAACTCCCTCCCTAGTGACCTTCGCCATGCCCCCTCTGTGATGAGCTTCCGCCGCGCATTAAAAACATGGTATTTCAGGTGGGAATATGGGGTGGGTTAGGATTTTAAAAGAATTTTTATACTGTTTTAATTATCATGTTTTATTGTATTGTTTTAATTGTACATCGCCCAGGGTGGCCGGCCAGATGGGCGATTAACAAATATAATTAATAAATAATTAATAAATAAAACTAATTCATGTAATAGGAAAGACAGTGTGTGTGTGTGTGTGTGTGTGTGTGTTTAATCCACACACACACACGCCCCCAAGAACAATTCTGGCTTACGTTTAGCAGCTGGACAAGGCTGGTCGGTGCAGTTTATGGTCCTATTATCTAGACATATGCAGATCTTGCAGGGTTCACTGGAAGAAATCCATGTTTCCAAGTGCTATACAAGAACAACACATTTCAAAAAGAGAAATCTACTGATTATTTGGTATGCAAAGTGGGCAGGATGGGTTAGGGTAGAAATTAAGAGACAGAACTAACTAACACAGAAAATAAAACAAAACAGAAGACTACATATGGTATTATAACAACATATGGTTGTTATAATAATTACAAGAAACCAGAGACATCACCCAATTTAACATAAAGGCTAATACATTTAGAATAAGATGCAAAGAATGTATCGGAACTGTGCATTGCCCTTTTTTCAGACTTTACGAGCACAATTATAAAATATTGGCAGAAATACAAGGCATTGTGGGGTGCTATTAGCTGAAGAAAGTGAACTAAATGTTTATTCAATCGACTGAAGTAAGTTAAGCCAAGTAAAGCTGGACCTTGGAAAGTTTCAGTAAATGTAATGTTTAAAATTATTCCTTGGTCAAACATTTCAGAATAGAGGTACACCAACCTATTTTAAACTGAGAATGTACCAGATTCCTTGTTTAGCATACAACTATAGTCCTTTTCTATTGGATGTAGACTGATGGTAAACATACCGTAAGTCCTTGGAGGCAAGACTAAAAGACAACAGAAATTGGTACTAAGGTGTTCAGCATATGAAGAATAAAAAGGGGAAATTTTAACAGCCTAATCCTACATATCTTTACTTAGTAAGTCCCACGATTTTCAATGAAATATATCTATATAAGTATGCCTAGGATTTCAGCTAAAATATCAATACAATGCCCATGATCAGTGGGTGCTCTGTGGTGTGTGTGTGTGTGTGTGTACACACACACATATAAGCATCAGAGTTATGTGGTGTGAAGTTTGGACAGAGGAATGGAAGGACATCAACGGAGGGAAGAAATGGAGGGAGAGGCACGTGTACACCCTAACTGAAGGCTCAATCCAACTGGGATGCCCGTAGTCCTCCGAACTTGGCAGGGCGGGAGGAGCATGGAGGTGAAGGTCGCTTCTGTGCCCGTCCTGCCCTGCAAAACCCTTGGCTGATTTTGGCTGTCTAAATGCGGCACCTCGGAGGGGGAGGGAAGGAGGCTGAGGAGCCGCTAGGATACCTTGTATCGTGGCGGCGCCTGCCTCCTCCCCACCCCTGGAACGCCCACTGAACCTCATCTCCGAGGTCACGTTTGTGACCTCAGAGAAGCAGCAGGCATGGTTCCTGCTGCGCGGGCTCTGGGGAGGGGGAGAGTGCTGTGACCTCGGAAACCCAGCTGCAAGGTCAGAGCGAGTTTCCGAGGTTAGAGCTGGGCCTGGGACTCCAACAAATCCTGTGGCCATCTAGACACTGTCTAGCAACCAAAGGAATGCACTGTTAATGAAGTTGACTGCAAATAGGTTCAGAACACAGACAAAAGTTAGTACTTTCACAAAATGCACAATTAACTTATGGAATTTGCTGCCACAAGATGTAGTGATAGCCACCAGCTTTGATGGCCTCACAATGGATTAAACACATTTTCATAGAGGGAGTCATAAGTCAACCAAATGTTGTTACTCAGTATGACTAACAAGAAGCTTCTTTTTTTTTTCCCATAGGGGAGTATCCAACACTGCCTGCATGCTAGTGGGACCCACCGCTAGCACAGCAGGAAGCGAGTGGATCCTTAAGCACATGGAAAGGAGCCGAAACACTCATTTCCAAAACAAGGCAGGTCACAATGGGACACTGATCTGTCCTATTGTGAAATGAGTGTATCTGTTCATTTCCAGGGTTGCTTGAGGAAGCACTAGCTTCCTGTCATGCTAGCAACAGAAACATTGGGAGCACAGCAGCAGTATAGGACACTTCCAGTAGCCACCAGTATCTCTGAAAACAGATGCTGGAGACAGGGGAGAGCCATTGCCTTCATACCCTACTTACCAGCTTGCTTCCAAGAAGCATTTAGTGGCCCGTTGTTAGCAGGAACAAACAAGAATTCGGCAGGTGCAGGAGACTAGTTTATTGATCCAAGTAGTTATTTATTTATTTATTATATTTATATCCCACTTTTTTTCTGCAAGGAACCCAAGGAGGGTTACATAATCCTCCTCTCCATTTTATCCTCACAACAACCCTGTGAGGTAGGCTATCTTGAGAGTCAGCGAGTGGCCCAAAGTCACCCAGTGAGCTTTGTGACCAAGTGGGGCTAGAACCCGTATCTCCCGAGTCCCAGTCCAACACTCTAGCCCAGTGTTCTCCAAGTTGGGTCCCCAGATGTTTTTGGCCTACAACTCCCAGCATGCCCCAGCCAGCATAGCTGGCTTTGGCATGCTGGGAGTTGTAGGCCAAAAACATCTGGGGACCCAAGGTTGGACAACACTGCTCTAGCCGCTACCCTA
Organism: Shinisaurus crocodilurus; assembly: GCA_021292165.1. Classification (NCBI taxonomy): domain Eukaryota; kingdom Metazoa; phylum Chordata; class Lepidosauria; order Squamata; family Shinisauridae; genus Shinisaurus; species Shinisaurus crocodilurus. The sequence goes on from CM037876.1 coordinate 111,614,891, forward strand.
AGATCTTAATTAAAAACTATGATGAGCATCAATAAAATGTTGCTTTTTAATTCTCTGCCTATAGGTGCAGTCAAGAGTACCCCAACAGCACCGGAAAAAGAAACATAAAACTTTTCCATCAGTCTTCCACAACTCCAGGCTTCAGATAATCCTGAACTGGTAATTACCAATCAGGTAATGCAGATGGCTAATTTTATTTTGTTTTGTATTTATTTATTATATTTATACCCCGCCTTTTTTCCTGCAAGGAACCCAAGGCGGCTTACATAATCCTCCTCCTCTTCCTCTTCCTCCTCCTCCTCCTCCTCCTCCTCCTCTCCATTTTATCCTCTCTCAACAACCCTGTGAGGTAGCTTAGGCTGAGAGTCAGTGACTGGCCCAAAGTCAAGCAGTGAGCTTCATGGCTGAGCGGGGACTAGAACCCGGATCACCTGAGTCCCAAACTATGATTCGGAAGAGGCATTAAGGCGTATGTGATTGAAGATGACTGTAAGTTCAGGGAAGATGTACCAGGGAAAACATGTTAATCAAGATAACATGCCCAGGTGGTAGACCTTTAGCAACATTTTAGGAAATTTCAGATTAACTCGTTGGTGATAATGCCAGAGATGTTCTCAAAACACATGGGCATAAAATGGAGATTGTTGGGGAAAAGATAGACACCTCACTTCTGATTGGTGAATGGGTGGTTTAACCACCCACACACCACATTTCTCATTGGAAGATGGTTGTCTTATCACTCATGGGGGCCTCCCTCCACCTCTGGCCAGAACAAGGTGTATAAAAGAAAGAGTTCTTAGTTACTTCTACTTCATTTCACTCTCTCGCTGCTTCTTTGCCTCTGATCTTCTCTGGACCACTGGATTTGGGTAACTGTGGACCTCTTTAGACTCCTACACTTTAGAACTTGAAAATAATTTTAACCCTTTACTTTCTGAAGTTAGGTCTTAGAATATTTTCTGAACTTGGGACTTCATCTTATTTCTGAAAATGAGATTTGGAATCATTTCCAAATCTGAAATTATCTTTGAACCAAACTTGGTTAGCCCTTTTAACCCCAAATTCGGCAAACCCCTTAAGCACCATTACATTTTAGGTTCTAGAACTGGGTACAAAATTTAGATTTAAGATTTTTTGACTTGATGCAATGCTTTTTTATAACTGGTGCAACCAGAATTAACCCAGTAAGTCCTAGAAACATTTTTATTTAGACAACTTAATTTTCACTTGGAGACTTTGGCTTTCCCACTCTAGCTTCTACATTTAACTACATAGGTGTCAAGTTTAATTTTTCACATGCCCAAAGGAATTTAGTAATGCTGAGCTTTTTACATTCAAGTAGTGTGCAGGGGGAAGTCTAGGGGAAGTTAGAATTTTAACATGTTTTTGTTTAGCTTTAAAACGCACGTAGAGTGCAGGAAGGTGCTGAGGGGGGCAGCGAGGGCGTGTCATACTATCCAAACAACATTGCTAGAAGCTCAATTTGCTATCTTGCTTGCCACATTTGTCAACTGCAATCCTTTTAGTTAATCTTAAATGTATTTTACATTCTCTTTCACCACCAATAATATAATCAAAAAGAAGCTTCTAAGTCAGTGTTCTCCAACCTTGGGTCCCCAGATGTTTTTGGCCTACAACTCCCAGCATGCTACGCTGGCTGGGGCATGCTGGGAGTTGTAGGTCAAAAACATCTGGGGACCCAAGGTTGGAGAACACTGTTCTAAGTTATTATCATGTAACAACAATGCTAATTTTCTTAATTTTTGTCATTTTCTTAAATAAAGCATTTAATGTGTTTCAATTTACTTTTGAGTCTGTGGTGATGTCTGCCCGTTTGGACTTAGCTTGGTTACCTACCAGGGTGTCGCAAACCCAATTGGTATAGGTTCTGAAGCTAAACAGGACCAAATTAACACAGGGCTGCCAATATCACACCTGCCCCAGGCCCCATAAATCTCTGGGTGGTCCTGTGCCTGATGCAAAAATGCAGCAGAACTACCTGTCCCTAGTAGGGAGTTAAAGATGGAGAAGCAAGTCATACAGAGACAGAGAAAGCAGTCTCCTCTTTTAACTGGTACTTTCACAGGAGCCTTTAATTGTTTTATTAGCCTGTGTGGCACACTAGTGTGCTGAGTGGGAAATTAATGTCTCAAAAAAACACTAAGCAGTAACTAGAGAGCTACCTGGTGACGCGTCCCATCTTCACTAATGCACTGTGTGCAGACCTCTTCATGGGCACAGCCACCATCTAAGGTCACTTGTCCTGGTGGACAGAAGCAGCCTTCCATGGGATAATCCATGCAGTTTTCTGTTTTGGTACCATTCTCACAGTGCTTTGTGCAGCCTTTTCGACAGTGTTCATACATCAATGAGACTGGACATTTCATAGCTGTTAAGAACACAGGGCACAGGGAATCAATGAATCGTAAGTAAAGAAAATATTTTGTTCAGAAGGGGGATAGGTAAAATAAGGGTAAAAACCAACCAACCATATAATCCATCCTGAATACTGTGAAATACCATGGGGGACATATTCAAAGTTAAAATGCCCAAAAAAAGCAGTGCATATTAAGACTATTTATCATGATTACCTTTTGGTACTTATAGAAATGTTGTAAACACTGGACAAAGACCCTTTCCCCCCCACATATGCTTAGCTAGCACATAGACCCATTTGTATATGACAGGGATGGGGAACTTTGGGAGTACCACAGGCTATTTTTGCCCACCAGAACCCCCTGCTGTGGGCTGCAAGGTGCTGTGCAGTCCATGGGGTACTGTAAGGATCCGTCAGGAATCCATCAGCTGTCCTGGCTCCTGGGTGATAGCTCAGACAAGGAGGCTCAGTGTGGTCCAGATGGCTGGGTCACATCTGGAACTTTGGTCAGGTTTCAGGACCTTGGTCAGTGATCCTGGGACCAGAGAACTGACAAGTTACTCCAGCAGAGTCTGAGAGCATCTGGCAGGCTTTGATGGTCAGGCCAGGAGAGTCTCTCTGAGAACCTCACCCTTTCAGGTGTTGCCTCTGGCTTTTAAAGGGCTGGCAGCCTTTCCCTGCAGGTGTTGGCTTCTCCTAGGGAATGAAGGTTGGAGAAGGGGGAGCCAGTTGGGGACTTCTCCCTTTTCACTAGAGGAGTCCGAAGTCCACTCCTCAGAGTCCAAAGGTAATGGCACCTCCTGGGGGTTATGTGGACAAGATATGTGGTCCACTTCAGAAGGACCAGGAACTGGTTTTGATGCTTCCCCAGAGTCACTATCACTAGAGGCTTCAGTTTCTGAGGGGTGCCAATCCTGGGCCATGACAGATACCCCCCCCCAAGAGTACAATTGCCAGCAGCAAACCATTACATAGCATTACGGAGCACTAGTATGGTTAAATTTCTTCCTTTTGGCCCTCTGTAGCAGCTATGGAGTCCCAACTGTGCCAAATTTAGTTTGCAAACAAGCTAAATTTGGCCATTTTGGCACCCCATAGCTGCTACAAATGCCATTTTTCAAATTATTCCTCTTGAAAATATCTGATGCTTGAAATCCTTTCATAAATCCTGGTTTGTACTATTTTGGATCTGCCCACCCTGCCTTTAGTCGTAAGTTTATGTATTGGTGTTGTCCTCTGATCCTTGTGCCTGCGAAGCAATCAGATGCATAGAACACATGAGCAGGGGAGAAATCCACCTCCCCCCCACACACAATCCCTGTGAATGATAGTTACACAGAACAGCCACCCCTTCAAACTACTTAGCTAGGGGCTGGACTGGACTAAACATGCAGGAGAATGGGAAGTTAAAATATTGAGGTAGTAAAATTGACTGTGCCACTTCAGAGTGCAGATGGAAGATGCCATTTCTGAATGTGTTCAGAATTGTTTTTTAAAAAACATGATATAACAAAAACTCCCTGCAAGTTAAAAAAAACAACAACCCAAAAACCAGTTCTAGCCCAGCTCACTCTTCATTCTGAGAGTTTTTGCTTGCAAAGAGCTTTTATGTAGGGGAACATTCAAGAATGTGATCTACCACTTGTTCTGAGGAGGTGCTATCTAGTCTTACCACCTCAGAACTATACTCCTTGTTTGTGTAGACCAGGTGAAGAACTGGAGATGGATGACTGAGTTTTTTCCCCACAGAATCAAAGGTGTTATGATAGAGCTATTTTTGCTTGGGATGTATGTACTCATCATACTCCTGTTTTAACTCCACTATCATTTCTGGTTGAATAGGGTTCAGCGCTTCAAAAGCCTGAAAATCCTGTTTGATCAGAGGCAACTGTGGGGCAATAAAAGAAAGAAAGAAAGAAAGAAAGAAAGAAAGAAAGAAAGAAAAAGAGAATAGGATATGGAGTGATATTATCATCATTCCACCTTCAACTATCATCTGTCTTTAAGCAAGGAATCTCGAAATCTACAGAGCTGTGTTTGTATCACAGAACACAAAATCCAGCTACCTCATTTAGAACTTTAGAACATCTGTAGAAGCCTTCATAGCTGTGAACAAAGGCCTGAGAATGTGAGGACCATTTCTCTTAAAAGCAAAAATGGGCCTTCCAGTTTATAAAGCACTCAGACTTGTTTCTGACATATGTGCATCAATACACATACAGCATTCACAATCTCTGTCCCAGACCAAAAAAATATATTTCCTAATTCAACAAAAGCTTCATTTAATTAAAAAGATCAAATCAATTTGAAAAATATGTACATATGTGCATATAAATCTCTTTGATTTGCACAAAGCAGTTGCATCTTTTGGTTACAGAATACTGTGTGGCTGTTTGAAATTCTGATTTTTAAAAAATGTTTGTAACATCCCTCATCCCTAAGGGCGCAATCCAATTGGGATGCCCGTAGCCCTCTGAACTCAGATGATTACAGGCATTCTATGAAGGGGGGAGCAGCACGGAGGTGAAGGTCGCCTCCATGCTCCTCCTGCCCTGCAAAGCACTTAGATGTCTGATTTTGGCTGTCTAAGTGTGTCTCTTCAGAGTGAGAGGGAAGGAGGCTGAGACACCATCAGGATACCTCATACTGTGATGGTCCCTGTCTCCTCCCTTCCTTCCCCGCTCCCCAGAATGCCCACTAAACCCCGTTGGAGAAGCAGCGGGTGTAGTTCTTTATGCGCGGACTGCAAGGGGGGGAGGGTGCTTTGAGATTGGAAACCTAGCTACGAACTTGGAGCGATTTTCCAATCTTGTAGCTGGGTCTCCAAAAAATCCTATGGTGGTCTAGATGCTGTCTAGCAGCCATAGGATTGTGCTGCCCATCAATTATCCAGCCTGAAACTGCAGGCTTGAAGTGAAGAATGATAAAATTAAACAATAACATCAATATTCATAGTTAAAAATGTATAACCCAATAAAACAATAAAGCAACTAATAGCGCAATCCTATGCATATCTACCCAGAAGTAAATCACATTGAACTGAACAGGGCTTACATCTGAGTAGACATGTATAGGATTGCACTGTAAACAGCACTAGCAGCAGCACAGGAACACACGTACTTTCCATTTCATCACAGGTAACTCAGCCAAGACCCATTAAGGCTTGGAAAAACAAATATGCTTTCAATTGTCAGCAAAAGAAACTCGAAGAGGCTAATCAAATTTACCTCTTGGAAGGAAGTGCAAAAAGGATGATACCAGAACCAAGAAAACTCAACTGTCAGATCTCCAAAATTGTTATTAGCCCTAACTGTGGGGGGGGGGGGGGGAGGTACCAGTACTGTATTGTGCTCGCCTTCCTCCACCCCCAGTGGCGGCGAATATGAGCTTCACGAGAGGCAATTTAGATAGATGAGAGAAGTGGCGTCCAGGGGGCCTCCCTCCATTGCTCCAATGAAATGGTCTATATTGGCCTTAGCTATGCTATTGAAGCTTGCCTGCCTCAATAATCCCCTGGATTTTGTTTTTCTAAAATGGATTTTGGCAAACATCATGCTGTTTATCACACTGTTTACCTACTGAACGTTGTCTTTGTTTTTCTGTGAGGGCTTAGATGAAAGGGAATTTCAGAGTCTTTGAAAACTTAAGCAGAGGTTGTTAGGATATGTTACTTACATTAACATTGTTACAAAATATTTACAATACACTCAAACTGAAATATGGAATCATAGAGTTGTAGGCCACGTAGTCAACCCCATGTTCAATTCAGGAAATCCTGAGCTAGATCATCCCACACAGGTGGCTGTCCAGCCTCTACCTGAAGACCTCGTGTGAGGGAGAGCCCACCACTCACCTAGGTAATTGGCCACCGATCAACAAATAATTTCTGGATGGGTTACAGAGCAAAGACAAACAAACTGCAATATTAAAAATTCATTTGCAATACATTTTAGAGTGGATTTAGTCCCAATGATAAACTAGAGGAACGAGACAGCCATCTAATCCAGATTACCAATGTCTCTGGGATGCTAGGATAAGGAAAGAGGTAAAAACTTTCTAGAGCAGTGGTTCCCAACCTTGGTTCCCCAGATGTTGCTGGCCTACAGCTCCCAGCATACCCAGCCAGCATGGCTAATGGCAAGGGATGCTGGGAGCTGTAGGCCAGCAACATCTGGGGAACCAAGGTTGGGAACCACTGCTCTAGAGAATCCCAGGTACTTCATAGGAGGCAAACATCATTGGGAGCCCTATTTTCAAGCATCCCAAAGGCATCTGCCTGGTTGCTTTAGGAGACAGAAGCCTGGATTCTATGGACTTTGGACTGATCAAGCAAGGCAATTCGTACATGCATTTCTACTCACATTCAGAGTAGATAAAGGCCTTCTTCCTAGATGATGATGAACACGCATAGTGGGAGGAGCAGGACTGCATTTTCTGCCCTTGCTCCTGCCCCCCTCCCCCAAACCCTATGCATGCACATACACTAACTTTGTACAAGTGCAGGCTCTATGCATGTGATCAGGAAACCTGTCTTTCAGACCCCATTCATAAATAGTTTGCACATGCATAAGCTCTTCTGAAAGTTATGCTGAATGCAGATATGTAAAGCATAGAGCAAAGACAAGGGGCACAATACTGCTCCTCCCCCACTATAACATATGAAGAGGGCTAAAGAATGTGAAACTAAAGTGTGACTGTGGCTGCAGTGCCGAGACATGGTGACCCGACAATACTGCAGTGTGGAGAGCTCCTGCCCACTCTCCTAGTCAGCCAGCCATGCCCTCTTGCTGGATACCACATTCCGTTCCATCCTCCCTCCCGTCCCTTCAGTTTCCCTTGTTTTTCTTCCAAGTAAACACTGCATGGCCACTGAACACATTCAGTCCTCATCGTGCTGCTTTTGGGGTTCCACAAGTGGTGCTTGTGCTAGGGCTGGACCTCGGGGCCATCATCCCCTGCCCCACAGTTCTGTGGGCCCCCAAATGAGCACCCAGAGAGCAGCAGCTGAAGGGGACAGTGGTAAATAGGTCAGCACCTGGGCTGGCAAGCTTCATTTGATTCATGTAGACATGATGGTGCTATGATTTGAGTGAGTTTAAAATGTGAAACTGCACATGCCCAGAGTATTTCCTTTTTACTGTTGTTTTGCTCCAACATGCCAGCTTGCCAGGAATGTAGAAGCAGCTGTAGCCTGTAAAGTATGGGGTGGCATGGTGGCAGTGGGGGAGAGGTGAATTGTTACTGGTATGCTTCACAACTGAGATACTACACATGGCCGTGAATTTAGTCCAAGATCTAAAATTACGTACCACTGCTCACAAGCAGGTTTTTCTCTCAATATATTTTGTACTTCTGCAAACCCCAGGCTCACCCCAAACCTGCTGATACCCACCTCTTGAATGCAGGTGGTGCTGTTTTGGCTATATAAGCAACAGTACTCACGACTGAACAGAAACAGGGAACAAGAGGGCCCACCCCACAACAAATCTGGAGTGTGTGTTACCTGAGCCTGTGGCTGAGCGGGTTGGTTGAAAATAAAGGAAAAGTTAGAAAAGACAGGAATCCCTGCTCGTATTTCATGTGCATTTTAAAAACATATCTGAGCATTTAAAAGTGCAACCTAGGGGGAGTAGCTTTTCTGCCGAGCTCCCGGAATGATTTGAAAACATCTGCAAATACACAGGAGAGACAAAGCGTGAGTTTAAATTCCTTTGCTGTTTGCTTTCTGGAAAGTATGCAGATATAGAGCTAATAAAGAAATAACAAGAATAGCTTTCTTTTGATGTGCTTCGCTGTAAGCTACTCTCTCAACAAAGTCCTCCAACCTGCAATAGGGGCATAGCAGTGAACAACACTGCAGGGTTGTTGTATATCTGCAATGTAGGGATAAAAGCTATGAATAACTCTGCAGGGATGTCGTCAGCTACTCTCTCAGCGTCAGTCCAAGCTACACTGGTGGCCTAATACCTCTGGACAATACTATGGGGTTCTTATAAACCACTCCGAGCCTGACCTGAAGTATTCAGTATAAGCTTCACTGCAGGGCCTTCATACGCCACCCGCTCTCGCCAGCCGCAGCCCATCCCACCCTGTAATATGGGGGAGATTAACTGCGTCTGATCTGGAATGTGCACTAACAGGGTTATTTTTAAAATGTTTCACACTAAATAAGAATTGGGATAGAAGGAGCAGGTGCTGCTACATTTAGAGGCTTCTTCTGGAGGAGGCTAGAAACACTGGTGCCTAATCCTCCTGGCTGTATTCAAATATTGTGATGTTTCCATTGATTTCTATGGGCAGCCCTCAGTCCCATCCCTGGGGACACTTAAAAGTAGCTTCTCAGTTGAACCTGGAAATAGCCTACCTACCCAGACAATGAGAGGGCTCTCTGAAAATGTTTTATATCTATGTGTCTCCTCCGCCATCCTGCTTTCCCACTTAATAAGTGTTTGAAGGCCGGGATGTGCCACAAATCTTCTGAGCCGTGCACCAAACCTTTTGAGCTGCCCCGAAGTCATCATCTGCCTTAATACAAGCTTGTCTCCTCCCTCTGAGCTCAGTAGCCTTGCAAGGCATGCAGTGACTAGGATATCTTAGGACTCTGTCCCTTAACAGATCAACAGGGCATGTAGCATGAAGGTAGCATCCTTTGAAAGTAGGAAATGCTGCCACCTTTTCCTTCCAGTCTCACTGTTTTTGTTTTCCCCTCTCCCTTCTTAGCTACCTCATCTCATAAAGTTATTTAAGGTATGTACAACCCTCTCACACCCTGTACCTCTCTTCTCCCCCCCCCCCCATCTTTCTTTCTTTCTCTTCTGTATTCCATACCTAGCATGTCTTGAGGCATTCTCAAGAGGAGAGGCTGGCGGGTTCTCAACTGCATTTTACTTTATACAGACAGAAGAATCTGATTTTCTCCTTCTCTCGCATAAGTCTTTGGGGGAAAATGGATTCAGATGGTTGCAGAAGAAGCAGTCTGGTGCTACTCTGTGTGTCAGCTGCTATGATCCAGCAACGGAATGGCACTTTAATAAAAACAAGAGTTAATTTGGGAGGGGGAGATAAATACTACTCACTTGTGCAATCCTATGTATGTCTAACCAGAAGTACGTCCATTGTGTTCAACGGAGCTTACTCCCAGTACGTAGGATTGCAATCCAAATTACCTTTGCAGGGGGAGGTTTGCAGCCTGATCCCCTCTACATGTTTACTCAGAAATAAGTCCTGAGCATGTGAGCATGGTAGGTCAGGCTTAATGAACTGCCCACCACTGCCACTCCGCTGACTTGGCTATGCTTTCAGCCCAGTCCTCTACATGTTTTGTCATTTGTGGTTTTCATTTTTCATAGACACTATCTTCAGCCATGAGGGAAAGGCACTTGGTACATGCTCAGAGGTATTTTCCTCTGTAACTTAGCCCTAGTATTGAAACCAGACTCCTTGGTTAAATACTGATGAAGTCTTGGCACAAATTAAATTATGGGGAGGAAGAGACAATAAGAGCTTGCACACAAAAGAAGGAAGAAGTATAGGAGAGTTATAAAAACAAAAACGAAACATCTGTTTTTATGAAGAGTTGCTGGAGGATGAGAAAATGAGGAGGGATTTTTGCATGGAGGGGAACAGAATGTATGTGATCTGGTTGTAGTTTTCTTGCAACAGGTGTGGTCAGTACTTAATCTCTAAAAAGGGAATGCTGAGGCTTTACTCTCTGTGGGATATATTCCATCACTATTAAGGGGGAGGCTGTATTTGCTCAGTGACGAGAGAAAACTATTCTGCATATGCTCAAAGGTACTTTTTATCTCACGGTTATTTTTTGCTAACACTGGTGAAATGTAAACAAATTCTAGTAATTATTTATGCACACATACACACTTCTGTGTGAATATGTTTCGTGGGCCTGTGCCCCAGATCTTTAAGTACCTAGCAACACCCCTGATTCCATTCCTCCCCCCTCCCCTGGTTTTCTGTTTTTTCCTCTCAATAGTCAGTGTTCTGACTTAGCGTACCCATTCCTCATTGGGCAGTTTTCTTTCGTTTTTTTCTTCTTAGGGTTTTTCTCTAAAGATGGTCTGTACTTCTGCCAGGCCTGGCCCCACGTATTTTGCCACTTCAAGCGAGGCGGCAGTGCTGCTGCCGCCACTGCCCACCCGCCCGCTTGGCCGGCAGGCTGGCCACTCCCTTATTTGTTTGGCCAGCCTGGTCCACCTGCCTGCTCGCACCCACTTTATGCCCCAGCTGCGGGGGTCTCACAAGGGATCGGCTGACCTCACGCAGAAGCCCCGCAACTGGGGCACAAGGCGGGAGCGAGCGGCCAGCTGGCCGTGCAAGTGAGAGAGCAGCTGGCCAAGTGGGTGGGTAGGTAGGGCGGGCCACAGTTAAGAAGAACCGGCGGCGGCGGCTAGCAGTGCACACAGCAGGTTGCTCTGGTAAATGCCGCAGCGGGAGAGTGGCTGGTGGGGCTCTCCAGAATACCCACTGGAGGTGGTGGGGAAGCAGCAGCAGCAGGCCCTGCTGGCAGGAGCAGGGGAGAGAGTGGCACAATTCGCCGCTCTTCCCCGTTGCACTGCCTGATGTGCACATAATGGTAGGGCTGGTCCTGACTTCTGCAAACCTCGGGGTTGCCTCAAGTCTGCTGATATACCTCCCCTCTTATGGACAGGTGCTGCAATTTTGGCTACATAAACGACAGCACTCAGAAAATTAAAATGGAATTAGAATAGATAATAGGATCGTTGTGAATTGCCCAGAGGGCTCTGGCTATTGGTTGGTACAGAAATGTAATAAATAAATATTCTGGAACAGGGGACAATCTTGTACCTGAGTTCCCTGAACTAAGCATAAAACTGTCATAAAAACAACTTCCATTCTCCCTCCAAAGCTGCTCATAGGAATCTTGGGAGAAAATGGAATTAACATGAAGATCCACAGCCTAGGTCAGAAAACCGCTTCTGGGAATATGTCAGAAGAGGAGGGAAGTGTGGGATGTTTACAGTCAAAACCATAGAGTTATGTTTAGCCACAAGGAGGCCTGATAGAGTTTTCCTGAACATTCCCAGAGAGGACTCTACGAGGCAAATTCCCTTGTGTCCTCTGGCAGGAAGTGGGCGTAGCTTACTGCTCTTCTTTTCCTGCCCGCGGACACAGAGACTTGAATCCTGAAACTCATCGTGATTCGTGGCAGCAATGTAAAATCTTGCTCCTGATCTCCGAGCTCATCGCTCAGAGATCCAATGAACCTAGATGAATGAGTACTTTGCAACTGTACATATCTTTTTGTCTGCCTGAAGTTGAACTGGAATATCTGAGTAAATTTTATTTTTAACCTTTACAAGACTGTTTGTCTGATTGGTATTTTAAACGGAGATAAACGGGGGCCAATCCAGGGAAATTCAGTCTGCTACAAAGCATCCTGAATTACCAAATGCCAATACTGCTGCCTGTAACTAGCAGATCCAAGCTTCGAATTAAAGGTGAAAAGGGACTAACTCTGCTACTCTCGCAAATGCGGGAAAGGAGGGATAATATCACAAATATATCCTAGTTTCTTATCGTCAGTCCCAACAGGAAGCAGGAAAGAAATATCCAAAAGACTGTAGTGAGTGGCCTATATTTCCTTACATGACTAGGGACAGGGGAGAGGATTTTGAGGGAGAGCTAAGGATAGGGCCTTGTCACACTAAATATCTAACACAGGCCCAAGCTACATGCTGTGGGGAGACATAAATGGCCCAAGTCTCCCTGACAATGTCAAGTTGGGAAGAAAAGTATGGCATGATGCCATCACATTAGCATTTCTCCACCCTCTGCAAGCAGCAGCCAAAGAAGCAGACCAGGGAAACACTAACGTGATGATGTCACATCTTTTCAGCTACATATTACAGGTAAGGTATGAGAACTGGCACATTCTAGAGGGACCATGGGTGACCATACTTAAGACTGGAACTGCTCTCCAGTTTAGGATCCCTGAGGTCAACGGCTGGAGCTGAAGAATCAGGAAGATGGGACTTGGAAATACAATAGACAGAAAGTAGTGGCCTGTTGACCAGGCAAGGCCAGAAGTCCAGGCTCCTACATTTTATACCAATCCTGGCCAATCCATAGGCTTCACATTGATGGCCAGTTGGAGGAGCCAGTGTTGGATGCTCCTGTTCCATTCTGTTTCAGAAGATAACTATAAGGAGGACTTTGGGTGAAGTCCCAGACTCAGCCAAGAGGTTTCTGGCTTAACCCCAGGTGTCATTAACATCGGGCCTCACAGAAGAATGTGATAAACACCTTGTCTTATAAATAAGGACAGTTGCCAGCCATTACCTCCCACCTACCAACAACGACTTTAAGGAAGACAACTTCTCACTGGCTTTAAAAGATGTGTGATGGCCATAGCAGCACTGCTTTCCCTCAACATGGCTTTGAGCTCCATGAAGAATTATACTGCAGCTTAAGGAATGAACTAGTTCCCAAAATGAGACCTGCCCTGCATAAATAGGTTCAATTAGGTTCTGTAAGTCTATACGTATGTTTTTATTAGCTTGCAATGTTACAGTGATTAAACAATGATGTCTATTGAGTCATTAATGTATTCTGCACAATGTCCCTGTAACTGACAATGCTATTTCTGGCCACAATAAGACATGCACCTGCTCATAAGAAAGGGAAAAGAAGATGCCATTGGTAATACACCAAATACTGCTTTATGTGAACTGGTAGTTAAATTGGGGAGCTCTTTGGCTGTTCAAGGCTGCTATGTCACAAGCTGGGAATCTGAGGAATTCAGAGAGGTTATTAAAATGCCTGAGTCTTGGATGCTGTGATGGGAAAGCTGGCTCTCTCACTAAATCCAGGAAATGGCAGGCAGAGTTCTCTCTCTCTCTTTCTCTTCTCAGATTATCCCTCATGGAGCATTTGCAGTGTGCTATTTCTTAAAACACTGGTCTTCAATAACAGCATTCTCTCAAGCATGTCTTGCACAACCCTCTAAAAACTGTGGAATCTATTTCACTTTGGTAAAATTCCCCTTCAATTTCTATGTAGTTTTCTCAGTTTGCAGATGAAGGACAAAGGAAAACCAACACCAGATTGCTTGCAAGGGAGAGGCTGAACCTCCATCTTTTGCATGTGTGTGGTTGCACCAAGCTTTTAGGGCAGGGACGGGGGTATGTGGCAGACTTGTGTGGCTGGCTAACAGAGGAATGGGTGATGAAACCCAGTTCTGGTGACAGAACTGCTTCCATTAGTGGAATTAGGAGGGAGCATTTCCTTTCTCCCGCTCAACCTCAACATTTGCTCTAGGGGCTGGATAACCCTCCAGAGCATTTGAGGGTGTGCAGAAGATGCATGGGGGAAGAGAAAGCGAGGAAGTCCATGCACATGACTAGATTCCACACAAATATTTTTTTTATCATGAAAAGCAATGGAGAAGAACTCTCTTCCTCTTTCCTTCAAAATGAAAAGGGACAGGAGCAGTAGAATAAAGGGTGAGTTAATGGTAAACATTCTAAGACACCACACAAAAATAACACTGGGAAGGAGCAACTAGCTCAGAGTATATTCAACTTTATCATGCAGATTTTGTCAGGAGGCAAACAATAGTTTAAAAGAGTTGAGAGTGAATTAAGAGACACATCACTTCCCAAGGGGCACATATACATTTTTGACTCACTGTCCATCTCAGGCCAAGCAGGGTTTTGGGGACCCCCCCCCCCCCAGCATAACAAGAACTTTGCAGGATCAAAGGTCCATCTAGCCTAGAATCCTGTTTCCAATAGTGACCAACCAGGTGTCCCTGGGAAGTCTACAAGCAGGGTCTCGTCTGACCTCAGCAACATTCTGATATTCCGAGGTAGGTATACTTTCATTAAGATGCATGCCTAACACCATTATAGGGTGAATGTAAGAGGAGTGGCTACATCATGACCTGCAATCTATCATTCAGACTGTTT